>CM077152.1:27596540-27946765 GCA_039583875.1 Platanthera guangdongensis | reverse complement strand
TCTGTGGAAGATGAAGATGGAAGATTGATCTTGTTTGGGTTGGATTGTTCGAGATTTGTGGGGAGCAATAGCGGATGCTCCACCGAAAGAGAAATCTACGGAGGAGGTTGTTGCAGCCTGGACAAAAGCCGATCGGAAAGCCAAAGGTCTGATCCGGCTGTTTCTTACAGACTCTGTTTTAACAAACGTCATGGAGGAAACTTCGGGCCAAGGCTTATGGCGGAAGTTGGAGACTCTGTACCAGAGCAAATCTCTGGTGAACAAGTTGCTGTTGCGGAAGAAGTGGTACAACTTGAAGATGCATGATGGCGGTTCTTTCTCAGACCACCTGACCAATTTCAACACCGTGTGGGTCAGTTGATCTCTATTGGTGAAAAAATCTCTGAAGATAGGGCCATTACCTTGCTCTGTTCATTGCCAGACTCTTGGGACAATGTTATTGTTGCCATTGGGGGCAATGGAGATAGGGCTCTAACCTTGAGTCAGTGTGTGCAACACTTCTCTCCGAGGAAACCAGGAGAGCAGGTTCCGAGAAGACAAGCAAAGGTGCATTGAGTGTATCCAGATCTCGCCCTCAATGGAGGATAATAAGCAGGTGGATCTAGAGACAAGTCTCGGGTAGATCCAAGAGCAGAGAAAGAGAGAAAGAGAAGAAGCCTGTACGTTGCTGGAAGTGCAATGAGGTTGGGCATGTGAAGTCTCAATGTCCAAACAAGGCTACTCAGAAGAAGGAGGCAGGGTCAACTTCGGTGCTAAGAAGGAGACCGATGGCGGTGACATGTACATTGCGGCTGCTTGTGTTGCCCATCAGGATGCTGAGTGTGGTATGTTGATACAGGAGCCTCTTACCACATGGCTCCTCATAGACACTGGTTCTGTGAATATGAGAGGTTTGAGGGTGGTGATGTCATGCTTGGAGATGATACTGTTGTTCAGATCATGGGCGTGGCAAGGTGAGGCTGAAGATGGCCGACGGCACCATGAAGACCCTTCCGGGGGTGATGCACATTCCTGGAATGTGCAGGAATCTGATCTCGGTGGGATCTATGCGGATGCGGGTGTGATCTTCAGGTGTGACATGCACTCGTGCAGGATGACCCGAGGAGCGATGGTGATTGCCAAAGGCATTAGGCATGGAACACTGTACAAACTTCTTGCTGATACAGTGGTGCCTAGTGGGGCCTTTATTTCTGAAGGCAAAGAGGAGGACCAGGAGGAGCATTCCAGGTTGTGGCACCAACGGCTTGGACACATAAGTGAGAAGGGACTGTCGACTATGACATCGAGCCAGATGGTGGTGGGTGGGTGTGCCCATGTGCACCTCAAGCTTTGGGTTCTGCGAGCATTGCCTACTTGGCAAGCAGAACCGGGTTAACTTTCAGGGAGCAGGGACGAGGGCCACCGGTTTACTGGATCTTATTCATAGCGATGTATTCGGACCTACCCCAGTTCCATCTCTTGGTGGAGCTAGGTATTATGTATCTTTCGTTGATGATTATTCTCGCTATTCTTGGCTTTATTTTCTCAGGTCCAAGGCAGAAGTTCTAGACAGGTTCAAGGAGTTTAAAAACCTGGTGGAGAACCAGTTGGAGAGAAAGGTGAAAGTCCTCCGTTCTGATAACGGAGGGGAGTATTGCTCGGATGCCTTCGCCAGTACTGTACTGAGCAGGGGATTGCACGTCAGAAGACCACACCGTATACTCCAGAGCAGAATGGAGTGGCGGAAAGGCTCAATCGGACCTTGATTGAGAAAGAGAGGTGCATGCGCAGTTGGGCCGGTTTGGGGAAGGAGTTCTGGGCTGAAGCGGTAGCTACCGCTAATCATTTGAAGAAACAGGTCCCCTACATCTGCAGTGAAGGGGTGTACCCCCTTTGAGGCAATATTTAAGGAAAAGCCAAATTGGCTTATGCTCGTGTTTTTGGATGTGATGCATACTTCACATTCCAAAGGAGAAAAGGGAAGCTGGATATGAAGTCCGAGCGGTGCATCTTTGTGGGCTACAAAGATGGCATCAAGGGATACAAGCTTTGGAACCCGTGACGAAGACGGTGACGTATAGCAAGGATGTGGTCTTTCATGAAGTCCGTCCTCAAGTCACTACACGATTGGAAGAAGAGAAGGATGCAGAGAAGGTGGTAGTGGAAGGGAACATGGAACCCTCTTTGGAGGATGCTCAGATTACTACTACAGAAGGTTCGGATTCAGATTCTGAATCTGATGACTTGGAAGAGGTGAGCTTTGATGATGAGTCAGAAGAGGAGGTTGCTGATGCTCCACTTCTGAGGCGCTCAACGAGGGAGAGGAGGGCACCACTCCGGTTTTCCCTAGTGCTGTTGGAGCACAATATTGCTTGAACATGCTTGGAGAAGATCCCATTTCAGCCAGGGATGCGAGTCGAGGGCTGATGCAAATCAGTGGGAGCTTGCTATGGAGGATGAGATGGTTTCCTTGCGGAAGAATCAGACTTGGGTCTGTGCAAGCTTCCGAAAGGAAGGAAGGCCATTGGAAGCAAATGGGTCTTCAAGCAGAAGGTGAAGGCTGATGGCACTGTGGAGAAATATAAGGCAAGGTTGGTTGCCAGGGATTCTCACAGGTTGAAGGTGTGGACTACGACGAGATTTTCTCGCCGGTGGCCAAGCTCACTTCTATCAGGATGGTTCTCTCCATTGCGGCTGTGCATGATCTGGAGATTGAACAAATGGACGTGAAGACGGCGTTTCTTCACGGGGATTTGGAGGAGGAGATTTACATGCGGCAACCTGAAGGATTCGAGGCCAAGGGCAAGGAGGATCAGGTGTGCAGATTGAAGAAGTCCCTTTATGGACTTAAGCAATCTCCGAGGATGTGGTATCAGAAGTTCGACACCTACATGCTGGAGTTGGGTTTAGAAAGGTCGAATTCTGACCACTGTGTGTATTTCCAAAGGAAGGGAGAGCACTTCACTTTTCTGACACTCTACGTAGATGACATGCTGCTCGTAGGGAATAGTGTCAAGATGATCCAACAGTTGAAGAAGCTGCTCTCTGCCAAGTTCGAGATGAAGGATTTGGGGCCAGCAAGTGTGATCTTGGGGATGCAGATTACCAGGGAAAGAAGCAAGAAGAAGCTTTGTGGGGGCAACAAAGGTACATCGAAGAGGTGTTGAAGAAATTCAACATGGCTGATTGCAAGCCTGTTGGTGCCCCTATGCCCGTTGGGGAAAAGCTATCTGTGGAGATGTGTCCCAAGACACATGAAGATATTGAAGACATGGCTAAAGTTCCATATGCTAGTGCAGTGGGAAGCTTGATGTACGCCATGGTTTGCACTCGGCCTGACATTGCTCAAGCTGTGGGAGTGCTAAGCCGGTATATGGCCAAACCAGGGAAGGAGCACTGGAGTGCGGTGAAGCGAGTGTTCAGGTATCTTCGTGGAACTTTAGATTATTCTATATGTTATGAAGGTGCTGAAACGGGAAGAGTCCTGGACGTGGTTGGACATGTGGACTCTGACTGGGGAGGTGATCTCGATAGCAGGAGGTCCACCAGTGGGTATGTTTTTACTTTATTTGGTGGTGCTATCAGTTGGATGAGTCGACGGCAAGGAGTGGTGGCACTCTCGTCGACGGAAGCAGAATATATGGCTCTTACCCATGCCAGTAAGGAAGCCATATGGCTGAGAAGGTTGTGCTGGGAGCTCGGTTTTGAGCAAGGTCCTGTGAAGATTTGGTGTGACAGTCAGGGGGCGATTCAGTTAGCCAGAATCCTGCATTTCATGCTAGGACCAAGCATATTGATATTCAATATCACTTCATCAGGGAGAAGGTGGAAAGCAGGTGGTTCAACTGGAGAAGGTTGAGACCAAGGTGAACAGCTCAGATTTTCTTACCAGGCTGTGCCTGTTGCTAAGTTTCAATGGTGTGCAACCGCAGTGGGGTTGAAGAGGAGGATTGGAGGAGTGCTCTTATCAGCGGAAGTTTTCCAACAAGTGGGAGAATGTTGGGGTTGTGGAACACTTCCGGTCAATTGTTTCTCACAACAGGGTTCGCCCACGTGAGCTTAGAGGAATCGATGTGTGATCCCCCCTCGACATCTCTGGGACCCACGACAGCGGGGGTCCGGGGCGGCAGCCCCGGCGGGAGGTCCCGCTGTGGTTCGACGATCGACGATCGTCGACCGGCCCTTTGGGTCGTCGATCGACGATCGTCGACCGCCCTTGGTTTCGACGATCGACGATCGTCGACCGGCCATTTGGTTCGACGGATCGGGGTCGCGATCGTCGACCGGCCTTTTGGGTCGACGATCGACGATCGTCGACCGGTCTTGCATTGGTCGACGATCGTGTGTTGCCGGCAGCGGTTTATATACGTTGTTTTTCCCGATTTAGGGTACGGATTCATTGCCAGTCTGTGGCGGCGGATTCTTTTGTGAGACGATACGAGGTATCTCGTTGAGATCGATCCAGAGGTATTCTTCTTTGGTTTTCTTGTCCAGAAGAGAGGAGAAGAGTGTAGGAATCGGATTTTGATCCTTGCAAACTTTGTAATCTGTTTCTTTTTGGTGAATACAAGAAGGAAGAAGAAGGGGAGAGAGGACGTTAGCCTGTGTTGGGTGATACCTCTGTAACATCTTGTGTTTGTTACTGCTCTGTTTTTTTTGTTCTGTGTTTGTTATTCGATATTGGATTTCTGCTTCTCGGCCACCCCGGATTTCCTACATTTAATCCATCTGTTCACAACCGCCATCCACCCTGCCAACCGTCTAATTTTTCTGTCCAAAATCCGACTCCGGGTGTGATCTAAATGGACTACATGAGATCAAATACAATCTCCTGAGATCAAAAATGATCTTCAGGAGATCAAATATACCTTAGATCAACATTTGATCTCCAAAGTTCAAATATGATCTCTGAGTTTCTCCTTATCTTGCTGCGTCGAGGAATGAGTGGGTGGAGATCATTTAATTTGAACTCTGGAGATCATGTTTTGATCTTCTGGAGATCATATTAGTGTTTGGGTCGCTCTAAGCATTCCGGGTGGTGGTCAAAGTGAAACTATCTACTCATTGCCCCCCCAGCTTCAGTTTTATAGACAAAATTTGGGTTCAATACGTGATCGGTTATCCAGGTATCCGAACCAAAACGCGTTAAACTTCCGAATCCCGTTATTTATCTAAATATACACTCACACATATTTTGATCTTGTGGAGATCATATTTGATCTCCTGAAGTTCACCCGAAGTCCAGACTTCGGTCCGAAAAAAATTCCCCGTGCCAAACGAAGCTGAATCTGTGGCTCCGTTTGGCGGCACTGTTATTATGAACGTGGATCAGCTGTCAAATTAAGCTATGTTTGGGGGGAACTATTTTCACGGTCAAGCGGTTACGACTGCATGAACCGACCTAAATCGTAAACCGCTTGATCGGTGAAAATAAATCCTCCCAAACAGAGCCTAGATATACATGAAGGTGATGGTGAACATAAATTACCTGATGAAGAGAAGATCCTGGTGCCAGGAAGGGCTACAGTATGCTATGAAGATATTATTTCGATGGAAAACACAGCAGCAGCACTTCATCTTTCTTGTTCTCCTTCCTTCGAGAACACAATTAATTTAGCATCATTTCTACTCATGTTGCGGACTAACTTGGCGTCCCGGTCGGACCGGAATAAATGAACCGCCTTAGCTTCTCGGACGGTCGAGCGCGTACACAGTCAATGAAAATAGAGAGTTGACACAGTAATTTTTTGACGTGAAAAACCCCGGAAAGAAGTGGAAAACCACGTGGTCGGATCTGTGCCGACCAAACTTCTACTACATCTGAGTGTTGTTACAAGGTTTTTTTAAGAACTCGAGGGCGACAGACCGCCTCTCGTTACAGTTATTGGGGGGAGAGAGAAAACCTGGAGGGTGACAGAACACCGCTCACAGGGTTAATAATTTCTTCATGTGTTGCGGGGAGAGATGCGTTCATTATATTCTGGAGTTTTTTAGTAATTTCTGGAGGCAGTAGCAGTTTGTTGTACTCGTTCTGATGCATGGTGTTTCGAAGCTCGGAGGTGCGCTCAGTGCAACCTATCCTCCGCTTCTTGTCGTTGATTGTCTTTTGAAGAAGTATCGTTTGGTTATCTTATCAGTAATTGAGTGCTTGTTCTTGAGGGTGTAGGGCACTTGTTGGCAAAGAGGGTGTCGGGCGCTTGTTGTAGGAGGGTGCGCGAAGCGCTAGATGAAAGAGGGGGTGCGCAAAGCGCTTGTGGTAAAGAGAGAGCGTAGGGCGCTTGTAGGGGGAGAGCGCACATATATGGTGCTTGTTGGAGGAGAACGCGCAGGGCGCTTGCCAGAGGAGAGCGCGTTGGACGCTCGTTGGAGAAGGGTGCATGAAGCCCTGGGGGAAGAGACCCGCGCAAGGGAGCAACATTTGTGTGATAGCGCGTATGAGCGTGCAGGGGAGAGGTAGGAGCAAGAATGAGCGGGAGGGAGGCGACGCGCGCGGGAGCGGGCAAGGGAGAAATGGGCGCGAGAGCGCGCAAGGAGGCGGCGCGCGCGCAAGCGCGCAAGGGAAAGTGAAATGCGCACAATATGGCGCAAGAGGGGAGGCGCGCGCGGGAGTGCGCAAGGGAGAAATGCGCGAGGGAGCGCGTAATGCGGCGGCGCGGAGCGCGCAGGAGCGCGCACGGGAGAAACGCGCGCGGGAGCGTGCAAGGAGGCTGCGCGCGGGGGAGCGCGCAAGGGAGAAACGCGCAAGGGAGTGTGCAAGGAGGCGGCGCGCGGGGGAGCGTGCAAGGGAGAAACACGCGTGCGAGCGTGCGAGTAGGCGGGGCATGCGCGGGAGCGCGCAAGGGAGAAACGCGCGCGAGAGTGCGCGAGGATGCGGCATGCGCGGGGGAGGGAGCGCGCAAGGGAGAAATCCGCGGAGCGCAAGCGCGTTCGAGTAGGCGGCACGTGCGGGAGCGCGCAAGAGAGAAACGTGCGCGCGAGAGTGCGTGCGAGGATGCGGCACGCGCGGGGGGAGCGCACAAAGGAGAAATGCGCGCGCGCGAGCGCGCGAGGAGGCGGTGCGCGCGTGAGAGCGCGCATGGGAGAAATGCGCGCAAGGGAGCAAATGCACGCGAGGAGGAGGCGTGCGCGCTATCGTGCAAGGGAGAAATGCGCGCAAGGAGGCGGCACGCGCGGGAGCGCGCAAGGAAGAAATGCGCGCGAGAGCGCGCAAGGAGGCTGCGCGCGCAAGAGCGCGCCAGGGAGAAATGCGCGCGAGGAGGCGGCGCGCGGGGAGCGCACAAGGAAGATATGTAGAGGAGAGAGAAATTTCGGACAGAGAAGATGAAGATCTTCGAAGACGAATGAGATCTTTAAAGAATGCTTGAAGATCTTCAAAAGAGGAGAAGAAGGTGAAGAAAATGAGAGAGGAAGGAGAGAGAGGGAATCCGTAGGAGGATTTTTTCCGAGGAATGAGAGAACCCCCATTAAAGGGTGGTCTGGGGCCCTATTTATAGACTTTATGGTGTTAGGAATGACGCCTACCAACTCTCCCAAAACCTCGGAGTGTTAGGAATGGCCGGTCAAACCTCGGAGTGTTAGGAAGGGCCGTACCAATTCCTTTTATATTATTTTAGCAGGACCGGTCAAACTGTTCGCATGGCTCCCTCTCACTTAAACCGTGCCCAGAACTCTAATGTACTCATGCCCGGAGCCAACCCGACTCCCTTGCACTGAACCGTGTCATGAAGTTTTTCTGCACCCATGCCAGGAGCCAACCCGGGTGTGCCCGGGAGGCACCCCAACCAACACCTGGATGGCGGGCCACACCCAACATATGGGTGGTTATGTTGGTTACGCGGTTATCCGCAGCCCATAACCACCATGATTGCTATCAATAGACCAAAATATTATTATTGTTTTTTATGGGACTATGGTTTAATATTCATGTTAATCTAGTTATATGCATATCGTTCTATTTTTGGCAACGCATTATCTCCACGTACTACAGGAGATCATGTAGGCGGTTACGTGGGTTGTTACCCCGTAACCGATGACGGCGATCGTGAGAGCGTGTGATCGGACGGTGGAAACGGGCTCCCTCGGACGGCCGACGAACTTGCCGGCGAGCCGGGAGATCGCCGTCAACGACCGAGAGAGCGGGCGTCGGCTATGCCGGCGGCGGAAAGTGGGGAGGTGCCGACGGTGGCGACGTTCGAGGAAGAGAAGAGTGACGACGGCCACAGGAGAAACAAACGACGGTGGCGGCGGTCATGGAGTCGGGAAATAACGGCGGCGGCCCCCATAATTTCTCTTATAGTGGTGGAGATTATGAGGAGTGGGTTGACCGGTCAAGCCCATGAACTCTATAATTGAAGAAATTATGAGAGATGTGGTTAAATGAATCCCCGAAAAATTTTAATGGGGCTTTGTCCCCATCAACTCACTTTTTTTTTTCTTTGAAACTATTGAACTTAAGGATCCTAATAATTTGGTGGTAGCTATGAAATATAGGACTGGTGAGAAAACAGTGAAGAAAAAAGGATCGAGAGAGAGAAGCCGGTTAATTGTGGTATCAAATTAACTAAGAAATTAAGAACTGAAATATTAAAGAAAATTAATCATATTCACATTACTCTCTCTCTCTCTCTCTCTCTCTCTCTTTCTCTGTCTCTTTCTAACTCTTGTTCAAATTAAGTAGAGCTCTTTAAACTTAACAGCATGACGTCGAATTCTATGTATGATCGCACCGGCCAGCAGCTAAATTAAAGAACATAATTTGCACGAGGAATTCTTCACCTGGTTGAATGAAGGAGCCATTAATCCATTCCTCCACATGAAAGATTCCTCTCTCATATAGCGTTTAATTGCTCGACAGCGGCACAAATTAGGAAATTTGAAAAATAAGCCATTAATAAACCGATAATACGAAGAAGAAGAAGGTGAAGAGTTTCAGAAGGGTGGGCTGCCTCCTCCTGTGGCCCAGCCATACGCATCCCTCGTCATCTGCATGTTGTTCAACAGATTCGGCGGCAGGCCGTGAAATAAACCCGGCGGCGGCACTCTGCCTCCGTCGAGGAGCTGTCCCCCTGCCGCCGCAGGCGGCAAATGTCCAATCATTCCCGGTGATCCTATCGCCGGCGGAACAGGCGGCATAGATTCCTCCTCCTCCAGCGGCAGTCGCTCGTAAGCGGCGTTCCCGAATGAGGCGGCCATTATAACGACCGGCCCGGAGGGTACCAACGCTCCCACAACGCTTCCTCCGACAACCTGGCCCTGTCCTCCGGCGAGATACACAGTCAGGCCCGTTGCAGCGGGGGGTGCCGGTGGCGGAAGGAACGAGCCGGAGAGCGAAAGGATCTCGAAACGGCCGTGGAGAGTGACGACGGCGGTGGACGAGCCGGGCTGCCGAAGGGTGACGTTGGCGACGGTGCCGCTTCCGCTCAGCACGCAGACGCCGCGCTGCCGGAGGCGCGCGAACGTCGCGACGCTGTCGACGATGTCGCAGCCGCCGGCGATCTCCATGACGTGGGAGCGCAGCGCGTTTGCGCTCTCGCGAGTGATAATGATGGGCGGCTTCGGCTTGTTCTTGGATCCGGCGGGCCGGCCGCGCGGCCGCCGCATCATGTCGCCGTCGTTGGGGTCGCTCTCGGTCAACTCCTTCCCCTCGCTTCCGCTTTGAAGATTTTCGCCGTCGTTGTCGTAATTTTCACGCTTCTTTCCACGGTTGTGGGCGGCGGCGGCGTCGCTTTGCGGCTTGGCGTGCTGCAGCTGGGGCTGGTGATGAAGGTGGTGGTGGTGGTGGTGGTGAAAGTCGCGGGTGTGGAACGGTGGAGGGAGATGGTGACCGTGTGCTGAAGCGGTGATCGGATCCATGGATTAATATACACAGTAGCACTGAAAAGGGATCGATCAAGATGAAGAGAAGGAGGCCGAGGCCGGTGAACTACATAAGGCAGCTGTTTCTGATTATATATATTATATATATATATCTAAGGTTGGCGAAAATATATTGAGGCTGGGATGATAAGAGTTTAGGAAATAGGAGGATCGGAGGCGGCCACACCTCTCTGCTTTATCTCTCTCTCTCTCTCACTATATATATGTCTATATATGCAGAAGTACAGTAGTACTTGCAATCATTTTCGTCTTCCCCAAAGAGAAAGAAATTAACTTGAGCGAATTTGCAGATAAGAAGAAGAAATTAATGTAGAAAGAAGGATTTCTTAGGGTGTTCTAATAACTTGGAAAGAATTCCTTCAACTTGTTTCTGCTGTAGGTTGGTTTTTAGGAGAGGTGAAGAAGAAGAAGAAGAGGAGGGCGCGTGAGGAGGGGGAGGAGATTAGATTCGAGGTTCGTTGTAGGGATAGTTTAGGTTCAGGGTTAGGTCAAAGGAACAACACGGCGGGGGATTGATTGGATGAGAGAGAGAGAGAGAGAGAGAGAGAGAGAGAGAGAGAGAGAGAGAGCAGAGCAGAGCTGTTTGGAGAGTTCAAGTTCTGGGTTCCGATAATAAGACAGCGAGCGCATGGACCAATGGTTGGGTGTGGGGACCACCCAGTGCTGTGCCGTTCTCATCTCCCAAACATTTTGCTCGATCGGCGCACAACCCGGTCCGCTCCAGATCGGACTTATTAATTTCTTCGGGACTATCGACCCACCAGGCCAATTATTATCTCGTGGGAATAGAGGGAATGGACAGTTTTGGCATTAAAGGTCAAAAATGATTTTAGTCCAAAATCTAGGGTTCAATTTGGGGATTAGGGTACTTTTTTTTTGTGCTCCGGTGAGTGGTGATAGAAATGAGATTCTTTTTTAGAGTTTTGGGGGATAGCCCATTCCTCATGTCCCCACTATCTTAACGGTGACATGAGTTTGACCGCCGTGCACTCGGCCGACGCCCCCCCCCCCCCCCCATGCCTATCCCGACAGGAAAAGCCTTGTGGCCGGCCGGTGACCACAACGTGGTTGGCGCCGTGCCCGTCAGCCGACGTTGGAGCTGCACCCGACGTGCCACCCTAGTACGGCCGACCGACCCCTCTCCGCCTTCAGCAGGTCGCACGCCAGGCCCATGCCGCACCAGTGGCCCACCACCATCACCGGGGGAAGGTGGCCGGCCGTCCCTCTCGCCTTCCTTGGATGGCATCCTGGCCGCCTCCCTTGCACGCCGTCTCTCCTGACCGCCCGATCAACCCCACCACGATCGCGACTGTCTGTTGCACGAGTAACCACCCGCGTAACCGCCACTCGTAGTTGGGGAGCCTTGTTGTTAGTGAGGCCTGCATTTAGTAAAATATAATTCGTAAATAAAATTCTCACACAACTATGTTTAATATAATAATATTTGTGATTACGGTGTGCGGATAGCTGCGTAACCACCGTAATCATCTCATGGAGGATATAAAAATACCTTCAGGCCTAATCATTTCTCACATTTATCCTCCGTGCTTTCTTCTTTCTTATGTCAGAGCTCTGTCGGCATTCTCCGACGAGCCACCGTTTCTTCACCAGAATTTTCCAACGAGCCGCCGTTCCTCCACCAGAGTTCTCCAATGAGGCACCGTTCCTCCACCCGAATTCTCCAACAAGTCATCGTTCCTCCACCAGAATTCTCCTGTGTGTCACCGCCGCTCCACCAGAAACTCAGTTAAGTCTATAACATCACCACGAATAAGACGCTCTGCTCGTTGTAGGAAGAAAGCCTTGCTTGTGCTCAGCATCCAGGAAGCCCACTCCAACCTCACTCCACGCGTTCCACACTCATCCTCGCACTAAGGTCGCGAAAGCTAAACCTCGCATGCATGGAGCAGCTTGTTGCCCGCCGAGATCCAAAGATTCTCTCTCATCTCCAAAGTGTAACGAGTAGCGGCCTTCCGCCTCGTTCTATAAACAAATTGTAACTTAAAGCTGATAGTGGAGTTTGACCGACGACACAGATCTGATCACATGATTTTTTACCCGATTGATGAGTTTTTTCACGTAAAAATCGCCTTGTGTGCTTACTCTGTGACTGATTGCCAACTCAACTGCTCCCGGGCTAAGACGGTCATCCAGACCGATTTAGGAGCCCCGGGTTTGAACACAACAAGGAACAAAAACGGATGAAATTTGAGTGTCTCAAGAGTTGTCGGCGAAGTATAAGAGCTCTGTTCGGCACAGTGGTGGCCCCGAACTGTAATTTATGAATGACCGGCCTCACCTAATGAACTTCATCCACTTTTTTGTTCATAATTAGCTTTATTTTCTTGGTGTCTGTCATAACCATTATCTTACCAAATATGCATTCTTTGATGGTGACGTTTTTGTCCATACTCACCGGAACAAAAAAAAAGCGCGCAGAACAGATTCGGGGCTTATTTGAATTATACTTTCACACCAACAGTACACAAGCTCTTTATATGTGTCTATAACATTGGTGGATTAATGTGCTATGTAATTTCAAATCATTAGATTAAGAACACCTAAGGAACACTACTCTACTGTCATTACACACTCGTTTGCCACGATGAGATTTGAGACTCCCGCCGTCGTAAAAATCCCCTTCGACGATGCGGAGATTGTATATTGATTCCGACGCTGAGGAGATTGTATATTGATTCCGATTCGGATCGACTTGTATGAAACTCAAGAACATATCAAATTCTCGACAGCCAGGCTCAGGCTCTCCATATTAACTGTAATAGATAAAAGTTGCTGTCACTCTATAGATTTGCACAATTTTTAATGTGTTTTCAAATGATGAATACAAATATTGCTGAGTTCAGCATCTTGCATGTTATGTGGATACTGATGACTACTGCCTAACGTTCATATTTCGCCAATTTCACGTATGTGTAACTAATTAGGCTCCGTTTGACATGGTGGTGGCGATCGTAAATGAATGTGTTAAACCGTCATTTGTTAAGGATCGCCTAACAAATATGATTTGTTCGAACATAAAAATGGATGAAGTTTCTTAAATGGACGTTAACGAATGACAATTTCTATATGATTGTCATCACCCCTAAAAATATTAAATGTTAAATATTACGGTGAAGTAAAAAAAAGTATTGTCACTAAAAAAATACACTTTCGTGGCTAAATATATATTCAAGTAATTAATTACTAACAAAAAAACAATTATTAAATACACTTTCGTAGCTAGCTAGATTATTAGAAGCTACATAATTTGTCAGTCAAAAGACAGTTTTTATAGTATTTGTCCAACATCTAGAATTAATCTTCATTATAATTAATGCTCGTTTTGAAAAGAAAATCAATATTGTTAAATTGTTCTTAAATCATCTTCAGATTTTGAGAGTTTCTCGCTTCCTCGTCTCTACTATGTGCTACCGTGTCGCCGACGCCTCCGTTAGCACCAAATTGTTGCTCGCTTCATCTTCCTCATTGAGGCATTATCTTCGCACCAAGCAAAATTATATGACTCCCGACTTTTCGAGTCTCGCAAAACATAGAAGATTTAGAAAAAAATTGAGAGACGTGTCGAAATCTAATAAACCTAAGCGGTCTTGAACCCATTTAAGCTCTAGACGGTTCGAATTCGAATCGCTAACAACAATGCCCTAAAATCAACTCTCAATCCGCACCTTAAATGAAAACACACACTCGCGTCAATTCTCTTCAAACCCACAAATCTTATTGATGAAACCGCACCCACATTTTCGAAAAAACAAATATCAAACACATGTTTTACCACCAAAAAGAATAAGGTTGTGTATGGCGCGTCTTATCACAGCTTGTTTGCTCCGGTGAGGTTGGACAAAAACGTCATTGTCATAAAATGTATGTTTCGTATGATAAATGTTACAAAAAAAACTAGTTTGAGGCATAAGATTTTGGTATGACAATGACATTTTTGTCCAACCTCACCGGAGCAAATAAGTCGCGATAAGCCGCACCAAACACAGCCTAAGAGCAATCACACTAGCTTAGACTCTGTTTGGGTCTCCGACTGAGAAGGGAGTCGACCACCACCTGAGTTATGGATCAAAGATAGAGTTCAGCGGATGGCAATGATGCTATTTCTCCAGTTTTTTTCTTGAGACGGCGACTGAAAACAGCGGGGAAAGACGACAATGGCATTTGCTACAATGATACCGGAGCCCCAACGGCCTGCCAAACATACCCTTAGTCAGGGGCGGATCCAGAGGGGGGCCCGAGGGACACTTGCACGTACCCCCATTATTTTTCAAAATGATTAGTGTATTTGAATTGCTCTCGTCGAGGCAATGAATTTTGATGACTCATACGTCAAAATGGTGGCCAGATGAGGGAGATACAACTCCAATAAAATTGAAGCGTTCAAATATTTTTTTTTGAAGTATGTTGATGTCTAGCCCCCCATATTAAAATTTTTAGAACACAATGACACATTCAAAAAAAACTGTGCACCCTCATTATCAATTCGTGCACCCCCATTATTAATTTTCTGAGTCCACCACTGCCCTTAGTAAGTTAAGTTAGTAGGATGCATATGTACCTCCCACAAATTAATATTACCCTTATTACCACAGGAGATGAAAAAAAGGGCAGTCCCGTGAAAAAAGTAGTCTAAGGTACTGCTTATTATATACAATCTAGCTATACTACACACAAGTACTACACAATACATCATGTCGTAGGGTAGGGCCGAGGAGAGGCCAAGGGAAGAGGAGAGTGGCTCAAGGCTGTAACTTAGAAAAGGAAATTACGTGAGGCTGACACTGGCCGACATGCATCCCCCAGTTTTATATGTGCCGTCACTTCAATGACCACGTACTCTTCCTAACACTAACAATATATAATCAGCATAACAAATTTGTGCTTTTCCTTAGAAAAATATGAGCTTCTGTCTTTTTGAAAGCCAGCAAATTAACATTTCATACATGAGCTGCAGATTCCAAACGGATAAGAGTCATCACTTCATTTGGTATAGCAGCTACAATATTAATTCAAAGGCTAGGACGAGAAAGGTAAACCCGCCAAATCACGCGTATAAGATGCCGTCTGAGAGAGCTCCGGCAAGGCATCCCGATGGACGGAAGCGTCATGACGATACGATCATCATCCCCATCACGCAACACAATCACCCTAGATCGGTGATGACGACATGCCAACCATGCGCAATCGCAAGGTCAATAGCGTCACGAGCACGTCGAGCAAGTAGGCCTCGGCCCAACTCGGGGTTGTCAATATGAGCATGCATAAGTAGATGTTCCCCAAAGAAAAATGTGGACTTAGCGTGTGAGTAGATGGATAAAAATGACGGCATTATATAGCATAATTAATGATTGTAAATGAACATAAATGTTCGACTAGCATGATAAAGTACGGTAAATCAATGTAAATGACTAGGCATATAGCTTAATAAATATCAAATTAATTTCTCAAAGGAATAAATGAATAATGGTTTATTTCTTGAGGAGGAAAATGAGCTAATTAATTCCAGTCTAATTGTAATTTTGAGTGGAATTTATAAAGCTAAACGCGAAAAGATTAATATGGGGAATACCCCAACCTTATTATTAAGGCTTGGTTTGGCACGGTGGTGATGGTCATAAACGCTTGGGTTAAACCGTCAGGATCACGTAACAAATATCATCTGTTTGAACGTAAATGTGGATGAAGTTCTTTAAATGGGCGTTAACGAATGACAATTTAAATCTCATGTTCATGACCACCACAATTTAAATGGGCTCCGTTTGACAAGGTGGTGGCGGTCGTAAATGCATGATTAAACTGTCATTCGTCACATAAGTATCACTTAACAAACATCAACTGTTTGAACATAAAATTGAATGAAGTTTCTTAGGTGAGCGTTAACGAATGACAATTAAACCCTCATGTTCATGACCGCCACCACTCAGAATGTATTTTTAGGACTTAAATCATGGTGCTTGTTAACCGCAACCCCTTATTTTGCTAGTCGCACCCCAAAATCTCCCAATTTTTCGCGCAATTTCGAAATATGCCTTGTACATGCAATATCAGAAAAAGTGTTCAATACGAAAGTTGTAGATATCGATGAGATCTACAACTTTTGTGGCGATCACTTTTCCTAAAAATAAATGTACAAGACGTACTTTGGAAATATGTCAAGGTTTTGCCCATTTTCGAAATACTCCTTGTACATGCAATTTCTGGAAAAGTGTTCAGCATGAAAGTTGTAGATCTCGTCGATATCTACAACTTTCGTGTTGAACACTTTTCCTGAAATTGCATGTACAAGGCGTATTTCGAAAAGGCGTGAAAAATTGGGAGATTTTTGGGGTGCGACTAGCCAATTACGGGTTACCGTTAACAATCACCTAAATCAAAACGTTAGAGAAAGATAGAAACTGAAATCATCAAGATTAAAGATTTACGACTGAAATAAAAAAATATTGATAAAATTTTAGAACTAAAATATGTATTTAATCTGTTAATGATCTAATTTCATTGGAGGAATTAATTGAGCCTTAATTAAGAAAGGTTTAGAGTTGGCTTGGACAAAAGTTTATATATCTTAAATAAAGTTATTTCAATTAAAATTTTAAAATAAACATATTTAAACAAGTGAATTCACATCTTAAAGATTGAAAATTTAGGTTTAGGCTCCGTTTGGGCGGATTTATTTTCACCGGTCAAGCGGCTACGACCGCATGAACCGGGACTTAATTAAGGTTCGATTCATGCGGTCGTAACCGCTTGACCGATGAAAATAAGTCCCCCCAAACGGGACCTTAGTCACATTTTTTTAGAAAACAAAAATAATAATATTTTTTTATTGTTTGAATAATCTCCATTAGATGTCAGCAATCCCTCAAAACACCAATTTATGCTTATTGAAGGAGCTCCATTCAAAAACGGTATTTTATCATTGAACTTCTATTTTTCATGACCGAAGTCATGAGAATCAGCATGTCTTACACAAAGGTACATATTTCCAAATTATGGAAAAATGTTGACCAATCAAGGTCAATAAGAACTGCCGGGCGAGCGAAAATTATGTCATCACGCAATTATAACGGAATTGATAGCAATTTAGTAGATTATGAAGAACATTGACACTAACCATAGTTGTATTTTTAGAACCATGGAAAAGACAAAAATAACAAGCCCTCTGAATCCTCCAATGAAAAAGAGAAAAATATGGACAAGCTTAGAGTTTTAACTTTTAAGGATTAAAATTTAGGGTAAGACGAATAAAATGCTTACTTTGAAGCACAAATAAATCTATATAACAAAATAAGAGCTTGGCCAATTCAAGAACGAAGGGAGTGAAGAAGATGCATATGATAGAATATTAATTATTTATTATTTAAATCAAATCTTAAATAAAGCTTAAGTAATTAAATTTCCTAAATAAGATGCATTGTAATAATTATCGCATGATATTTAATTATTTTTCCAAATATTTTACCGTTATTCAACTAATTTTCATCAAAATATTTTAGTTTAATTATTAACAAACCATTTAATTTAATTTAATTTAATTTAATATAATAAAAAAGCTATAATCAACATATCTCACTGTGCAATTTGGATGATTATAGGTGTCGAAATCAACATTTTTTCCATTTCAAATTATCTTCCCTTTGTTTTACTCATTGGAATAGTTCTTGGATTGTAGGTGCCGTTAGCTTTATGCGAGGATATTTATAAGTATAATATTATACTTAATTTATTTAGCCGGGAAATTATATTTATATATGAATATTTAATAAAATATAAATGACAGCTGGTAGCATTTCCACGCGTCTCATTTCCGGGGCAATATGTCAGGGCGACAAGTCCGTCACATGACTCACATATAGCTGTGCTGTGTTTCGAAGTAAAAACATTTGTCATTTCCGTAAATATATGTTGCCACTTGCGACCACTCAACTCTTGACGGTCTCGTAGAGCGGTCTAAATTGCACCGTATTAAATCGCAAGACGAGGCCGGTCTTTCGGCAGGGCGAGGCCGTGCCTCCGCGGCCATGATGCCCGCAACCGGGCTCCCCGTCGCCTGCGGCTATCAGACGTGGCTGATTGTTGGAAGCGGGTGTGACGGCCCGGTGAGACGGACGACACCGGCGAACGGCCACAGCGAGCTACCCAGACGAGATGCCCCGGGCGAGATGGGCACAACCTCTATCTGTCCTCAGCACCTTCAGTGATTGACCGCTTTCCTTCTCCGTCATCTCCTTGAAGTCCTTGAACCTGTCAAAGGTCTCAGCCTTCTCTCTTAAGAAATACACCCAACACTTCCGACTGAAGTTATCGGTGAAGGTGATGTAGTACTTGCTCCCACCTACTGAGGTAGTCTTAAACGGACCAGCTATGTCCGAGTGAACTAGTTCAAGTTGCCTTCTCGCTCTTCGGGACTTGCCACCCTTGAACGTTTGTCTCTTCTGCTTCCCCTTGGTACATGCCTCACAGACATTCTGCGAAGGCGAGATCATCGGCAGTCCTTCCACCATCTTGAACTGAGATAATAGCTTCAACCCAGTAAACCTCAGATGGCCCATCCCGTGGTGCCATAACCATGCTTCCTCTTCTTCCTCCGTCCTCGCGAGACACACCATCTCATTGGCATCCATTCTCAGTGTGAAGAGACGATTCGTCGTCATCTTTACCTTTAGTACATCTCTTCCTTGATGGTCCTTCATGACCAAGGACCCATCCTTCAACAGCACGCAGTACCCTTTCTCCACCAGCTGCCCAAGGCTTAAGATGTTACTCTTCAAGCCTGGTACATAGAACACGTCATTGAGGTCCACCTCCTTGCCATTTAAGGTGATCATAATCATTCATCTTCCTTCCACTGATATCTTCGAAGCATCACCGAAACTGACCTCACCACCATTTGGTTCAAGGCTGGTGAACAGTTCTTTCTCTCCACACATGTGATTGTTTGCGCCTGTATCCAAGTACCATACTACATTCCTCCCACCTTCAGCTCCTCCGTAGGTTAGGAACATCATCGGATCGCCACCAGTATTGCTTGCTTCTGCGTAATGGTTGGCCTCTTCTTTCTTTCTCGGTGTC
Organism: Platanthera guangdongensis; assembly: GCA_039583875.1. Taxonomy (NCBI): domain Eukaryota; kingdom Viridiplantae; phylum Streptophyta; class Magnoliopsida; order Asparagales; family Orchidaceae; genus Platanthera; species Platanthera guangdongensis. The sequence goes on along the minus strand of CM077152.1, from coordinate 27,927,820 downwards.
CAACAGTCATAGCTTATATGCCCAAACTTGTTACAGTTGTAACACTGTAATTGGGACATATCTCCCTGACCTCTTCCTTGACCTCTGCCTCTTCCTCTTACTTCTTGCCTCCCACCATGAGGTTGCTCAGCCTCTCTTTGGTGGTAGGAATTTCTTCCTTGATCTCTTCCTCCTCTTCTTGCTCTGCCTCTTCCTTGGTAGCCACGACCACGCTGGCCTCCTCCTCTTCCAGAGCTCTCTCCAAAGTTCAACTGTGACTGGAGTGCTTTACCCAAGCCGCTTGACTCCTCCTCGTCTTGTAGCATGCGATACTCATGAGCCTGTAGAGATCCAACTAGTTCATCCATAATCATCAAGGTGAGATCCTTCGATTCCTCAATCGCCACCACCACATGCCGGAACTTCTTTGACATAGAGCGCAAGACCTTCTTCATGAAGCTTACGTCATCTATCATCTCTCCATTTCTCTTCATCTCATTTGTGAGCGTCCGCAGACAGATCACATAATCTCCAACCTTCTCTGAACTCTGTATCTTCATCACTTCATACTGAGCTCGAAGGGAATGCAACTTCACCTTCTTAGCCTTATCAACTCCCTTCATGGAGCGTTGCAACACCTCTCATTACTCCTTTGAACTAGTCACATCTGAAATCTTTTCAAATGTCGCTTCATTCACACCTTGGTACATCAAGAACAATGTATTCTTGTCTCTCTTCTTCGACTCCCTCAGCGTCGTCTTCTGTGCGTTAGTCAACGCCGCCTCCTCTTCTGCAGTAAGCACCTCATAACCTTCTTCGACTACCTTCCACAGCTCCTTAGAGGCGAGTAACACTCTCATCTGGATAATCCAGTTACCATAGTTGGTTTTTGTCAACTTGGGGACTTGCCCCGGTATGGCACTTCCCATCTCCATCTCCTTTAGTCACTTAACCTCCCTCTGATACCACTTGTTGGAAGCGGGTGAGACAGCCCGGCGAGATGGACAACACCGGCGAACAGCCACGATGAGCTACCCAAGCGAGATGCCCCGGGCGAGACTGGCACAACCCCGACGAGATGGGTCGGCGAGAGGGCCTCCTGCGAGGTGGCTACAGCGAGACGCCCCAGGAGAGACGGAGCCCCCCCCCGGCGAGACAAGACGGGCTTGGCCAGATGATCCCGACGAGAGGGGACCAGGCGAGACCACTCTCACACACGGCAAGATCAAATCTCGAGCAGCTCACACACTTCGTCTCATTCTTCTCAAACACAAATACCTCTGGCGTTGCAGCGCTCCACAATAGGAAGGAGACAAATTTTTTACTCTCATCAATCTTCAAATGAACTACATACATGTCTATTTATAGGCTAACAAAACCAACAAACTTCTCTCTCCTATTTAATGCACTCTCTCTCTCTCCTATTAAACAATCATATATAAAATAATATTAAAACACAAATATTGACCCGGTCAACAAAAAACAAAGTCCAACACTGATGCCCCTGGTCTGTCCTTAGCCGAACTCCCGGTCGTCCATGGCCGCTCCTCGCGACCGCGCCTCGAGGCTCCATGCTCACAGCTGTCAGACGCGGCCAATGTCGTTGTCGTCCCCCCGGGCCGGCTACAACCGCATCTCGTGGTTGCGCGACCGGCCTCCTAGCAGGCACGAACGCGGACCATCCTCCCCGGGCAATCTCCTGCCGCCGGGGACTCTTCGACGACCACTTGCACCGCCAGTCGACCCCTCTCCACCGTCTACCGGTTATCCACAATCCGATTGTCCTCACGCAATCCTCACTCACCGATGTGCAGGTAACTGTTATGTTGCTCGAAACATCCCAGGTGATGGTAAAGGTGGAACTACCTTCCCGTTGCCCATGACTTAGGTTTATATAGAAAACCTTAGGGTTAATACGGGTATTGAATTTCCGTGTATCCGAACCGACCCGTTTAGCCTCCGAACCGGTTATATGTCCGAACCGACCCGTTTAGTGTTCCTACGACGTTTCTCGACTTCCCAAAAATTCTTACAGTACAAAATTAATGAGGGTGTTAATTAAATAACTCTGCCACTTGGTGGTTAGCCTTTTTTTGTTGATGTTCAAATGCTACTTTATTCAATGTTATTGTTCTTCTACTTAAAGAAAATGGGTGGAACACCACTAATCATGCTCCTAGAGAGTCCAAGCGTGCTAGTTGGTGGCCTATATACTAATATATGGCTTTATAATTAATTGAATAAATATTATGATAACATCAAATACAACACAAACATGTCATTTATCTGAGAGTCAACATCTAATACACAGATTCTGATTGAGCTCTATTTCGGTATTTCCATGACCACAGGTCCACAGCAGTCTTTAAGGTGTTTGAATAAGCTTTGTCAAAAGAGCTTTTTCGAAAAAGCTATTTTGAGAGCTTTTTGAGCAGCCGTTTTAATATGACTTTCTAAAAATTATTTTTTGTGTTTTCAAGTTTTCCTCTTTTATTCATGGATTTACAGAAGTCACGCGCCATGCCCTGAACATTTTAGATGTGTCATTCTTCCTCATCACTGCAAACATTTTCTAATCTCATTTGATATTCTTCGGTCATCACTCTTTTATTCTCGTTGGTAATCATTTACCGCGCGGGCGTGCACAGTCGTACTGTGTTTGGTTCCGCCCCTTCTTTCGGGGTGATGTTTGGTCTCCTCGAGCGCGCACAACTTGTATGTGCGGCTCGCTTGGTCGGGTCATATTGTTTGTGCATTTTGATCAAACTCCTACCGTTTTGACTCAAAAATGTTTAGGGGGAACCCCATCAATCAGAGGGGTTTATATTTATTTTCCGATTTTAGAATTATACAGTATATTTTTACAATATGAAAATAGAAAAATATCATTTCTTTAAAAATTAATATTATGATTTTACAACACTTTATTAAAAAAATTCTTATTTTTTATTTGTATTTTTTATCATATTTTAAAAAATGTGCTCTTATATTTGCTCACAAACCCCCGTGCACACACGACAAAAATGAGCGAATGACAGAGTATAACACTCAAGTGTTTGCGAGCGTCCGGAGCACCACCGCGCTAAAACATTGTCGTGATCAGAATAATGTCGCACACTGAAATCCCCCGTGCACTATATATTACAATTAGAATACTGTCGCGACTGGCCATAGTGGCGGAATACCATCCCTCACATTCATATGCATATATAAAAAGATAATTTTATGCTCTCGAATTACATATTGCACCCTACAAAAAAAAAAAGAATGAAGATACTTTTGAAATTGGGAATCTCTTCCTGAAAGAGTAGAAGTCACATGTCCTGCCGAGCTTACCTATTAGTCATTATTGTCATTGAGCCTCTAATTTAATCGAGATGAAGAAGTTTGACCCTAATTAATAAGTGGTGCCACTGGGATTATTTCGGGAGACCGGCGGTGGCCGGCGGAATCTTCAATTCCTTCTACCCCGGCCAAACTATGCCATTTGCATCACCCGGGCGTGCACTGCTAAACCGGCCTGGGCCGCCTGGCCCGAGAAAAGGAAGAAAAAAGAGGACTTGGGCGTTGGCAATGTACAGGGGAAGAGAGAGAGAGAGAGAGAGAGAGAGAGAGAGAGGAGTTTGTCGTATGTGGGGAAGGTCGGGACAATGGCCGGAGAGTGGGTGGCGGGGGCGGGGTTCGAGGGACCAAGTGAGGCGACGCGTGCGGTGCGCTGACAGCACGTGCCATGCCGACGCGGGTACTTTTCCGGCCAGTCGGCCCGGTTTCTCTCTGGCGCTCTCTGCGTCTCTGTGAATAATTATGAGGCAATGAAGGAGGTAGTTATGGCCCGGATTTAGGATGCCCAGAATCAATCAACGGAGATGCTCGCTGTCGGCCGGTGGTGGTGGTGGTGGGGACGGCGACCAGACCCAAATTCGGAAGCTTTTGAATCCGGATTCTCTGGACTTTGTGCGGGAAACTACAGCGTGGAGTTGGCCAATCAACGGTCAGGATTTATAGCTCAAACAACCATCAACAATCGCATAATACCCTCATGTGGAACTCCACCCGGGCCCACTCTTTTTTGTCGTTTGGTCCGGTGGCCAAACGACAACCCGACAACAGTTGACCGGACAGCCGTCCAATGGTGCTCGGTCGCCCCAGTGGCCGCGCACCCCTAGCCATGCGCCCCTTAGCACGCGGTCTTGACCACACCCCCCATATGTGCGCGCTCCTTTGCCGCACGACGACGTGTGCGTTAGTAACACACTATCTCGAACACGCCACTACCGCCATTCGCCACATGTGTCACACAGACCTTGTGTTCAACACCTCCGAGATCACAACGCACTCACAACACCTCGGCACAGTCATGACACACTCATGAGACACTCTCGCTCACACAGGTACACAGAAATCCTTCGGCGTACGCGCTACAATTCACTTTCTTCGCCTCTTGTGTACATAAGGATTGCATGACTATTTGCGTCCGACTCCCTCTCAAACTTGGTCGGCATCGATCCGCTCCCGTGAGTTTTCGCTCTTTTCGAGTTTTTCCACATTAAAAAATCTTCTTCCAGCTCAATTTTTTTTGTGACTGTTTGCGTCCGACTCCCTCTCAAACTGAGATGGTTTAATTTGAGCAGACTATGACTCCGTTTGGGGGAACTTATTTTCACCGGTCAAGCGGTCACGACCGCATGAACTGGACTTAATTAAGGTCCGGTACATGCTGTCGTGACCGCTTGACCGGTGAAAATAAGTTCCCCAAACGGCAGCCTATATAATCATCAAGCAACCGGTAACCACAACCATTTTAGATTTATAAAATATTAATTTTCTTACGAACTGCAATATTTATGAATCACATGTCAAGTATTAATTAAGGTCATTGTTATATATAGACCAGGTATGGCTATATACAAACCCAAAATTTAGGTTTTTTTCTTACTATATACAAACAAATAAATACCTTATTCTTCTCCTGCTCCGGCGCCGCCGACAACTTCACATCCCCAAGCCCCTAGGCTTCCAACCTCGTCAGCCTCATCTCCCGCAGTCTGCTCCGCCTACCTCACCGCCGCCGCCGCCCTCAACACCAGCTGCCCGGGAAACAAATCTGCCTCCGTTCGCAACGTCTACTGCGTGCTCCGGTACGCCGACCATGTCATCGCGTCGGTGCTCGAATATCCGAGGTTTTCCAGCGTGCCTTCGCCGAAAATGCCTCGAATCCGGCATTGTTCGGCCAGCAGCTTGGGAGCATGCTATCGGGCATCCTGGTGGTGTCGTCGAGCAGCCCAGTGAGGATAGCGGGGGGCGTGAATCGGGTGGATGCTGGGATGAATTACACGGTGTACGGGTTCGCGTGGTGCACGGTGGATCTGTTGCCGGAGAATTGCTACCAGTGCTTGGACCATGCGCTGATGAGTTATACAGTTTGCTGCGATTATAGCTTAGGGGGAGGAGCCATTATCATTAACTGCATCGTCAGCTACAACATTTTGCCATTTTTCAACGCTTCTTTGATTCAAAATGCTTCAGTTACTTCTCCTCAGCCTACTCAATTTAAAACTGATAAGAGATAAACATTGCGGCACGTCCGAGCTCATTTATTAAGTTTGATTTTTTTTTATTTTTCATTGGTCTGCATATAACAATTTAGTCTACATATAGCCAGTTTTGAATTAATATGGTTTGTATATAACCATAGTTTGTATATAGCCAAACATGATCTATATATAACAATGGTCTTAATTAATTATTCAAAAAATACGTATAAAAGTTTTGCTTGCCCGGGAGTGAATGTACGTACGTACTCGTGTGGCCCTTGCGGACCATAGAGCCCGCGGCAACGCCCGGCGCACAGGAAGCGAGGGAAGTACCGGTCAGCGACTACAAATATGGCGTGGGCCCCATCAACCTACTCTGCTGACATGGCGTGACCGCCGCACGTTGTAACGTCAACCCACCGCGCTTTCCTGCTGTGGTGGGCCACTCGCGCGTTTTGGATGGACATGCTGCAGAGTTTCGTTGGCCAGCTCAGCGGCAATGAGATTTGACCTCCTTCGTCTCTTGTGAATCTAGCTGTGCTGAGCCTTCACTGCTGAGTAAAACTAATTGAACAATGCAGGATGGTTTGATTCGATTTTATTGAAGATAGGAGTGAAATTGGTGCGATTGAGCCCAAATCGTAACCACATCAAAGAGGGTCTGTTTCGAACTTTATCAAACCGCACCGCATCAAAATCGTGGGGTGCGATTTGAAGTCGGTTTTTGCGGTGCGATTTTGATTTTTGCACATTTTCAAAACTTATCAAAGAACGACTACCAAAAATAAAAAAATTAAAAATAAAAATGATCTATAATAGTCTCTAGTAAGATGAATAACAAAAATCTCTCATAAGATTATGTGTATGATATAGTCAATTGACTAAACATATGCCAAAAAAATAAAACTAAAAATGACCCGTAATAGTAAAAATTATTAAATAGATTGTTCACATGCGGATGAATTACGTAAATCTATAGACCATCATCACAAACTGATATACTTAATTGACTATAGATAAGCAAAGTAAAACTCAAAACATATAAACTTTATTCAATAAGATAAATATTATATCGTCAACTATCACTCAACATCAATAAAAACAATGCCAGAAATAAAAATTGTAAGATAAACAAAATCATTTACCTCATGTTAAATAGTCAACTATAACTCAGCATTTACCTCTTCAAGATGCTCTCATAGGAGCATCAGGTGGGTAAGTCTCTGCAACACCAAGAAGCAATGGTGTGGATTACCTTGAGCCTTGAAGTTGTCACTTGTCGCACGCGTTGCCGACTCAATCGTGTCGCCGTCGCCCGTCGGTCGCTCGGATTCGCTAGGGCAAAAAATCAGAAATGACTCAAATGAAAAGACGGTGTAAAATGGAAGAAAGCACAAGATACAGTTGAGTGTTATTAATATATCATAATATCATGTATAATATATTAATATGTAAAGTATTATACATATATATGTCATATAAAAATTGGAAATGACCCATAATATTTTTGCTGGTAGTGTTAACTATTGCATTTTGTAACTTTGTTTAAGAATTAATATAGCCATATAGGTTAGGATTATATATATTAATTAATATAAGATGTATAAATAATAAATTAATTTATAACATATTTATAAGATATAAAAAATTTATTATAATCAATGCGGTGCGGTTTTATCAAGGCAAAAGCCGAACCGCACCGCAAACTATGCAGTTTTACAATAACCAAAACGTACGCACCATGCACAACCACACCGTTCGGTATGGTTTGAAAACAGTGTGGTGTTGTGGTTTTTTACGGTTTGATTTATAATTTTCAGGCCTAATTGAAGATGTTTTGGTTCAGTTCGGTTATTACTGACTATGATTCGGTTTGTGTTTTTTTGACGACGGTTCGGTTCGGGTTTTATTGACGACGGTTCCATTATAATTTCTAATTTTCAAAACAAATTGTTTAATTTGAATCAGGAGTTCTAATGTTAAACTGAACAAAATCCAACCTAATCATATTGATATTGCAATATAAATTTTGATGTCTCTATACTATAATAGTAATATGTTATCATAAAATTATTTATTTAATTAATTTAACTTTAAATAATATAATTTTGATTTTATACAATATAAAAAGTAATTATGTTTTAGTTTTTTTACTTAGATAAATATCATGTATATGCCGTTTAATCTTTATTTAGAGTCTTAAATTATACATTTTAGCTTTAAAACCACATAATCCAATGATTTGTGTGGTTTGATTTTGAATTTCTAAAATCATGTTTGAATGATTTGATTTGCATATTTACTTAAAAAGGAATCAAACCGAAACAATATACCCCTAGCTGAATTAACCAATTCATCAACACTAAGGATTCGTTTGGGGGGACTTATTTTCACCGGTCAAGCGGTTACGACCGCATGAACCAAATCATATTTAAGGTCCGGTTCATGCGGTCATAACCGCTTGACCGGTTAAAATAAGTCTTCTAAAACGGAGCCTAAAGCAGTCCTGCCCAAAAAGACTGCCCTTACCAGTCCCGGACCGGTATTTTAAAAGATCGGTCTTTTGCCTTGCCGGTCCCAGACCGATTCCAGTGAAACCAATCCCGGTCCGGGACCGGTTTTCCTGCTCAAGAGGAGGACCGGCCGGGACCGGAGGACCGGTCCTAACCGGTCCCGGGCCAGTTTTTTATTTAATTATATATATATATATTAAAATTTTAAATTTTAAATTTATATTAAAAATGAAATAAAATTTAAAGTGAAATAAATTTTAATTTTTATTAAAAATGAAATAGAATTACAAATTTACATTTTACATTATGACAAAAATAAAATAACATTGAACGAAAATAAAAATTACATTTAAGTTAAAATAAAAATATGAAAATTACATTTAAATATTCAAAATTGAAATAAAATGAAAAAAAAATACATTTTATCTAATTAATCTTCTGTCGCGCTTCCCAAACTTAAGTTATTCATCTCGTCTTCTACTTCAGACTCACTATCTTCAATAGACGAGACGCGTTGCCTCCTCCTTATAGCATCCAAATGATCATTGTAGCAAATGCAAATCTCTAAAGATTTCTCGTTCAAACGGCTTTTTCGCTCGTTCAGAATCCTGCCACTCAAAGAAAAAGCAGACTACGAAGCTACTGTACTAGTTTGAATTGTTAGTAAATCACGAGCCATTAAGGCCAAAATAGGATAAACATTTGTTTTAGTTTTCCACCATTTTAAAATATCAAAATTTTCTATTTCGCTTGCGGTCATATAATCTTGAAATTGTGTTTTTTTATATAAACCTAATTCATTTAAAGTACTCGAAGTTCGTTGTTTTTTTCTAGAGGCTAATTGTAAAAGTTTGTTTTAAAAATATCTTTTATTTTAGGTTGGGTGGATTCTTCACGAGGTTGCAATCCATACATATTATCATAATAATTATAGAAACGGGTAAAATCAGAATTAAATTTTGAAACGCTTAAATTAACAAAATCACTATCCGTTTCGTTTAAATTTAAATTTCGATTAATTTCTTCTATAAAATTTTCTATCCCGTCCACACCCATTAAAGGTTTAAAGTTGCGGCGCATGAAAACCTGAGTGACATTTCTTTGTAATATTTTAAAATTTTATCCTCAATTACTAATATTAACGGACGCCACATTTCATTTGTTTTTTTTGTATGTTTTTAAACGTTTCAGTAATTAATAAAATATTTCAATAACTAATGAGGAAGTATGATAATAAACTCCGGATAAAATCGTTGTTGATCGATAAAAGCATTCTAATAAATTTACGTAATCTTCGAGGACCGCCCAATCTAACGCACCTAAATCATGTGCTTCTACACTATTATAAAATTCTATTAATAAGTTTTTTTGTGACAAAACTCGCTTTAGCAATTTTATAAGTTGAGTTCCAGCGTATATGCATATCATAAAAAAGACATAAAAAATTTTTACCTTGTGAAATGACAATTTTTTTAAAATCTTGTTTTTTTTGAACTGTAAATAACTCGTAACATAGTTCGTATTTTAATTACGTACTCGTTCTAATAAATCAAACTGTCTTGTACAATTAAATTTAAAATGTGACAGACGCAACGTGTATGAAAAAAATTCCATTTAACATTGTTGTAAATCTGAAATCAAATATCTTATGATGGTCGCATTATTTGAAGCGTTATCAAAAAAAATAGTCATAATTTTTTCTTTTATTTTAAATTCTCTAATACATTTAATTATTACCTGGTAAATTACTTTACCAGTATGCGGATATTCAAATCCTTCAAAACAAATTATTCTTTTATTAGTTCCCAACTATTGAGATCGATCCAGTGAGCGGTAATGCAAATATATGAGTGTCCCTCAGATATACCGCTTGTCCAGACGTCGCTCGTTAAGCTAACGCGACCGTCAGATGTTTCAAAATATTTTTTTAAATATTCTTTAGATTGCATATAAGCCGCTCTAAAGCATCCGTCTAGTGGTAGAACGACTTACCTGCTGATATTTGGGTTGAAGTTCCTTGTGTATGTATGATGTCATCTCTTCATCATCGTAGTGGCTGAATGGAAATCCCCTTTTGATGACGTTCTCCATTTGTCGCTCCCACTGCCGAGTTTGATCGTATGTCCAAATGTGCCCGGACGTCAAAATTTGAGCTTGAGTAGGCTCCAGGGCTTGTTTTTAAATGCACGATTTCACATGCCGGACGAGCGTTGTATTGCTGCCAACGGCCATTAGCTTCCGCAAAGTTTGCACTTCGCCTTCAATTCACCGTCGATCCGCACTTTGTCGAATTTCTCCCAGACCGCCTCCTTGTGGTGGTGTTCACTACTTCGTGCCCAACGAACGTAGATGAAGAAGCCGGTATGGATGAGAAGAAGACGTCATTCGAGACTTGAGACTTGAGAGTTGAGAGTGAGTGAGAGTTGAGTGAGAGAGAGAGAGAGAGGGAGAGTAAGTGAGAGAGAGAGATGAAAAATAAATTTTTAAGAGGGGGGGGGGGGGGGGGGGGGGGGGGGTATTTATAGGATTTGATTTTTTAATTTTTTAAAATTTAAATTTTATAAAATTAATTATTTAAATATTTAATTTAATAAATAAAATTTTAAAAAAACAAAATTGGTGGCTGGCATGGCTGGCATGGCCAGCTGGCCATACCAGCCACCAATAAGGCCAACAGCTCTTTGAAGAGTTGTTAAAAACGGCTCTAAAAAGAGTCGTTTAAGAGCAACTCCAATGACTCACGTTGTTAGGATCGTGACACCTCACACGGGCATGGATCGTCCGGATTGCGCCACGTCGGCAATCCGTGGGATGTGTTATTACCTATTCCGGGCGAAATTCAACTTGGAAATTCCTCTTTGGGGAAGGAATTATCTTCCTTCCAATGGTGGCAGCCGGCCCTCCAAATTTATCTCCTAATATTCAGCTCTGTCCTTTTTGGGGATTTGCCAACCTGGAAATTCCTCTTTGGGGAAGGAATTATCTTCCTTCCAATGGTGGCAGCCGACCCTCCTTTCCCCCTAGGATTTCTCTCCTATTTAAATTCAAGAGGTGACCGACCAACATGAGAGTGGTGCAGCAGCTCCTTCTCTTTCGGTGCAGCTTTTGGCCGTGCGGGTCTTCAAAAAGCAGGAACTTCGCCGCCGCTTTGATTCTCGTCGCATCTCGTACAGCCGGATCTTGGAGGATTCGAGTTCTTCTCGGTCTATTATTTCTCCTCCATTTTAGCTGTATTATATGTTTGAGAATCTTGAGAAATAAAATTGATCTCTACCTGCACAGTGGATGTACCCATTTGATTTTTCGGGGAACCACTTAAATCTTGGTGTTCTTCCTTATGTGTTTGTTTATTTCTTTTCGTGCGTTATTATTATTTTTCGTAACCATAATTGTGGCCGTTAGAAATTTCACTTGAACAGGAGAATTTTATCCGCACTCGGAGACCCGTTTTCATAACAAGTGGTATCAAAGTCAGGTTCGATCGACCACCGTTTGGACGTTCCGTTTCGAGTTGGGTCAACGGTAGGTGACGACATCGGTCCGCTCCCTATCTTCCTAATCTTGATCCGTGAATTTATTCGGTTGCTTCGGTCTCCGTGCAGATTTTCTTCAGTTTGTTTTCTATGGCGACTTCCACACCAGGTGCGAAGTTTGAAGTTACGAAGTTCGAAGGAAAGCACAATTTTGGCCTGTGGCAGGTCAAGGTACGAGCACTACTGATTAATGAAGGATTACACCGTGTCCTATTGGGGAATGCCAATAAGGATGTTGAGGTTACCGATCGCATGCGGGAGGATATGGATCTCAAAGCTATGTCCACCATACAACTTTGCTTATACGATGATGTGTTATATGGAGTTATTTCAGAGACGACTGCCTCTGGTCTTTGGGCAAAGCTGGAGAATGTCTACATGACGAAGTCTCATCCCAATCGTATTTACCTCAAGCAAAAGTTGTACAAGTTCAGCATGAAGGAGGGTTCTCTCTTCACGACCACCTAAACAGCTTTAACAAACTGCTATCAGAGTGTCTCAACATGGATATCGAGGTGGAGGAAGAGTACAAGGCAGTTATTTTACTAAACTCCCTTCCAAAGTCCTACGAGAGCATGGTCACTACTCTTACCTACAGCAAGGATGTTTTGGACATGGAAGAGGTTACTGCAGCCTTACTCTCAGATGACATCCGAAAGAAGTCTTCCGGCTCAGGTGCTGCTGAAAGTTCAGCTTTATTCTCTCGGGGCCAGTCTGGTTCAGTTAGAGGAGGCAAGTTCAAAAAGAGTTCAGACAGTTACTGCAATTACTACAAAAAAAGAGTCACGGAATAAAGGACTGCTGGAAGCTTCAGAACAAGGAGAAAGAAAAATCCCTTGGTGATGATAAGGGGAAGTCTGTCGCATCCATATGCATTGAGGATGTCGATGAGGACGTCCTTTAGTACTTATTCCTCACCCATCTTTTTTTCCCTCCTGTTTTATCTACATTTTCTTCCGGCATTTTTTTCCCTTTCTTATTCTGTTACCCCCTCCATTTGCTTACCATCATTTTTTCTTTTCCTAGTCATGTTATTTCTATGCTTGTGTTTATATAACTCTTATTCCGAGTTATTCTTTCCTTGTCAAAGAATTCATTATCGAATGCATTTTGTCCCCCTATTACCTTAGCCCTTTCATTATTAATCCTTCGTTCTACATGGGCTCAGAGTGTGTGTCTAATCAATCCTTTTCTGATTAGTTCTCATAGTGGTTCCATCTTTTCATGCCGAGGACAGTTGTTTGCATTCTTTTCTTGATGTGTCTGCATTTATCAGTTTCTCTCCCGCGCACACATCAAATGTCAGGAATCTTGACAGGTTCAGTTTTGCTATGGGAGACCACCGCTGGAGGTGGAGCAGTTGATATTTAGCTTCAAGGTGGAGCGTTTCTGAGACAGCCACGTTAGTCCAATTTGTGCGCCACTCAGGATTGAAGGAGTTCATTTCTTATATATGATTCACTCTCGGTCAGAGTTCATTCAATCTGGTCTCTTTGGCTTTTGGATCTTGGTGACCGTCTAGCTATTGGAGTTATTTCAGTCGGGTGGAGCTTGTCCATGGAGAGGCGTCAAGGTGGAGTTTCGTTTGCGTGAGGCGTCAAGGTGGAGATTGTTAGGATCGTGACACCTCACACGCGCATGGATCGTCCGGATTGCGCCACGTCGGCAATCCGTGGGATGTGTTATTACCTATTCCGGGCGAAATTCAACTTGGAAATTCCTCTTTGGGGAAAGAATTATCTTCCTTCCAATGGTGGCAGGGGGCCCTCCAAATTTATCTCCTAATATCAGCCCTGTTCTTTTTGGGGATTTGCCAACCTGGAAATTCCTCTTTGGGGAAGGAATTATCTTCCTTCAAATGGTGGCAGCCGGCCCTCCTTTCCCCCCTAGGATTTCTCCTATTTTAAATTCAAGAGGTGGCTGGCCAACATGAGAGTGGTGTAGCAGGTCCTTTCTCTTTCGGTGTAGCTTTTGGCCGTGCGGGTCTTCGAAAAGCAGGAACTTTGCCGCCGCTTTGATTCTCGTCGCATCTCGTACAGCCGGATCTTGGAGGATTCGAGTTTTCTCGGTCTACTCTTTCTCCTCCATTTTAGCTGTATTATATGTGTTATTACCTATTCCGGGCGAAATTCAACTTGGAAATTCCTCTTTGGGGAAGGAATTATCTTCCTTCCAATGGTGGCAGCCGGCCCTCCAAATTTATCTCCTAATATTCAGCCCTGTTCTTTTTGGGGATTTGCCAACCTGAAAATTCCTCTTTGGGGAAGGAATTATCTTCCTTCCAATGGTGGCAGCCGGCCCTCCTTCCCCCTAGGATTTCTCTCCTATTTAAATTCAAGAGGTGGCCGGCCAACATGAGAGTGGTGCAGCAGGTCCTTTCTCTTTCGGTGCAGCTTTTGGCCGTGGGGTCTTCGAAAAGCAGGAACTTCGCCGCCGCTTTGATTCTCGTCGCATCTCGTACAGCCGGATCTTGGAGGATTCGAGTTCTTCTCGGTCTACTCTTTCTCCTCCCATTTTAGCTGTATTATATGTTTGAGAATCTTGAGAAATAAAATTGATCTCTGCCTGCACAGTGGATGTACCCATTTGATTTTTCGGGGAACCACTTAAATCTTGGTGTTCTTCCTTTGTGGTGTTTGTTTATTTCTTTTTGTGCGTTATTATTATTTTTCGTAACCATAATTGTGGCCGTTAGAAATTTCACTTGAACAGGAGAATTTAATCCGCACTCGGAGACCCGTTTTCATAACATCACGTGTCGACACAAAGGCTCAAGTGTCGACACAAAGGCCTTTGTGTCGACACTTGAGCATTGGTGTCGACACTTGAGCCTTGGTGTCGACACAAAGGCTCAAGTGTCGCCACAAAGGCTCATGTGTTGACACAAAGGCACAAGTGTCGACACAAAGGCCTTTGTGTCGACACTTGAGCCTTGGTGTCGACACACTGGTGTCGACACTTGAGCCTTGGTGTCGACACAAAGGCTCAAGTGTCGACACAAAGGCTCTTAATTACCGGGACTGGTCTTTTTACCGGTCCCGGTTCCAGTCCCAGTCCGGGACCGGTCAAAGACCGGTATTTTACCCGGAGTGTATTTTACCGGTCTTTTACTGGTCCCGGTTCAGGACCGGTCTTTTACCAGTCCTGGTCCTAGACCGGTTTTTGAAGTGAAATGAAGGACTTCTTGGGACTTCTGGGACCGGTCCGGTCCCGACCGGGACGGTCTTTAGCCGGTCCGGTTCCAACCGGACTGGTTAGGACCGTTTTTTTTGTACACCACTAGCCTAAAGCGCTTAATATTTAGACTCATACCCCATGTAATTAAGTTCAACCTAGGGTCTGTTTATTCGGACGGTCAAGATGAAAGCGGTGGGAATGAGAGCATTTCATAATTTATGCTACCAATATTTGTTTTTTTGTAAGTATAGTACCTTAAAGTTGTGGTTTATTGACAAGGAAAAAATATTGTCAAGCCTAATCATTGCAAGTTCCAGGGCAGTGGTTTCATAAGAGGAGTCCAGTTTTGGGGTCCGTTTGGCATGGTGGTATCCGTCGTAAACAAAGTGATTACGAATCGTCATTCCTGAACGCCCAAGCTAACTTAATGAATTTCGTCCATTTAATATTTGCAAAATTTGTTTTTTTTGGTGGCTGCCGTAACATCTTTCACGATGATGACGTTTTTTGACCAAACTCATCAAAGCAAAAAACATCGTGCCATACAGTAAATGTCGTGACCACTGTTCATGACTGACACCACTGTGCCAAACAAACCCTTAGATTGCATTGGGGAGTTTATAACAGTTACTATTGAGTCCTCAAGGTGAAAAAATGCCGGAAAGCTTAATGAAATAATACTTTTGGCATATATATTGAAATTTAGGCTCCATTTGACACAGAGAGTAGTGGCCATGAAAGCGGCGGTTATGAACCGTATTTTGTGAATGCCCAACCTCACCATAGTGAACTTCATTTACTTTATGTTCAAAATTAATTTTCTTTTCTTGATGGTCGTCATAATTAGCCTTCCACATGTTAAAAAGACATTCTATGATGATGACGTTTTTGTCCAAACTCATTAGAGCAAGAGCAGAAAAAAAGGTGCCAATTAAACGGAGCCAGCCTTAGGCTCCGTTTGGGAGGACTTATTTTCACGCGGGTCAAGCGGTTACGACCACATGAATCATAATTAATTAAGGTCTGATTCATTCGGTCATCACCGCTTGTCAGGTGGAAATAAGTCCGTCCAAACGGAATCTTATTCATTTTTTAAAATTGAATATAAGTCTGGAAACCAAATAGTAAAGATCCATCTAAGATTATTGTTATAATAAGCCAACTCGAACCCTATCCGTTTGAACAAACCAACTTCGATTGCATTGAAATCATTATATATATATTCTCCCGCCTTCAATATGTCTCCATCCCCAATCACCGCGATTCCTCCCACGCCTAAAGGTTGTATAGAACAATACAAACAATAAATAATCTCCGACATGGTCTACGGAAGACATGTATTAATTAATTAGCGGGCAAAATCTTCGTAGACGTACCTATCATCCACCTCCCGCCACCTCATCATGACGTAACACTAATTGTTTTTTTCTCCCACTTTTAGCTTCTCCCTCCCTCCAACCGAATATCCCTTCATCTTGGTCAATGAGGCTTGACATAGTTTGCTGAGCTGATGCTGCATGATATAGAGGTCATGAGTTCGATTCTCACTATGGTGTGCACGAGTCTTTGTCATGTAATACTCTCTGTGTAGCCGTTGATACTTAATATTAATTACACATGTAATGTTGTTTATACATTTACTATAAAAACCTTCATCTCGATTATGCCCGCCCGTATGAATTCGCGCATATCAATGATCAACCTCAGAGCATCTGCCCATGCAAAATGCCGCATCAATTACCGCGTGGCCACAAACTACAACTCAACTCACTTACAATGAACATTACTAACTCTAATATTTTGATGCACATATCATTTTGATATAAACCACTTTCAGTGAGTTTGCCCACCCCTATGAACTCTAACATGGATTAATTTAATTAAGCCTACCTTCCTACTTGCATTCTAATTATCTTATCTACACAAGTCACTTATTTATTGCTCTTTTCATGATGAGCTATAGTTATAAATATATTTATCTATATATCAAATATATTCATATTAATACTACTATCAGACTATGTTTGTTTTGTTTAATATTCATGTTAATTTGATTGAATTCTATAATTGTGATTTAATCATCAAGAATATTTTGATAATAATTTCTATTAACATATGTGTTTTAGAATATAATTGCCAAAAAAATGTAGTATTGAAACAAGTACATGTTATTCAAAATTTAATAAACTAAGGTATGTTTATCTTTTAAAATAAAATTTTTAAAAGGAGTTGAATATAACCTACTTGACCTTTTATTAATATTATCTAAAATTTAAGGGTTTCTCTTCAAACTCACCTACTAATTTTAATAATGTTTAACAAAATTAAGTTTCCGTAGGCACGAGGGTCGCGGTAGCGAACACAGTGGTTACGAGTCGGTGTTTGTGAACGCTGAACTTCACCTAAGGAACTCCAATCATTCTATGTTCAAAATTATTATTATTTTTCTTTTTGAAGGTTATATCTTTTGTCATGTTAAACACATATTTTAAAAACGTGACGTTTTTGTGCAAACTCATCGGAGCAAATAAACGTCTAATCAAACAACTGACTGTTCATAATCATCGCATTTAAGACTGTCACCGCCGCGCCAAATTAACCAACCCCATGGCCGACATGTTGATCGCCAGAATTTTAGAATTTTATTCAAGCTTTAATTTAACAATGAGCTCATTTTAAACTATAATATAATTCTATTGAGACGCTTAACTCAAATATAATTACTAATATATATATATGGCGTAGTTTAAATATGAATACAAATATAAATGTTTAAATCTAGCTATAAATAGAAATATTTGCTTAATATATTTATCACATCTTTATCAGTAAATAATACAAATATTTTAAAATTATTTATAAGCAATTAATTTGATACGTGAACATAAAATTAATCATTAAATTGATAATGCCCGTTTAATTATATAAACACGACTCTACATGCACAAGCGCAGCCATTAAAGAAATTAGTTCTATTTAATTTAGTATTAAATTTATTCTATAATGCTTGTTTACTTATCTTTATAAATTAACAGAAAAATAATTAACACCTCATGATGATAGCGGTAATTAAAAGGCTTCGCTTGGCACAACGGTGACGGTCATAAACATATGGGTTAAACCGTCATTTGTTAACGACCATCTAATAAATTTCATCTCTTTAAACATAAAAGTGGATGAAATTTCTTAAGTGCCCGTTCGGATCTCTCTGGAATTGGATTTGGGAATTGGAATTGGGGCAACAAAATTCCAATTACAGTGTTCGGATGTTAGGAATTCTCTTGGAATTGGAATTGGTACAATTCCATGGAATTCAATTTTGTACTATGATCAATTCTTAGGGGTAAAGACAAATATTTCATGAAATTCAGTTTTTTACTATGTCCGTCGTCGTCGTCCGATCTCGTCATCGTCGCCCGATCTCGCCGTCATTGTCCGATCATAATTAATTGTTGGTACACTACCTGAGGTTGTTTTCTCTGGTATTGTGTTCCTTATTTTGCCAACTTCTACATTTTCTGAAAGATCGTAAAAAAATAATTCCCTCCACTACATGATTTTGTTGTAATAACTTCGTCCCGAGTGACACAAGACTACAACTTCAAATTGTCATTGCCGTCTAATCCTGCAGCCACAAGAATTTTTTTTTAAAAACAAATTTCAATTTTGAATTCTAGAAATTCATCATGTAGCCGAGCAACTACATTGTAATTCAGACCAATTCCAATTCTCACAGAAATTGAAATTGGATGAATTCCAATTCTGCAATTCCAATTTCGCAATTTCAATTCTTGCGATCCGAACTGACCCTTAGTATACCTTAATAAATGAGAGTTTAATCTCCATGTTCACGACCGTCACCACTATACCAAACAGAGCCTAAATAAAAAAGTTATGCACATTTTGATAAATTCTGAATCAATCATCATCATAAAATGAACCCCCATTTAGGACCTCAAATGAAGGGTTATTTTTTCAGGACGTGCAACACACCACGATTTCTCGCACGAGTAATTTTACTCACACGACGCACGATCTGACAATCCCACGACAAAAATCTGCTTGAAAATATAACCGTATTTTTGAATACAAAGTAAAATATATATTTTTTACGTGGACAATTAGAAGTTCACCCACACAGCCACACTATCAGTTACACACACCTATTATTACGAGAAAGTGAGAGCCGGTGAATGTTAGAGAGAGAAAGAGCCAGAGAGAGTCAGTGTGAATGTTGGAAAATTTTTAGGTACAAGCTTGTATCATGCTCCCATGCCCAAATAAATAGCTTCTAACTCATGGGGCCCACCTTTCTTTCCCCCCCATCTCCCAAAAATTTCCCGCCATCTCTCTCCCGATTTTTTTCATCATCTTCCCCAATTTTTCATTCTCTCATGTGAACCCGTCTGCTCCATTAGGGTTTCGGGAAAGCTCCGGCTGCCGTTCCGACCTTCTCATACCCTAGCTACTTGAGGTCCACGTCGCCGTCCACCTTTTTCGACCATCTCCTACCACACCTTACCTAAGGAGTTTGGATATATAACGTCAGAAGACCGTGAGCGTGACATTACTACTCCTCCATTACTTCCCCGTCTCTTTGCCCTCATCGTGTTTGTTTTCCCTGAAGTTTCAGATCATGCAAGAGTCACATGAGAAACCCGTCGTAGATAGTTTTGGCAATGTGAGTCTTCATTCTTTCTTCTCTTTTGCGGATCTTCCTTTAATTTAAGTTCAGCCTCTTTCTCTTCGAGTATCATCAAAATTATAGCTGTAATACACACTGGAATTTACTCCGTTACAACTGGAATTCATTATGTTACAACTGGAATTTATTATGTTACAACTGGATTTTTTTCTTCTACAACTGGATTTTATTATTTTACAATTGAAATTTATTCTTTTCCAATTGCATTTAACTTGCGACTATTTTTTCCCTAAATGATAGAAATCTACAGTATCATTCCCTATTGTACATAGTGAAGAGGAAGCATACTCCATGTACTGCGATTATGCCCATAAAACTGGATTCAGCGCGCGGAAGCAAAATATTGTCTATTGGGCACATACCAGATTTATTAAGGGCCGAGGGTATAGTTGCGCAAAAGCTGGCTTAAAGGTTTCCAAACCGTTGAATGACGAACAACAAAAATACCGTAAATTGGATACTCGTACAGATTGTTTGGCCTGCATATATTTTAATGCAGACAAAGAAGGTAAGAATTGGGAGGTTATGAAGTTCGTCGAGGAACATAATCACACACTTGCATCAGAGAATGACAAGCACCTACTGAGGTATCATTGCAGTATATCTACTATTCAAGCTAGCCTTCTAAAGAATATGATAGGTGTGGGTATTAGAACAACCGATGCATACAATTTCCTTGCAGATGAAGTGGGCGGTGTTGAAAATGTGGGGTTTTGCAAGTCGATGTTTATAATTTTGTCCAACGCGAAAGAAGAGTGCTAATAGATAGTGTGGATGCTATCAGCTTGTCCAAAGTATTGCAGGATAGACAATTCGAGGATAATATGTTTTCTTATGATATCCAAACTGATGAGATGAATAGACTTATTAGTTTTCTTGGATCGACGGACATAGTAAAATTGATTACGATTGCTTCAGTGACATTATCGTACATTATCGTTCTTGATACACACTATCAGCTGAATAAGTATAATTTGACATGACATGTGCGCCTTTATTGTTGTTAATCATCATTGACAGAATATTTTTGTAGGTGGGACTTTCATTGCAACGGAGACCATAGATTCCTTTTGCTGGGTGTTCGAGACCTTTTTGAGGTTTGTTGGAGGAAAACAACCCACCACTATATTTACAGATCAAGATCATGCAATAGTCGTTGCCATTGAGAGAACTTTTCCCAATAGTCGGCATCGGTTGTGTCAGTGGCACATCTCAAAAAAAGCCTCGTCAAAGGTACCCGCTTTCAATAATGATAAAGTTGTACGATCACTTTTCTACCATTGTATGAGTAAATGTGATTCTGAGATTGAATTTGAGAAGTGCTGGAGCGATATGGTTACAAGAGGAAACTTGGGAGACAACAGATGGTTGTGTGACTTATATAAGGTTAGAATGAAGTGGTCCACTGCTTTCAATAAATCAAGATTAGATCAGCTAGCTCTTGCACCAACTCCTTATGCTTGAGGTTAGACAAGAGAATTCTATCGAATTGAAATTCTTTTCCCCGGTTTAGAAGACCCAATATGAGTGCAACATGATTCACTGTAAATTTCACATAAAACTTACCAAGGAGAAAAGCATTCATTCTGGCAGAGTAAGATCTAATAATATAATATAACAGAGGAATATTTTGTTGAATAGTGGACATGCTAAACAATTGTAGAATTCCTATCTCACTGAGAGTCTCTTTGGAGTCTTCAGAGAGTACATCCAACAAAGATTTGTCATTCTCTTTGAATGTATTAATATCACATCTGCTATATAAATAACTGTAACCTGGCATCTGCGAATGAGAAAGAAAAATAAAAGAAGCTCAAACAATATTAAACTGGAAATAATACAGCATTACAATTGGAATCTAATTAGAATCAAACTGGAATGTAACTTGAATAAAAACAAAAGCAGTTGGAATTAAAAACCTAGTAACTGCAACTATAAGCGCAAGTGAAATGTAACTACAATTGGAATTAAACTGGAAGATAACTACAGAGCAACTATAATTATGGTGGACACTACAAAAGAAACTACAATTGAAATGGAACTGAAAATCAATATTTTATACCTTGAAGGAGTAGTAATGACAACCTCCGGTAATGAACGTGCTCTAGATGGAACTGAAAATCCGTTGGATCTGAAGACCGATTTTTACGGTAATGGCGGAAATGAAATAGGAAGCACTGATTTTTCCGCCCGAATCAACGCGCTGGGCGAGTATGATGGAGTTCCGGAGTAGAAACAGAGACCTCCAGTTGCTTCCGCCGTGAAGGGGGGAGGGGGAGACCTCCGGTTGTTGGATTTCTGCCGTAACCCTAGGAATGCACAGCGAGAGACGAGGAAGGGGGAGAAAAATTCAAAATAAAATTTTTGGGAGATGGGGGGGGGAAGGTGAGCCCCATGAGTTAAGAGCTATTTATTTGAGCACGGGAGCATGATACAAGCTTGTACCTAAAAAATTTCCGTGAATGTTAGACAGAAAAAGAGCCAAAGAGAGGGAATTCCCAGAGAGAGAGAGGGGTAGTGAATGTTAGAGAGAAAAAAGCCAAAGAGAGAGGGAGGCGGTGAATGTTGGAGAGAGAGAAAGAGCTAGAGGGAGCCAGTGAGTGTTTGAGAGAGAGAGAGAGCAATGGTACGCGTTGATCATCGAAGATAAAATAATAAAACAAATTAGAGAAAAAGTGAAATAATAAAAAATTAATGGTGCAGGAGAGTCGGCATCGTGGATCCGGATCCCCTGGAGTTTCACGGAGAATTTCAGGGTGGAGTTCGATTCAACGCATGAAAGCAATTCATCTCGCCAATCCTATGACGAGATGAATCCAGCTGCTAGAAGACAAAAAAGTGAACATTAAAAAATAATAAAAATATTAAAAAAAACGGAAAATCTCACGCGTTGAATTTCAATCCAACGCGCGAGATGAATCGAACTCTACCCTGAAGTTGTCCGTACCAACTCCAGGAGATACAAATTCGCATCGCAGGGTGCTGTTGGTGGGTCCGAGAATACAATATATATTTTAAAGGCATCAATGGCGGGCTTCCCATGTGGAAGATATGCTGATATGATGGCCGGGCGCGACGTCTTTATTTTAATTTAAATTTTGATAATTTGTCTCAAATAATAATTCTGAAATGATTGGCCTCCAAAAATCTCATAAGCTTTGCCATCACTACGTACTTTTCTGGCTTAACCATCATAATTAAATCGAATTATTCTTCAATCGAGTCCAAATTTAACATAGAATGTAGAAATTCAGATTTGAATTCGGATTCACTATAAAATATTTTGATTCATATTTGGGTTCGATTTCAGATTCTAATTCGGATTCGAACATGCATTCGAATTTGAATTCCACTTTTATAATATTTTTTAAAAAATTAATATTCAAATCTAATTTTTTTTAATATTTATTTACATATATTAATTTTTTTTATTATTATCCGCGTGCTATTCGCAAATCCTTCAATATGAATAAAATTATTCGGATCTGTATTTGAAAACTATTCGAATCTGGAATTCAGATTCGAATTATGGAAATACGAATATATAACCCGTAATTCGTCGAAATCAGAAAAAATCAAGCAAACGGCTATTCGCAGACCATTGTGCGAGCAGAGGCGAGCTTGAGCGAGAAGAGCCGAGCAGATGCGAGCTTGGACGAGCAGAGGCGAGTATGAGTGAGTATCTCGCGAGTTCGCGCGCGTAGACCCTTGGAACTCGCCAGCAGAAGCTGGATACTCGCATATACCCCCCAAGATTTCTCTATAAATAGACCCTCAGGGGTACTAGAAATGAACTTTTGGAAGAGGACGAGGTCCCTCCCAAATGGATACTCGCCTAATCCATGCCTGCCTATTACCTCGCCCAGCTTTTTGGTTGCGGAGGGGAAGTTTCTCCCAAACTTTCGGGTATATGGTGGGACCTCCCTGCTGGAGCACTTGAAGTGTGTTTATAGATAGTTTCTTCTCTCTCCCGCTAGTCATTTGAATTGTGACGTTGGACCGCAGAATCAGTAATCTTAGGCTGCCTTTATTCGAATTCTGGAGTAGAGAATTTTCCCGGCTTCAACAAAAAATTTTAATCGAATTTTCACTAATCAAATTTGTTGAAATTTTTGAAATAGAAGTGAAGTGGATTGGGGCAGTCTAATATAGCAGACCACACAAACCGTAGAGACCTCTAGCGGTCTGACGGGTAGAAGGTGACTGTTAGCCGGTTTTTGGCTTCTCTTCTTCTCACACGCGGTCAAGTTTAGCAAGCACACTGGAAAGTAACCAACGGCTGGGCGAGGTACGGTTGTTGCGGCCTGGATTGTGAGACCGCACAGTCCGCTTAAAGCTGTCAGGTTATCTGGCTCGCAAAGGGGCAGACGGTTAGCACGCTTTGCGGAGACTAACCGATCAGTTCGCACTTGAAACGCTCAGAACCTGCGCCGATTTTATCAATGATTTCCTGCTTTGTGTCTTTCGAATTGTGTAACACATTTTTTTAGAAAAAGACATTATGATGTGTGTAAGCCGCAGGTCTAATCTTGCGGAAATTATTTTATCCAAATATCGCATTGGGTTGCTGCAAATCTTGTCTATTCAAACAGGGAAGACGACGTTCTCAAAACTCCCTGTGGGGGCCTGCCCCCCTCACGACAAAGCCGCGATTACAACCAGTGCAAACTAAATCGCGAGCCTGACTCGTGCAAACTCCCCGTGGGGGCCTGCCCCCTCACGGCAAAGCCGCGATTACAACCCGCGTAAACAAAGTCGCGATTACAACCCGCACAAATTAAGCCGTGAGCCCGACTCATGCAAACACACTTTGGGGGCCTGCCCCCCTTACAAAAAAAGCCGCGATTACAACCCGCGCAAACAAAGCCGCGATTACAACCCGCGCGAACTAAGCCGCGAGCCCGACTGGTGCAAACTCCCTGTGGGGGCCTGTCCCCCCTATGGCAAAGCCGCGATTATAACCTGCGCAAACTAAGCCGCGAGCCCGACTAGTGTAAACTCCCCATGGGGGCCTGCCCACCTCACGGCATAGCTGCGATTACAACCCGCGCAAACAAAGCCTCGGGCTAGAACCGTGCAAACTAAGCCGTGGGCTAGAACCGTGCAAACTAAGACGCATACCGAAACTGTTCAAACGAAGTTGCAAATCTAGTTCACGTGAAATACTTCGCCCACACACTCCTGCAAGCCAAACTTGCAAAAATAGTACTCAAAGAAGACAAAAGAAAAAAAACAAAATAGCTAAGTGATATAAAAACTAACGATGTCATACAGATCAGCGCACAAGTGCGCCTACTACAATTGCTATGCAAAAACAACACACGACACGAATTGCTGGAGGAACAATACAAAAACATATAAATACGGAAACATGAAGCCACTACTCATCATCAGCATCGACATTAGAGTGCTTATCCTCAGAAACGTCATCAAAGTTAAAGCCAGAGGTGTCGCATCCTAGGTGCCGGCCGACAAATCGGAAGGCCTTCGCCACTCCATGCCTGAGGGCTAACTCACTGACATCTTCCAATTGAGGCTCCACCTCCTTGGACCAGATCTCGTCACACAGCGCAATCAAGCAATGGTCTCGCATGTAGTCCAACTACTCCAAGTACTCCGCGAGTCCAGCGGCCTTCAGCTCCGGACCGCGGCTGTCAGAAGATAACATCTCCACTTGGGCACTCGCCGCCCGAAGCCGAGTCACTAAGCTGGTGGTTTACTCCTGGGAATGCTTCAGCATCTGGGTGGTCCTCTCCACCAATGCCTTCTCTACCTCCAATGTCGCGCGTGCATTCTCGAACTTGGACTTCAGCCAGGACCCCATCCGACGGAATCGTGAAACATTACGGTCATTCTCCTTCCTCAAGGAGCCGAGCGAGCTCGTCGTCGATCTGAGCTTCCCCTGAAGGGCCAAATAGACGTCCTTCAGGCTCACATAGTGGTCGTTCCAAGTATCGACAGTCTGGGCCTGAGTCTCAGTCTGCACAGATTAAAGGAAAAAAAAATTAGCGTCACAAGATGAAAAATGAAAATTTCACACAAACAAGAGTACTTACCATGTCGCCTATTGCTCTCAAAGAGGAAGACATGTGCAGGGCCGCCGCCTCCGTAGAAGGAACCCAAAGGCCTGTGCGCTCAAGTACCTAAACCTCATGGGTGGTATCATCTCGGGCAACTGGAGAAGCCGCCCTATCCGTCATTTAGACACCACTAGAAGAAGCTGCGCTGGTTTTTCTCTTACGACCGCTACCAGAGGGTGCCTCGATACACTATGAAGAATCCAAAGAAATGCCGCATCGCAGCAAGCGCTTCTCTTCCACAAATAAGAAGATGCTGAACATGCCATTGGCCAATTCACGGGGCACCAAAAACCCCAGGACCGGCAAAAATTCCAGCTCCTTTCCCTTCTGGCGGCGACAACGATTGGGGAGCGAATTCCACACCTCCGGTAAGCCCCAAGGGCTCCTGATGTATCCGAAAAGGGTATTCCCGTGGCGACGGTCTATACGATCCTCGAACTCAAACCAATTCTTGTTGCTATGAATCTCCACACGCTCCTCACCATCGGAGCGGACATCGCACCACTCTCAGAAACACTCCAAAACAAGTCTCCCGCCATGCCCATGGAAGAAAACAACCAGGTCCATAAGACACACTACTCCCAACGAGGAAAACTGGGAGATCGACACCCCACAAAATTTCAAGATCTCGATCACTTCCTCGCAAGGATGGAATCGGAAACCAGGCTCGCGCGTACCCGCACGGGCCTACACGAACACAGTCATGCGTGCGCGTACTCGCACGCGCCCACACACACACACAGCCGGGCGCGCGCATACTCGCAAACAGCCAAGCGCACGCGTACTCGCGTGCGGCCTACCCGCCGCCGGCCGCCGCCACTGCCCGTCGCCAGCCGCCGCCGACTGTCAGGCCGCCGCCGCTTGCAGGTTGGCCACCATCCGATCACTACGGATCCTCCATCGCCGCCCGATCTACAGGTAACCACCCACTAACTACCATGTTAGTGGGGGCCCACCATAACCACCTACTGGAGGGTATAAAAGGAGCATCATACCTTCTCATTTCTCACCTTTTTGCTCCCCGAGCCTTCTTCTTCCTCAGACCAGAACTCTGTCGAACTCCTCCCTCGGATCATCTTCAAGCCGCCTACGAGCCAGAGGAACGCACAAGTCCCCAAGTGCGCAAAGAAGGGAAGAAGACGACTATCACAGCACTCAAGCGCACCAACCACCAAGCAGCATCCAACACTCCCTCAGCGCAGCCTGTTGCCCGTTGCGAGTTAGGAATTCTCTTTCACCACCAAGTTGTAACGAGTAGCGTCATGTCGCGCTCGATTCTCCAAACATATTGTAACCACAAACTGATAGTGAACTTTGACATGCACAAATCCGGTCACGTGATTTTTACCCAGTTGAGGTGTTTTTCCACGTTAAAACCTTGTGTCAACTCTCTATTTTCATTGACTATTTGCGCGCTGGACCATCCCAAGAGCTAAGACGGTCCAGTTTATTCCTGTCCGACCGCAACGCCAAGTTAGTCCGCAACAAATATATATATATATATTCATACCAACATGATATTCGCAGACCCTATGTTATTGGGCCCGCCTTTCACATAACCTGGCGCAAGTGTATTAGGTGATAATATACACATATTAAACTTATTCATCCTCCAACTTCCAACTTTCCAAAGAAGTGTCCTTCTTGCATAAGAAACCGCCAATTACAAAGTCTGAAGCATTCATTTGGAACTTGAACTTCTTGTCAAAATTAAGCAATGGCAACACTAGCTAGCTTCATGCTCACTGCTTTTTTCAATTCTTCAAAGGCTTGTGGGCAGTACTCCTCTAACCAACACTAAGCCCTGCGTTTCTTTAGCTGATCTTCACTAATAGTTTTGAATGAATTGTCGGTAGTAATTTCTCAATCCAATTCCAAGCATATATGCAAAAAAAAAAATACATCTCCTTCTCAATTGACACGTTGCAAAATTCAAATTGGACGGTCATGATTTTGCTTAGATTAAATTGTAAAAATAGTATTTCTGAATTTATTTATCTATAATATTTTCGTATACATCCTAAAAATAATTTAGTTGTTGTCTCGTGTGAAATAGTATTTATTTATATTCCATATTTACTAAATAGTTCTAATAGTTATTCTATATTCTAAAACAAGACGTTTAATGCAGTTATTTAGTATGCCACTCCTCACATGTGAGCTTTCTATGGTCCGCAAATATAAATAATATAATTTTTGACATTATAAAATATTTGGAAAATTTTAGTCCCACACCTTGTTTTTGTGTGAAACTATTTATATTTTGAGTTATGCAACGTGTACATGGAGAGCACAATCTAAATCATTAAATACATCTAAGTATAAAGTATATAGATTTTATGCTTCAATATCAACATTTCTATAACATGGGAGTGCTACTAAAGAATCTACTATAATTTATTTATTTATATAATTATATCAAAGAATATTTTCTATATTCAATCACATTGAAGATGTAATAATCACGCACAATGGTGGAAGTGTGGAACTATGATTTTAATTCAAAATATTGCTGTTCTTTCAACATTCTTAATTATGAGCTAGTAAAGTGAGTAGTTTAGCTCAACTTAATCATGCACAAACATAATTAATTCAGAGGTGACAAAACTATTTTTAACGTAAAAATATTAAACAAAAATGGTAAAAACTAAAATAGGGGATCAGTCCCAATGATAAAAGCTCTCCTAAATTCTAAACCTTAAACCCATAGTATGATTGATATTGGACGGGAGTAAAATTAAATTTGGCAAGTCTGATGCCTAACCTCAAATTCCATTAAGTGATGAGATTCTGTTACGTCTAGATACTTCGAACACTGTCTCCAAAAAGTTTTCAACTTTAGGGTACGTCTAGTTGCAACACTTGTACAATTTTTTTCATGTACTCATTTTCAAGGTGCACAACAGTCGTAATTCTTGGGCAAGGAAAATTTTTGGTGCTCTTTTTGACATATCAATTGTAAATCATAAGCCTCAAATCTTCTATTACAAAGCATGGGCGGGAGGCCCGAAAGTATAATTCAGGCTCCGTTTGGTACAGTGGTGGTGGTCATGAACGCATGAGTTAAACTGTCATTCGTTAAGAATCACCTAACAAACATCATCCGTTTGAACATAAAAATGGATGAAGTTTCTTAGGTGGGCGTTAACCAATGACAATTTAAACCTCATGTTCATGACCGCCACCACCGTGCCAAACGGAGCCTCAATCTTCGCTCGCATTGCCTTTTTTCAGGTAGCTTTGTTACGCCTCTGAAACTAGGCGTGGCATTGGGCTTTGATGATGACTAATAAGAGTATTTGAATTGTATCTCAAAGATCACCAACTTTTCTAGGGCAGAAGTTTTCGCCTCCGTTCATAGTCAGCAAGTATGGTTGAGGGTAGTGCCGACGCCATGGTTTGCCATTGTGTTGAAAAATGAAAATATTTTGATGGGGCCAAAATTTTCAAGAAAATTTAATTTCATCTGGGCTTTGTTTGGGACAGCTTATGCTGATGAATAATCTCTACTCAAAACACAAATGCAGTTTTTCAGCTGTTTATTTGTGCAGCTTATAGAAAATCATTTATTCAAAAATGGATGATAAATTAATTTTTCATAGGCTATCCGAGTACAACTTATGACTTCTCATAAGCTCTTATACCTTAATAAAACTCGAAGTTAATTTTTTTCGCTGGGGCGTGATTTTTTCGCATGGGTGCTATTTTTTCGTCAGAGCTCGTATTTTTCGCCCGAGGGCGTATTTTTTGCCTGTGCGCGTTTTTTTCGCCCGTGCGCAAATTTTCCACCCGGGCGTGAATTTTCCGTCCGTCCGCGAATTTTCTGACCCGACGCAAATTTTTCGCCGGGCGCGTTTTTTTCCATCCGGACGCTTTTTTCGCTCGGGAGCAATTTTTTCGCCTGGGCAAGATTTTTTCGCCCGAGCGCGATTTTTTCGCCCGGGCGCGATGTTTTCGTCCCGAAACGATTTTTTCGCCCGGGCGCGATTTTTTCTCCCGAGCGCGATTTTTTCTCCCGGGCTCGATTTTTTTGCCCGGACGCGGATATTTCGCCTGGGCGCTATCTTTTGCCCGGGCACAAATTTTTTGTCGGGGCGAGAATTTTTCCGCACGGACGCGATTTTTTCGCCCGGGAACGATTTTTCCGCCCTGGACCAATTTTTTAGCACGGGAGTTGTTTTTTCGCCTTGACGCGATTTTTTTCTCTCAACAGTGATTTTTTCGGCCGACAACCATTTTTTTCACCCGAGCACGAATATTTCGCCCGCCAGCATTTTTTTCGGCAGAACGCGATTTTTTTGACACAATTCATTTTTTCGCTTCCGTTCAAAAATATCGCATGCGAGCAAAAATATCACGTTCAGACAAAAATATCGCGTCTGGGCAAAAAATAGCGCCCAGGCAAAAAATTGCTCTCGAGCGAAAAATTCGCGCCCGGCAGAGATTCACGCCCGGACGGAAAATTCGCGCTCGTGCGAAACATTCGCCCCCGGTCGAAACATTTGCGCACAAATATCGCGTGCGAGCAAAATATCGCGTTTAGGAAAAAATATCGCGTCCGGCTGAAAAATTGGCGCTCAGGCGGCGCGCCCGGGCGAAACATTCGCGCCCAGACGGAAAATTTGCGCATGGGCGAAAAATTCGCTCCCGGGCGAAAAATTCGCGCTCATGCGAAAAAAATGTTTCTGAGCAAAATAACCGCACCCGAGCGAAAAATTTATCGCAGGGCGACAAATTTGATCTCAGGTGACAAATTCGCGTTCGGGCAAAAAAACCACATCAGTGCGGAAAAACAGCGCCCATGTGAAAATACCACGTCCGAAAAAAAAACAGCGTTTGAGCGAAGTATTTGTGCTCCAACAAAAAAATCGCGGCTGGAAGAGAAAATCGCGTCAGTGTGAAAAATTTGCACCCATGCAAAAACATGTGTCTGAGTGAACTTCTCTTCCGGACGGAAAAAACGTGTCCAAATGAACGGACTTTTACGAATGAATTAAATTTTAGATAAACACTTATGGATAAAATATCCAAACAGTATACTGATTATTCATCATTGTTTTAATAAAATATCTTTGAAATCTTCAATTTTCAATAAACAACTTATTCATCATCATAAGTTGTCCCAAACAGAACCCTAGTATCCATGATTTTGATGATGACTACGATGACTTTTTTTTCAATCTCATAAAGAGATCTCTAGACATCAACAACCACAGCTCAATTTGTGCGAAATTGGAGCCCTATTATCTTGTTTTTTTGAGAGGAGCCCATCACAGATTTCACATTTGAATTTCGTCGAGCGGTTGAGTAGAAATTGGCTCCTAATTTTTTTAGTTTGTTTGAGATAAATAACCTATGCTTTTTCTCCAAAAATTTAGGCAAGGGCATGTGTGTGAATAATCCAGCCCTTCATTGTGTCCATATTTGATGTATTTTTATAAAGATTTTTTAGGAGATAAACTTTGGAGAGTGATTAGTAACCATCATAATGAGTCCAATATAGTTGTTAGCTTGTCCACTTGCTTGTTTATTTTCAATAATAATGTAGATGATAAAAAATATTATATTTAATGAATCAGCTATATGATTAAAATATATTTGAATATTTTTTTCTAAAAAATTCCATTCAACCAGTTGCTTTTGAAAGCTATTTTTGATAGACCTATTTGGGGGAAAGTCTAGATGAAGTTCCACCAATTGTATCAAAATTTAAGTACCAATTATGGGTATGCAATGTTTTAGGTGAAGGACCAAAAATTCAAATCCATTTAATATTTCAAGTGTTCATTGTTGATATACGAGGGCATGCATAAGAAGAACATCCGTCTTTTAGGATCTGTTTGACGCAGCTGTGAGGGTCATGAACACTGCGGTTATGAACCACGAACTACCAACCTTTCCTAAATAACAGCATCAAACTTTTATGTTCAAAACTAATAATCTACTCTTGGTGGCAGTCATAAGTGAATTTTTATGGAATATGAAGGGGTGAGACTAATGCTGTGTGTGTGTGTGTAAATTTACT
Source organism: Platanthera guangdongensis (assembly GCA_039583875.1). Taxonomy (NCBI): domain Eukaryota; kingdom Viridiplantae; phylum Streptophyta; class Magnoliopsida; order Asparagales; family Orchidaceae; genus Platanthera; species Platanthera guangdongensis. The sequence continues at coordinate 27,896,274 of CM077152.1, read as the reverse complement.
ATTATTTTGTCTCTTGATAAAAAAAATTAAATCTCAAGAATAAAATACATAATTATATTAAAATAATAAGGGGAATATTAAGTGCAGATTAATAAATTTATTTAATATATAATATAGATTGAAGCCACAAATCTTGCACATTTGGGTTTCAGTGTCAAAGCTAATTTTTTTTTTGGAAAAGGTTAATTGAACAAAATAGAAGACAATTCAATTACCCCTTGGGAGTAAATTTTCAGGTGGATTTTTTATGCATAAATGTTACGAAATGTAAACTTACATGAAAAATTATGTAATTTCAAAAGTAAAGAGGGGTGCAACACATAATTTAGCAAATTTTGGATCCCTTTGGCACTGTGGCGGCAATCCTGAACATGAGGGTTAAATTGTCATTCGTTAACTCCGACTTTAGGAACTTCATCCACTTTTATGTTCAAACGGATGATGTTTGTTAGGTGATCCTTAACGAATGACGGTTTAACCCATGTATTTACGACGACTGCCACCACCGTGCCAAACGGAGCGGTGAGATCCCGATAAATGACCTTATACATACATAGTGTGACTATATATAAAAATAAATGGCGAGATATCCTGAGAACCTTTGTTTTTAGGAAGCAGATTATGAAAAAAAAGCTCCTCATAGAGCATTAGAAATGGTGAATTTTAGTAAGAAATCTGATATACAAATTATAAAAATATAATTTCAATAATATTAAACTTCTATAATCGCATAAAGCATTCTAATATAAGAACAACCCACTCTCCCCTCCACCCTACTGCAATATACACAAACTCACAAAATGGCTTGAATTCCCCACAAAAGTCGTCCCGGGATTACACGAAGCTTCACCGGAGATGAGAAATGGTTTGCCTTCTCGAATTTGTGCAACCGCTGGAAGCAGCACCGGATCCATGCAGTCCCAAGCATAGATCCCGTCTTTAAAGGAGACGAATAAATCCATATGATTCAACATTCTATCCGCAACCGTCGCAGTTCTGCTTGAAACTTAGGACTTGCGGTGAGAGTTTTGTGAGCCAGCAGTCGGATGTCCTCACGAGAACAGTCGCGAGAAATGCGAACTAGCTCCCACAAGGCGCCCTCGCTGATCATATCCTTTGCATTAACTTCTGTAAAATGTACATACAATAATAAGCAACAATTCGATTATGCAAGAAAGCTTGTTGAGGAATAATTATGAGAACTTCCCCTGAAAGTTAGCATAGATTGGGTGCAAGGCTCTAACTTATGAAATGATAAAAACCTCTCTCGTAAGTTTACAATTCGTAACATCCATGCACAAAAATACCCACTGAAGTAAATTTTCGTGGGAGGGCTTACAAGAGAGGTTTTTAAGAGGGATGCAACCCATAATATAGCAAACTTAAGGGGGAGGTCCCCGTAAATACCACATCATGTTTATTCATAGTAGAATGAGACAACTGAGAACCAACCATTTTAAGACCGAAATCGCCATTATGTTTCGTCGTAGCTTCAAATGCGACTCGAAAAAAAAGTAAAATTTGACCATTTTTAAACTATTCATTACCCAAACCTTTAATGGGAGTAAGCGTATTTACAAATTGCATCCTATTTTTTGAAATTACATAAGCCTCACATTTAAGCTGTATATCTCATAACATGCACGCATGGTATGAAGTACAAACTTATGAGGAGAGATTTTTGTAATTTCAAAAATAATGTAGTTTGTAATTTTGTAAGTTTACAGGGAAAGTCCTGGTAAATAGCCCTTTAAAAAAGTATCATTTTTAAGATCATTTTGCTGATGAAAAATGATCATTTTTTACGCAACCCTAGTCAGGGCCATCTCATTGTTGCCACAGACATAAAGTTGTGTTCGAGTCGTGGACGCAATAATCTCTACAAAATAAGCATACGTACCATGTTGTGCGAGGTGACATAGGGCAAGCTCGATATGCCGCCTGATCGGGGAAGCTTCGTTGTTGGCATTTTGGACTATCCATGGCAGAGCTCCATCTTCAATTAATAGTGATCGGCCGGTATCATTTCCTATAATTGTCATTTAAGATTTTCAAGTTCCAATAAATGATTCGAAGAGCATGCAGATGAACTTAATTTATGTTATTCCACTAAAATTAATGTTATGATGCTAATTTTAACACCTGTATTAGGTCCTGTTTGGGCACCCGGCTCCCACCGACGGCGTGCCTGAACACCGGGCTAGAGCTTGGGCCTCCAGCCCGAAACTGGAAAAATAGCCATGTGGAACGCCGCAGCTGCAACGCCAAGCAGGACCTTAGAGGCAAGTATTCATGTCAAAAAAATTTTCTTAAGCTTGGTAGTTTTTAAAAGGAGTTGTATGTTATACTGAGAATATTGGAAGAGTGTTTTATATTTTTTCTAGAATACTAAAAGGAGTTGAAGTTTTCAACGCCAAGTTTTTTCTGGTATTTTAAAAGGAGTTGTAGTTTTTATATTTTTTTCTTAAGCTTGGTAATTTTTTTCTTAGGCTTCGTTTGGCGTGGTGGCGGCGGTCTTGACCGCGGTTCGTGAACGCCCGACCTCACCTAAGAAAATTCATGCATTTTATGCTCAAAACTAGTTTATTTCTTGGTAGCGGTCATAACCCTTTGTCTTGCCAAACATACATTCTATAATGAAGGCGTTTTTGACCAAACTCACAGGAGCAAATAAGCCACGCCAAACGAAGCCTAAGGCTCTGTTTGGCGCGACTTATTTGCTCCGGTGAGGTTGGACTAAAACGCCACCATCATAAAATATATATTTGGCATGACAGTGGTTATGGCTACGACCATGAAAAGCAAACTAATTCTGAACATAAAAGTGGATGAAGTTTCTTAGCTGGGCGTTCACGAATGATGGCTCATAACCACTGCGTTTACGACTGCCACCTCCACACCAAACGGAGCCTAAGGCTTGTATTATCCTTATTTCACTACACCTAACCACTTATCCTTCACTAAGCTTTTGTTCACCTGTAAGTTATGAGCAGAAATCTAAAACCTAAGACACAAGAATGGCGGATCAAAGAGGAAATTACACGAGAGATCAAGGAATAGGCCTGGTACCCGGCAACCAATCTTACAATTTGTGAGAGAAAGTAATCAATCTAGAGTGGTAGATGCTGAGAAATGGAAAGACGAGATTTTATCTAGTCAAGCTCAAAAGGGTGATTCATGCGACCGCAATTTATTTGGTAGAAAGCTGCAATATTCATACCACGTTCACCAACCAGATCACCCATCATGTCCAGGAACCAGCGGTAGCGATGCCTAGAGCGGAGCCGTGACATTGTCACGTTGGATCGAGCACAACTGGTGATGAGAAGTGGAAAAACTCCATAGTTAAGCGTGCTCGCGCTGGAGTAGTACTGAGATGGGTGACCTCCTGTGAAGTCCCCGTGGTGCGCGCTTGACTATCGAGTTTGTCTCATCAAAGGGAGGCTGTGGCCACCAACAACCCGCCAGTGGGCTGGAGAGGGGTTGGGGTGCTTGGGCTGCAGCCCGGTAGCGTCGCCTAGAGCGGAGCCGTGACATTGTCATATTGTATCGGCTAGGGGTGTTACACCAGCAACCACTAGGATGGCCAATGGTCAAAGCAGAATAGTTAGTTGTTTGAGGATGAAAGAGGGAGACTCATAGTCAGTTGGGACACACAGGATTATTAAGCCCACCAAGAATGATTCCATTCCTATATTATTTTTGTAGTCTAAAGCGAGTCATGTCAATTATGTAAACATAATTGTGTCATTTCCGAATAGTGCAAAAAGAGAGCTGCCATACATTATCTTTAATTCATTCTAACATTTGTGGACCTAGTCAAGTTGTGTCAAAACTTGATTTTCGCCACTTTGTCATATTCATTGATGATTATTGTAGAATAGCATTGTTAAAAAAATTTCTACGAAATACAGAATTAATAACCCCTATCTATATTCTTAGATCTTAATTGTCGTGAATATTTTTCCCAACACTCTCAAACATTTTTGTAAATTTCCCAAAACTCTTAAACTGTTGGAACCAGCTTTCTGGTCCCGCCTAGAGTTCGAACCTGAGGTTGCAACCCACATCTACTCCTCTTGAACCACCCTCCCGACGAGAGTCGCAGACCTAGAAACAGACCGAGGGGTCTCAGCACGGAGGTCTCACCTCTTACCCGGAAGAAACTGAAGTCCTTCCCCTCCCTAGCCAATTGTTGAGCTAGGTGCCTGTGAGGAAGAATACGGAAGGGTTCCACGACCATTCCAGGCACCTTGTCGGTCTATATATAGGTCTCTGAGTCTGATCTGCAAATATCCATACTGAACCGACCTGAAATTACCAAGATACCCTGGGTCGGGTCTGCCAACAGCCAAACTCCGCTGTCCTGAAGAGCTATATGCAGACCACCAGGGGGTAGAAGTGTAAAATTATCTGAGACAGAAGAGTAAAATCCCCCTTGGGGGTAAAAGGGTAAAAACAGCTTCTCTCAGGCGGCGAGTGGGGGAAGTGACTGGCGGGCGAGACGATCCCACCTGCTCGTCTCGCAGGCCTCTCGCCCCACTGGTCATCTCGCCTTCTAAGGCCAGCTCGCGGCCCCCCACAGGCGTCTCGCCTACTGCAGATGACCCCTGTCGCCCTCTGCGAGTGGGCAAAAGGTCCCACTCGCTCCTTCACCTTATCTCGCCAGTTTCTCCGGGTCACTGCTGCTAGAAAGGTCTCCCGCGAGCCAAAAGTTGTACACAATCCCCGCTCTTTTCGAGATTGCCCCAAGCTCGAAAAGAAAGTCCAGCCGGGGCTCGCGGTTGTCGGGATTCATTTGCGGGAATATTTGGTGCGGCCCACCCCAGGGAGTCTATAAATATGAGTCCCCACCTCCACATGGAATGCCTCCTTTCCTTATTTCCGCTTCTCTCCTACCCTCAACATGTCTCACAGCCAGAGCTTTCGTGAACGTCTCGCGATGGTGCGCAAACAAAAAAAAGCCAACGTGGCTGCCCTGATGTTGACTGTGGGGCGTACCCCGGCCTCAGCGCCTTCATCCTCTCGCCCGAAGAAGCCGAAGGGCGCCGGCTCTGCCCTATCGGCTGGCGCGACCTCCTCGGCACCCTCGACAGCTGACACGCTTCCTCCCGCGCCTTCCGGGGAGAGACAGGTGATTCTGGGTTCTTCCTCTCGCCTCTTATCATCTCGCCTATTGACCATGCTCTTTCAGGGAAACCTCGCCGTCTCCCCTATGCCCACGAATCCTCCTGATGTCACCAACCAAACTCATCAACGGCCTGACTCGCCTGAGGAATCTTCTCCCCCAACCACGAGGAGAGAAGACCTCTCGCGAATTGTGGGAAATCCTCGCATCCCGAGTAAGAAAACTCATCACGCCTTTTTTGCTTCACACAAATTACGGTTCCCTCATTATGCTCTTTCGCCTTTCCTTTTTCTGTGCAGGTATCCAATTCGAGTCGAGTACCGAGGGGTCTCCCGCGCCACCGCCCCTCTCGCCTCTTCCTCATCCCGATGAGATCAAAGATTACCTGGGTGATCCCATGGACACCCTGTAGTTGAAGCGCCGGACAGCCAGGATGTTTCGAAAATACACACATATCATCCGCGAGATGGAGCTGGAGAAGCAGGCTTCTGATCGGCGCATTTACTGGCTGGAAACTGAGTGCAATCGCCTTTCTGCCGAGATCGAGGCCGACGACGTGATGGATGGGACCGACCCCCAGGCCATCATAAACGAGACAGACGAACACCTTCGTCTCGCGCGCCGCGGTCTAGTCACCGCCCGCGCCTTCCATCTACCCGGCCGCCCTCCATGCGCGGGAGGTCGGGGTGGCCGCTGGAAGTGGCTCAAGAACTGAGGGATCCTGGATTCGTCTCGCCTACTTAATGCTTCCTTGTAACTTATGAATTGATCGGCCACCCGCCCCTTTTAACTATTAATTTGTTATTTAGATCCTCTTGGACGAGATGCCCGCCTCGTGCGGGATGAAATAATTTATTATGACAATTTATTATTATGATATTCTTGTTAATCCGTCGCGTCATGTCGGGTCTTTCATCATTACTGTGTTTAATCAGTCTATTCTCTAATTAATCATTAATCATGATATTTTGGGCTCCTCGGAAGAATCTCCGCGACGCTTCCGCTCCCCGGGTTTTAGAGAGAGAGAGAGAGAGAGAGAGAGAGAGAGAGAAGGTGAACCGTCAGGTCGCCCCTTCGGCTTCCGCCTTTTCATTTTCCCGCTCAATCTCCTCTCTCCTCTCTATCCGCTATAAATACCCCTCTCCAGGATCCGGATACTTCCACGTTGGTATTATTGTTCTTCGTTATTTTCGTGGTCCAGAGCTCTCGCCTGCTCCTCCCTGCTTAGTACTTCTCGCATCTCGCTCTCCCATCACTCTTCTCTCCTCTTCTATTTCTGTCATCTCGCTGGCTAGGGGGAAGAGGAAGGTGGAAGAAGGTGAAGGCCGCAACCGCTGCGGGAGGCGCTTTGCAGACCACGATTTCCCCCTCGGCAAGCTATCAGAGGAAGAGTACCATCGCTTCACCAGTGAGTTCCTTGCCGATGATTATCTGTCTCGCCCGCCCAAGGTCGGCGAGTGTATCAACAACTTCTACCCCGACGAACTAGCTTTCCCCGTCTCGCACTTCGAGGCGGGGCTAAGACTCCCCCTCTGTCCAGAGGTTAAACAGGTCTTCAAATACTTTGGCGTTGTTCCCGCGCAGTTCAACCCAAACACGATTTTGATGCTGGTCGCTTTCGCCAGTTACCTACATCGAGAGCGCATTGAATTCAGCTTGACCGCCTTCCGCAAGCTGTTCATCTATCACGCCAAAGATGACGACGTTTCTTATTTCACCGGCCAAGGCCTAAAGGTTTGCGAGACGCCAAACAAGAATCACCATTGGCTTACTCGCTTTGTTTTCATCCGCGGGAACCTGGGAGGCGTCCCTCTCGCCCCGGTGTCGCCGGCCGAGGTGTACTATGAAACCCCCAAAGTTGGGGGTGCCGACAAGGCTCTCTGCGACTTCTTCGTAGGGAAAAATTTCGAGGTCAACTTCCTTCGGCGAGACCTCGACTCGCTTCTTCCCGTCCTTCCTGGTGAAGGTATATTCTCGCCCCCTTGTCATTATGCCTACCTTCTTGCTTTATTCTAACCACTGTCTCACTCAGGAGAGAGTACTGTTCCTGTCCACCCCCCTTATCAAAGCAACCACAAGGCTCTTGCGAGTATGGCGGCGGAGGCAGCAAAGGAAACGCTGACCCCCTCCCCCCAGAACAGGCCTGGGGATGATGTCGCTACCTCTCGGTAGAGCCCCAAGAAGAAGATGAAGAAGGCGGTGTCCTTCCCGAAGGAGAAGAAAAGAACTGCTCCTAAGGAAAGTAAGGAAATGTCGGGGTCCCTGACCCCCATTTCTGTGGAAAAGTCTCCCTCACCTCGCCATCGAGCCGTCTCGCCTGCCCGCGACACGGCCCTACCTGATCAAACCGCCACCACTGTCCAGCCCGCCGATCTTCCCCCTTGCGAGGAGGGCTCTTCCAGCCGCCCGACCCCCTCCTCGCATCCAAATTACAACATGGGGCCCGCGACGGACGATGCCGTCGGCGAGCCAGTACTCTTGTGAGAGAAGGATGCCAACCGCGTGTCGGTGTCTACTCTCCTTCCGTCCTGGAAGGAGCAAGACCCGCCCACCAGACATGCCTTCTCCCTCGCGTACGGGAAATACGGCGGCCTTGGAACGGAGCCCGCGGATAATGAGGTGTCGCGAGACCTCATCCTGAAGTCCGCCCATGCCCAGTTTCGCTCCATGGAGCTTTCGCACCAGATCTCGCGCCGCCTGGTCTACAACAACAAGAAGTGGAAGGAGGCCGAGGCCAGCCTTGCAGAGGAGCGCGAGAAGTCCAACGACCTCGAGAAGCGGCTGGCCGTCGCCGACAACCTCCTCGCGCGAAGCCAAGGCGGTGTGGTGAGCTTTTTAATTGTCACTCACCGGTCTCGCTTGCTGGCTCTTCATAAACTTATATTGACTGACGGCCTTCTCGCAGGATGCCGAGACTGCTGATCGCATGCGCTCGCGCATTGCGTCTTTGGAGGGAGGAGAGATCAAGAAGTTGAAGGCTGAAAACACCCGTCTTCTGGGCAGCACCGCGCTCCCTCCAGATCCGTTCCAAGCTCCCCTGCCACCTCGCTATTCCGTGGACGAGGTCGACGCTCTCTGCCGAGACTCAAACATCAAGGCGACAGAGCTCGTTCTCCAGATGATGGAGCTGGGGGTGGTCCGGGACGATGCCGAGACGGTTACCGTTCGCGACTTGGTCCCCAAGCTGTATGGCGAGACGGATGACAACTCCACCTCCGATGGCGAGTAGTGAAAAGATGTCGAAATCTGGGACCTTCCTGCCTCTTTTTTGTTTTCTCTTGTACTTATAGATATTTCAATTTCTTGTGATAGTGAAGTGTTTCCTGTGATAGCGTTTCTTTTCTGTAATGAACAAAGGGAATTCTATTGTAACCTCTTGCACTTCTTACTTCATTGCGCTTTATCCGACCATTTCGCTTGATTAGTTATTTCAAAATGTTTGTCCCCGGGCTTCTCCTCGCCCTTGCCGCGCGCGAGGCCGCCTATGTCTTTGCTCCCCTCTCGCCGCGAGATCGGCCTAGCGCCGTAAATCTTGGAGATCAACCGCTCCTCATGACAGGTCCCTCATTTTTATGCTAGGCCTGTGCCTTTGGTAGTGAACACCCACTTGCTGCGAGCGAGACCACCCATGCCGAGTACCCGCCAGAGGTGCTCCTCCCCGTCGGCCTTGCCTCCAATTTTTCCTTTTCCAAGGAATTCTCTATCAATTTTCTGACAAATATGGACATCTCTCCGTGAGCTCTTACCACTTGCCCTGCCAGCTAGATGAGGGCCTGGTCAACGAGTCTGTTCGGGGTCTCCTCTCCCAAACAGCTCCAACCACCGAGTGTGCCTACAGCCCTGCCAGCTAGATGGAAGCCTGGTCAGCGGGTCTGCTCGGGGTCTCCTCTCCAAAACACCTCCAACCACCGAGTGAGCCTACAACCCTGCCAGCTAGATGGGAGCCTGGTCAGCGGGTCCGCTCGGGGTCTCCTCTCCAAAACACCTCCAACCATCGAGTGAGCCTACAACCCTGCCAGCTAGATGGAACCCTGGTCAGCGGGTCTGATCGGGGTCTCCTCTCCAAATCACCTCCAACCACCGAGTGAGCCTACAACCCTGCCAGCTAGATGGGAGCCAGGTCAGCGGGTCTGCTCAGGGTCTCCTCTCCAAATCACCTCCAACCACCGAGTGAGCCTACAACCCTGCCAGCTAGATGAGAGCCAGGTCAGCGGGTCTGCTCAGGGTCTCCTCTTCAAATCACCTCCAACCACCGAGTGGGCCTACAACCCTGCCAGCTAGATGGGAGCCAGGTCAGCGGGTCTGCTCGGGGTCTCCTCTCCAAATCACCTCCAACCACCGAGTGGGCCTACAGCCCTGCCAGCTAGATGGGAGCCTGGTCAGCGGGTCTGCTCGGGGTCTCCTCTCCAAATCACCTCCAACCACCGAGTGAGCCTACAGCCCTGTCAGCTAGATGGGAGCCTGGTCAGCGGGTCTGCTCGGGGTCTCCTCTCCAAATCACCTCCAACCACCGAGTGAGCTTACAGCCCTGCCAGCTAGATGAGAGCCTGGTCAGCGGGTCTGCTCGGGGTCTCCTCTCCAAATCACCTCCAACCACCGAGTGAGCCTACAGCCCTGCCAGCTAGATGTGAGCCTGGTCAGCGGGTCTGCTCGGGATCTCCTCTCCAAATCACCTCGAACCACCGAGTGAGCCTACAACCCTACCAGTTAGATGGGAGCCTGGTCAGCAGGTCTGCTCGGGGTCTACTCTCCAAAACACCTCCAACCACCGAGGGAGCCTACAACCCTGTCAGCTAGATGAGAGCCTGGTCAGCGGGTCTGCTCGGGGTCTCCTCTCCAAATCACCTCCAACCACCGAGTAAGCCTACAGCCCTGCCAGCTAGATGGGAGCCAGGTCAGCGGGTCTGCTCGGGGTCTCCTCTCCAAAACACCTCCAACCACCGAGTGAGCATACAACCCTGCCAACTAGATGGGAGCCTGGTCAGCGGGTCTGCTCGGGGTCTCCTCTCCAAAACACCTCCAACCATCGAGTGAGCCTACAGCCCTGCCAGCTAGATGGGAGCCTGGTCAGCGGGTCTGCTCGGGGTCTCCTCTCCAAATCACCTCCAACCACCGAGTGAGCCTACAGCCCTGCCAGCTAGATGAGAGTCTGGTCAGCGGGTCTGCTCGGGGTCTCCTCTCCAAATCACCTCCAACCACCGAGTGAGCTTACAGCCCTGCCAGCTAGATGAGAGTCTGGTCAGCGGGTCTGCTCGGGGTCTCCCTACAGCTGTCTCCACACCTCACCTTTAATGTCATGAAAAGGAACACCCGCGATTTCATCCTAAGGTCACATCCAAATTGTAAGCATTGAACAATAAAAAACGCAATGAACAAAATGTGTTACGGATAAAATCTCCTCAAGTCATCGCCACTTCGGGCGCGATCAAGGGGTACCCCGTCCACATCCTGGAGGTGGTACCCTCCCGACTTCAAGACCTCCCTTACTACAAAAGGACCCTCCCAATTTGGACTGAGCTTTCCTACGGAGGACCCTCTACCTGCTGCATCCACCTTCTTGAGAACCAGATCACCCTTCTGGAACTGTTTGATCCTTATATGCTTGTCAAAGTATCTCGCCATCCGGCGCTTGACCTCCTCCTGTCGGATCACCGCCAGATCCCTGAGCTCCTCCACGAGATCAAGGGAGAGTTTTTGTTCCTCCATGTTCTCTGCCATCCATCCTTCGTCTCCCTCTCTTGTAACAGCTACTCTTGGCGACGTGACCTCGAACTCTACTGGTAGGACAGCCTCCGAGCCGTGAGAGAGCTTAAAGGGGGTCTCTCCAGTGGCAGTGTTTGGTGTGGTTCTCAAGGCCCATAGGACTGAAGGGAGTTGTTCCACTCAGCTCCCCCTCAGGTTTTCCACTTCTTCAAAAGGTTAACAATGATATTATTTGCTGCCTCCACTTGTCCATTGCTCCGCGGGTGATGAACCGAGGCAAAGCGGAGATCTATACCCAGACGGATGCAGAAGTCCACGAATTCTCTACTAGCAAATTGCGGTCCATTATCAGTCACAATGGCCATCGGTAGCCCATGCCGGCAAATGATCTCCCCTCATACAAAATTTTTGACCACCTGTGGAGTCACCTTGGCCAACGCCTTCACCTCCAGCCATTTTGAAAAATAGTCTACCATGACTAGCAGAAACTTCCTTTGGCCACTTGCCTGGGGAAAAGGACCCGCCAGGTCTAGCCCCCATATTGCGAAAGGCCAAGGAGCTGTGATGGTTCGTAGCCTCTGGGCTGGAAGGAGTTGGAGGGGGGCGAACTCTTGACACTTTTGGCATCTTTTTGCAAATTCCTCTGCATCTTTTCCGAGGATGGGCCAGAAGTACCCCTGTCTCAGCACTCTCCCCTCCAGAGTCCGTCTTCCTGAATGACTGTCACATTCTCCCGAGTGAATTTTCTCCAGGACCCTTGGAACCTCCTCTGACACACATCGAGCCATCAGACCAGACAGTGTTTTACGGTACAAAGCTCCATCTTTTAATAGGAAGTACGCCGATTTGTACCTGACACGCTTCTTATCGAGATCGTCCGCGGGTAGTTGCCCCGAGGTCAAAAAGGTGATGAACGGGTCCATCCAAGACCCTTGCTGGCTTATCTCCATGAGTTCTCCCTCTTCTATGGACGGCCTAAAAAGCTCCGTCATCGTTCCTCCGGCTCGCGGGCCATACTTGGCGAGTTGGTCAGCCTGAGTACTCTCCTCCCTCGGGACGTGCCGAATTGAAAAGCTTCGAAACTGCCCAATGATGTCTTTGACCTTCCCTAGGTACAGCTGGAGGGTGGGCTCCCTTGCTTCGAACTCCCCTTTTATCTGGCCCGCGACCACCATGGATTCTGTCGTGACCTCAATATCTAATATGCCCAGTTCCTGAGCTAACCAGAGCCCTGCGATGATCGCCTCATATTCCACTTGGTTGTTGGAGATCGCGAAATGGATCTTCAAGGCCTGTTCAATCCTGCTCCCCTCTGGACTTACCAAGATCATTCCCCCTCCGAAGGAATTTCTCCCTGACGCCCCATCTACCATCATCTTCCAAGCCACTCGAGGGGACGCTTCAGCCTCTGAGACCTCAACTATGTAGTCCACCAGGAAGTCGGCCACCGCTTGTGCCTTGATGGCAAGCCGAGGAATGAAAGCAAGGTCGAATTAACTGAGCTCTATCGACCACTTGGCCAGCCTCCCGGAGTACTCCACTCCCTCCAAGATGCGACGGAGGGGGTGATCCATCACCACCCGAATAGAGTGAGCCTGAAAATACGGCCTGAGCTTCCTGGCCGAGATGATGAGTGCAAATGCTAATTTTTCAAGAATGGGGTACCCGGGCTTCGCCTTCTTTAGGACCATGCTCAAGTAATAGATCGGAAATGGCTTCTTCCCTTCCTCTCGCACAAGAACCGAGCTCACAGCCCCAGTCCCTACTCCCAAGTATAAGAACAAGACCTCTCCTTCCCTTGGCCCCTGGAGTAAAGGTGTCTGGGTGAGCTGTTGCTTTAGAGCCTGAAAATCCTGCTCGCATTCGGGGGTCCATTCGAATTTCTTGCCCCCTCTTAACGTCCGGAAGAAAGACGAGCAATTCTCCCCGGCTCGAGAGAGAAACCTGCTTAGCCCGGCCAGCCTACCGGTGAGACGTTTGACTTCCTTAGCATTTTTGTGAGACTCCAGTTCTAGAACTGCCTTCACTTTATCAGGATTGGGCTCTAACCCGGATGGGGTGAGGAGATGTCCTAGGAACTTCCCCCTATTGGCTCCAAAAACACATTTAAGGGAGTTGAGTCTCATTTTATATTTTCTTAAAGTTTCAAAGGTCTCCTCAAGGTCCGAGACATGAGACCTGAGGTCCCGACTTTTGATCATCAAGTCATCCACATAAACCTCGAGGTTCCTTCCTTTCTGTTCTCGGAAGATCCGATCCATCATTCTTTGGTAGGTTGCACCCGCATTCTTCAACCCGAAGGACATCACATTAAAACAGAAGCACCCATCCTCCGTGACGAAGGTGACGTCCTTGACGTCCGGAGGATGCATGCGTATTTGATGATATCCTGAAGACGCATCTAAAAAACTCATAAGAGAGAAACCGACGGCTGAGTCAACCAGCGCGTCGATTCGAGCCAGCGGGTAACAATCCTTAGGGCACGCTTTATTTAAAAGAGAGAAGTCTACACACATTCTCCACTTTCCCTCCCCCTTTTAAACCATTACAACATTACTCACCCATCCCGGATACTTACAGGCGGACACAAACCCCGCGCAGAGTAGTTTTTCTATTTCCTCTCTAATGGGCCCGACCATCCTGGAGGCGATGACCCTCTTTTTCTGCTGCACTGGGCGGGTGTTGGGGTCGAGGTTGAGACGGTGACAGGACACGTACGTATCGACCCCTGGCATGTCGGTCGCACTCCAAGCAAAGACGTCAATGTTCCTTTGCACGCATGCCCTGATCTCCTCCTGGTCTTCCGGGCTGAGCTCGCCACTAACCTTGATCTTCTCCTTCCTTCCTTCTTTGGTGAGGATCTCCATCTCTAGCACTTCCACCGCTGCTTTTAGCCTTGGCGGTTCCTCCTCTCCCTCCTGTTTTCCCAGCGCACCATGTTCTCTAGCCTCGTCCTCCGTGATAGTCACCACCATTTCCTCCTCAAGCTCCTCCATCTCCTGCCTGCTAGTGTCCTCTCCCTCCAGTAGCGAGATTCTTCTTCTTCCCAGCCGGGCCCACCTCCCGGGTGACCTTCCAGTTTCCCCCATTTTTCTTTTTTCTCTCCTCCTTCCTTCACTTTCCTTTGACCAACTCTCCCCCGCCACCTCCATCTCACCTTCCTTCTCGCCCGCCGTTCCTGGCTCCCCCGCAATGCCTCCTACCCTCACCACTTCTTTATCTCCTCCAACCTCTCCTTCTTCTTCCTCTTCCATTCCCGTCTCTCCGTCCTTCTATCCCGCCGTTTCCGGCTCCCCCGCAATGCCTCCTACCCTCACCACTTCTTTATCTCCTCCAGCCTCTTATTCAAACTCCCGCTGCCATTGTTCAATCCTCTTCTCCATCTCTTCAGCCTCTTCCTGCCATGAGATAGTGTTCACCGCCGTCACGTAGCATTTCCTGGCTGCCTTCGGGTCTCCTCGCACTCTGATTTGGGTACCTTCGGAGTTGAGCTTCAAGCACTGGTGAAAGGATGACGACACACATCTGAAAGAGCTGATCAAGAGGCGCCCAAAAATGGCGTTGTAACTGCTGGGGGCATTCACTATGACGAAACGGCAGTTCTTGGATAGTCCCCCCAGGGTCACCTGGAGCCCCACTCCCCCCTCGACCTCCTTCCTTTCTCCTGAGAATCCAAATAATGGTCCATCTGCTGCCAGCACCCTCCGGGCCTCCACCATCATCTCGTTGAACGCCTTTTTGAAAATAACGTTCCCTGAGCTCCCGATGTCCACCAGGATCCGTGATACTGTAAAGTTCTTAATGACGGTTCGAATCACTAGCGCGTCGCAGGAAGGGTCTTCATGGTCGGGCATATCCTTCCTCGAAAAGGTGCTTTTCTCATCCGGGGGAGGAGATTGTGATGTCGAGGCTACGCTACGACGATACATAGTGTGAAGGCTCGCTTTTCGAGCAGCCTCGATCCCCACCCCCCTATGGATTACTCCAATTCCCCCCCCCCCCCCGGTCTCCAACGTCCGCTCGATCCACACATCGATCTTCCTCTCCGGTTCCTGTAACCTCCTCTATCCGCACCGGCCTCTGCTGCTCTCCTGCTCCCCTAGCTCTTCTCATTTCCAAGAATTCTGGGTAGGTAGCCGTGGCGTGACCTTCCTCCTCGTGGAAGTCGCAGTATGGCAAGGATACCTCCCCCCCTGCCTCCCTTCTTGTGGGTTCCTTCTCCTTCCTGCTCCTGCTCCTCTTCCTCTTTCTCGGCCTCTGCCCCTCCCTCGGCCGATTGCCATAGCTTGCGGTGGCGGGGGTAGGGGCGGTCTATGACCGTACCCCCACCCTTGCTGGTGAAATCTCCGAGGTCCTCCCGGTTGGTTCCTTCCTCCCTGAGGAAATCCTCTCTCTTGCCCTGGCGTCGGGCCCTCCTGCTGCCTCCATCCCAACTCCAGGCGTGCCGGGGCTCTCGGCTCTTCCCTTCTCCTCACCTCCTGCTGTCTCCCTCCTGATTCTCTCGACTCTACCTCCGTCAGCCTCGCTAGCTTTTTTGCGAAAGCCGGATTCGCCGCCTCCATAGCTATTTCCTTTGTCGCTTTCTCCATTAGTCCTTCGAACGACAGTGGCGCCTTCCGAGTGAGGCTCATCTTGAAGAAGTCTTCCCGTAGCCCCACGGTAAAGGCCATCTGGAGGGCGAATCCAGACACCTCCTGGATGTCTAGGATCTCCTCCTGGAACCTGTCTACGTACTGAGCTAAAGACTCATCCGCCCTCTGCTTAATTAAGAAGATAGACTCCGGGATCTTCTTCCTCTTCTTCGAAGTTGAGAATCGTAATTGGAAACTCCTGCTCAGGTTCTCGAAGCAGTATATTGAGCCTGTAGGGAGCTGGTGAAACCAGTCCCTAGCCTTGTCCTTTAGAGTGATGGCAAAAAGACGGCATTTAAACGCGTCTGTCATGGGCCTGATCGAAACCGCGTCCTCGAACCACTGCAAGTGATGAAGGGGATCATCTTTCCCCACATAGTAGTTCATCTCGGGTTCCAGGAACCCCTCCGGGATGGGACCCGACAGGATCAACTCGCAAAAAGGCGACCCGCTCGCCACCGATCTTGCCGCCCCTACTCGCGCGACTACCTCCCCTGGCGAGACGGCGCTCGCCGGGCTGGGGAACAGCTGCCTTCCAGCCATGTCTCGCCCGCCTCCATCCACCATCACTTCCTTCCCCGATCGCCTTCCCGGGGCATCTTCTCCCACTCGCGCCGAGACGAGCTCCTCTTGCGGCGCGAGAGCGGGCACCTGAGGTAGCGGGGTTAAACAGTCCCCCTGTCGCGAGATCCCTTGCAGCAGATCCATGATACCTTTAATTGACGCCATGAACTCTTCTCTTCCAACAAATCCTCCCGGGTTATCAGACCCCTCTCCTTCTCCTTCTCTGTGGCCTCCTGTCATGTGGTTGCTCAAGATTCTTCTCTGAGCGCTGCGGTCCACGCTCACCGCACCAAAAATGTTGGAACCAGCTTTCTGGTCCCGCCTAGAGTTCGGACCTGAGGTTGCAGCCCACACCTACTCCTCTTGAACCACCCTCCCGACGAGAGTCGCAGACCTAGAAACAGATCGAGGGATCTCAGCTCGGAGGTCCCACCTCTTACCCGGAAGAAATTGAAGTCCTTCCCATCCCTAGCCAATTGCTGAGCTAGGTGCCTGCGAGGAAGAATACGGAAGGGTTCCGCGACCATTCCAGGCACCTTGTCGGTCTATTTATAGGCCTCTGAGTCTGATCTTCAAATATCCATACTGAACCGACCTGAAATTACCAAGATACCCTGGGTCGGATCTGCCAACAGCCAAACTCCGCTATCCTGAAGAGTTATATGCAGACCACCAGGGGGTAGAAGTGTAAAATTACCTGGGGCAGAATAGTAAAATCCCCCTTGGGGGTAAAAGGGTAAAAACAGCTTCTCTCAGGCGGCGAGTGGGGGAAGTGACTGGCGGGCGAGACGATCTCACCTGCTCGTCTCGCCGGCCTCTCGCCCCACTGGTCATCTCGCCTTCTAAGGCCAGCTCGCGGCCCCCCATGGGCGTCGCGCCTACTGTAGAGGACCCCTGTCGCCCTCTGCGAGTGGGCAAAAGGTCCCACTCGCTCCTTCACCTTATCTCGCCAGTTTCTCCGGGTCACTGCTGCTAGAAAGGCTCCCGCGAGCCCAAGGTTGTACATAAACATTCTTGACATACCAAGTATAAATCATCAATTTTCTTATCCATACACATCACAGCAAAGTGACATCGATGACATAAAAAGCAGACACTTAGCCAATACAACTCATATCGCCCTCCTCATATCCAAGTCTCTGCTTCCTTTTGGAATGATGCCATGTGAACATTGTGTTATCTACAACGACATCCTCCTAGAGAGTCCCTAATCCCTTAAACCCTTGGGATGCACTTACTTGATCCACCATCTCTCACCTGATCAAGACATTTATCTCATAAATCCATAAAATGATACTGTGAAATGTTCTCCGAGTGGAACAATTGATAGCTTGAAGGCTTGTTGGGGTGGTAAATTGAGTCATATTTACGGAGTCAAATTTATTGAGACAAAATTATTGAGTCATATTTCTTGTATCATTTTCATTGACCCATATTTACCGAGTCAAATTTATTGAGACAAAAGTATTGAGACATATTTCTTGTGCCATTTTCATTGAGTCATATTTACTAAGACACCCAATACAGAGCTTACGCATCCTCTTATAACGATGATGAACAAATACAAAAGGAATTAACTCAAATTACGGAATACGGAAATACTTAAAACGGCTCAAGCAAATAAAGCAACAAATAAACGTCTTCAACAAATGAGGCACCCAATAAATTATTAATTATCTTTTGCGGTAATGGTGGGGTCATCCGATATACGCGTCTGGCGCGTGTAAACTTTTCAAAGAGGCTCATCGTCGTGTACCTCCGTAACAATGCCGCAGTCTGAAAAATGTGTCTTATCCTCAAGGTAGTAGTCGGGAAACTGGCGGCGGAAATCATCCTTGGGAAGCCATGTCGCGTCCGAGTCGAGGTGCCCGGTCCAAGCTACAAGAACTTTATCTGTCGTATGGTCCCCCGGGGTGCGGCATCGTCGATTGAGGATTGAGGCGGGGTAGTAAGGTGCCTCTCCGAAAAGGTCGAGGTCGGCCGGAAGGCGATCCACGGTGGCGTGCTCACCCACAACACGCCGAAGATACAAAATATGTAAGACTGGGTGGATGCGGCTCCCGTCTGGAAGGAAAATGCGGTATGTTACCGCCCCGATATGTGTAAGGACCTCGAATGGCCCGAAGAAGCGGGCGACCAATTTTGAGAATGGTTGTCAGGCCACCGAAAGCTGGCGGTACGGGTGGAGTTTGATGAAGACCTTGTCCCCTACTTCAAAAGAGAGATCCCGCCATTTCCTATTAGCGAAGGAGACCATCTTATACTGGGCCCGTTGGAGGTGGTGCTTTAAGTGAACCAAAACAGTATCCCTGTCACGAAGAGCTGAAGCCAGGCTTTCCACTTGGCATTCCCCTGGAAGGTAGCGAAGGAAAGACGGAGGGGGTCGGCCGTAAACAGCCTCAAACGGGATGATGTCGGCCGGTTGGTGGCGGGCGGTGTTGTACAAGTACTCGGCCCACCCGAGCCATTTGGCCTAGCTACGCGTCTGCTCTCCCAAGAAGCAGCAGAGATATGTCGCCAAGCACCAGTTGAGCACCTCTGACTGGTCGTCGGTCTGGGGATGGTACGACGTGCTCATGCGGAGACGGGTGCCCTGCAGGCGGAATAGTGTAGTCCAGAAGGCGCTCAAGAAGAGCGGATCTCAGTCGTCGACGATCAATCGGGGAAACGCATGGAGGCGCACGACTCCCAGAATGAAGCTGTCGGCAACTGTGGCTGCAGTGTAAGGATGACAGAGGGAAATGAAGTGCACATACTTCGAAAGCCGGTCAACCACGACTAAGATGTAGTTAGGGGTGAGCATGAAAAACCGCAAACCGCAAAAACCGCCCGCACCGCAAAAACCGCATCGATTTTTAAACCACACCGCGTAGTTTAGGTGCGGTGCGGTTTTAAACTTTTACAAACCGAGCGCGGTGCGGTTTTTGGATTTTGAAAATCGCAAAAACCGCACCGCACTGAATATTTTGTGTATTTAAATTTTTATAATTATGTGACGTCACATTTAAGTATATTAAGTAAGAGTTGATATATTTATACGATATATTACCGTCAGAGTTATTATAATTAGGTGAGATATTTTGCTGAATCATCTTTTTCACACACACTATAGTGAAATAAAGGCTTAAAACTATAAGGAAAACATGATGTACGCATTAATGGGAATATGTCAAGATATGACACAATGACGACAAATGATCCATATAGACATATAGTCGACCACACTATAGTGGGATAAATGTTTGAGTGTTGTTATATCTCTTCCACACACAGACAACTTGGATATCAATTAGAACAGTCTCTTAGTTTTAATAATCCAAATTTAAACAAAATATTGCATAAGTGTTGATATATAAGAATGAATGAATCTCCTGCAACAAAGTTTAGTGTGAAAATATTTGTCAACAAAACATGATATTCACAAAATAATATATAGTTCATAAGTTGATATGACATCTCCAAAAAGAAAGATAAATAACTGCATCAAATTTTATGAAAATGAAATCACCTGTTGTAAAAAAATGATGTAGTTTAATAGAATAAAAAGAGAAAAAACAACAAAACATAAAAGAACTCATAAATTATCAAGCAACATTCATAGTTCTGATGCTTACATGTAGTCTATGTAAAATAAATGTTAAAAACCGCACCGAAACCACAACCGCACCGCAAAAAACCGCACCGAACCGAAACCGCACCGCATAATTTCGGTGCGGTGCGGTTTTGCTCGGGCAAAAACCAAGCCCTTACGGTGCGGTTGCGGTTTGGGCCAAAACCGCACCAAACCGTACCGCGCACACCCCTAGATGTAGTCAAATCCCTGAGAGCGGGGCAACCGAGTGACGTCCATGACGACGTCGTCCCAAATGCGGTCAGGAATCAGAAGTGGCAGAAGTAGACCCTTCAAGGAAAGACGGCTTCGTACGTGGCCTTCTGGCAGATGAGGCAGGCGGCCACGAAGGCATTGACCTGTCAGAACGTGAGGCCAATAAAGTGAGGCTACCAGCCGTCGATATGTCCGATACACCCCGGCATGTCGTCCCGTCGGAGATGCAAGGAACTCAGTCAATAACTGAGGAATGCTCGGGGAGGAGGGGGCGAGCACGAGGCGGCCCTTGAAGAGTAGGCGGCCGTCTACCAAGGAGAACAGTGGGTGGGCGGTGTCATTTGCGATGAGGGCCGTCTGAATCCTGTTCAGCGCCTGATCTGCCTCCACTTCCCGTTGGAGTGTGTCCGCGTCCTCCCAGACCGGCCGAGAGATGGCTACAAGTATGGGGTTGCGCGAAAGAGCATCGATTGTGTGGTTTGCCTTCCCTGGCCGGAACTTGATGCTGAAGTCATTGCCCAGCAGCGGGGTCACCCATACCTGGTGAGCGGGCGTGGCAATCTTCGGCTGCAGGAGGTAGCGAAGGCTATGGTGGTCGGTGTGAACCACGAATCATCGGCCTAATAGGTAGGGCCGCCAGTGCTGTGCTACAAGGACGAGGCCCATAAGCTCGTTCTCGTACGTTGATCGGCTGTGAATGGTGTCCGAGAATGCGCAGCCGAAATAGACCAACAAGGTGGCCAACTTGCATGAGAATGGCCACCACGCCGACGCCCGATGCGTCGCACTCCACGAGGAAGGTTTGGCAGAAATCCGACATAGCTAGCACCAGGGCGCGAATCAAGGCCTGTTGGAGAGCAGTGAAAACGGCGGAGGCCGCCGCCGACCATTCGAAGGGGCCCTCGACCGACTTCTTGAGGAGCTGGGCGAGGGGACGAGCTATCGTGCCGTATCCCTGAATGAAACATCGATAGTACCCTGTCAACCCAAGAAATCCACGCACATCGCGGAGAGACGACGGGGTTGGCCACTGGATGACCGCCTCGATCTTGTCGCTGTCCATTGCGACTCCTGCTGTGGAGATGGTGTGCCCCAAGTAACACACCTCCGGAACCCCGAAAGAGCACTTCGTCGGGCAGAGTTTGAGGTGGTGGTGTCGGAGAGTCGCCAACATTTGTCGGACCTGATATAGGTGCTCTTGCCACGAAGAACTGTAGACCGAGATGTCATAAAAAAAACAAGTACAAGATGACGAAGTACCGGGCGAAATATGTCGTTCATCGTGGCCTGAAAGGCTGCCGGTGCGTTGGTCAGGCCAAAAGGCATAACCAGGAACTCGTAGTGGTTATCATGGGTCCTGAAAGCCGTCTTGGCGACGTCGGCCGACCAAACGCAAATCTGATGGTAGCCGACACAGAGGTACAACTTGGTGAAAACGGTGGCACAGTGGAGCTCATCCAGGAGTTCCTGGATCACCGGTATTGGGTATTTGTCTGGAACTGTGACTTTGTTGAGCATTCGATAGTCCACACAGAAGCGCCAGCTGCCGTCCTTCTTTCTGAGCAAGAGGACCGGGCTGGAGAAGGACTCGCACTGGGGAGGATGAGGCCCTCATCAGCATGTCGTGGACGAGCCACTCGATCTCGTCCTTCTGCACGTGCCCATAGCGATACGGGCAGACCGATACTGCTGACACGGCGGGCTGAAGAGGAATGACATGGTTGTGTGGCCGGGCTAACAACAAGCCTAATGGTGTTGTGAAGAGGTTCGCAAACTCGGACAGGAGGTCCTGCAGATCTAAAGGTGGTGTCGGGGTCGATGGAGCTTGGTCCGAGATGGACCAGAGCCATGCTGAAAAATCGGCGTTCGTCGTCCTCTGAATCGTGCAGGAGGAGACGGGAGAACGAAGTAGGTAAGCATCCCCCACCAGACAGCACTCCCGACCGTCCTGGAGAAACCACATCGTCATAGTTCTCCAGTTGACACACACGTCGCCCAGTGTGCAAAGCCAAGCCATGCCCAAGATGGCGTTGATTCTGCCAAGGTTGACGATGTAGAAATCTGTCGTCACCGAGTAGGGGGCTACCGAAAGGGGAACAGATGAGCAGCAGCCCTAGACCGCGCGCCGGCGGCCATTTCCCAAACTGACCATGAAGTCTAGCGCGGGTTCCATCGGAAGGTGGAGCTGGTGCGCCAGATGAACGGAGAGGAAATTGCGGCTCGCCCCGCTATCCACCATGACAACAACGTAGCGGTCGCCCAGTTTGCTGACCAATTTCAGGGTTTGCGGCCCAGAAATGCCGCCCACGAAAAAACAAGGAAGCTCCAACTGGTGAAAGGTTGTGTCAGCCGCGCCTTCGGTGGAGTCCTCCTCTAAGATTTCTAGGTCCTCAAAATCGGCTAAGGTGATCTCTGGTTCGACATCGCCGATGATAACATGGAACTCCTTGACCGTGCAGACGTGGGTCGGGGAGTAGGGCCGCCGGCAGCGAAAACACAGCCCTTTGCGATGGAGCTCATCATACTCAAGGTTGGAGAATAGCTGAGGGGCGGCCGGTCGAGCTGGTCGAGCGGCTGGGGGGACCCGAGGGGCTTGGCTCTGGGGTGGCAGTCTGTCATGGTCGGTCTCCCCGGACGGGGGGCCTGCCCGGAGGTGGCATGTCGAGGAGCAAAATCCTCCTCTACAAGGTGGGCCATGTCTAGGGCCTCGAACACCGTTCGAGGGTGATGCGTGCGAAACCGTGAGCGGACGTGGGGCTGGAAGCCTTGCATGAAGAAACCGAGGTAGTGATCCGGTGGTAAGTCTGGAACATGGGTGACGAGGGCCACAAACTCATCGATGTAATCATCCAGTG
Organism: Platanthera guangdongensis; assembly: GCA_039583875.1. Taxonomy (NCBI): domain Eukaryota; kingdom Viridiplantae; phylum Streptophyta; class Magnoliopsida; order Asparagales; family Orchidaceae; genus Platanthera; species Platanthera guangdongensis. The sequence continues at coordinate 27,873,567 of CM077152.1, read as the reverse complement.
CACCGAGTTGGCGTACCCCACACAATCGTTCGATAGCGGAGCCCAAGTAGCGGATGTCGTAGTGGACTATCATCTTCTGCTTGAGTTCCGACCATGAGATGGCCGTGTTGGTCTGGCGGAGGCATCGGGCCCAATGAAGGGCGGAGCCATCGAGTCCCACGACGGCGGTAGAGACTTTGTCTTGGTCGGATGTGTGATGGAGGTCGAAATACTGTTCCGCCTTGGCGATCCACCTCATCGGATCCACGTTGGCGAAGGTGGGGAGGTCCAAGGCAAGGGTCGGACGGCCCATAGGAGTGATCTGGATATTAGTGGGCTAATTAGAGTTATTACAGATTTTGGAGAAGAGAAATCCTGTAATCTGACGATCTCTCCACGGTCCCGACTCCATGGAACTCTAGGTGACGACTCCTAGACTTGTAACTCCCTCCCCAAGGTTTTACCTAACACTAGGCTCCTTCTTCCCCCTCAGAAACCCTCCTGCAACCCCCCAACCCCCAAAATCCATCCACTGTTGTTTGTTCAGAATTCAATTTTTCTGCCCATGCACTGTTCAATTACGAAATACACTATTCTTTCCCCATAGTTTCTTCCCTCATGTGAACCCTCCCCCTCCTGTGACTCTGCCGCCCCTCCAACCAACAAAATTTCAGTAGACCTGCTCCTGCTCCTAATCTATATAGCCGCTGGACAGCCTAATTCCAGCAAACAGCCGGCCCAACCACCTCCACTGCTCCCTTCTGATGGCTTGTCTTCAGCCGCCGCCCAGCCTCTTGACCCCACCGCAACCTCCCCTCCCTCCACAACCCCAAAGTCACACCCACACATCCTCCCCCTGCGTGGAACCACCTCCAATCAGCCACTACATCCAGATCAGTCCAGATCTTGACGTTTGCAACCCCGATCCACCATTTCCCTCACCCTGCCCTCATTCCCTAGCCCAGATCCGGTCTCAAATTATCGGATCTACCCTTCCCGCCCGAATCTATTGACACGTGGTCGAATATATCCATTTCCGATCCAATTCCACCTTCCACCATCGAGGACAACCACCTACATCGTTTTCCATGCCACCGGTTACACGTCAGATCGTCGTACTCGCATCTCCGGTTTCGGATTCTTTAGTGCCTTGGTCAGCCCATTATTTGGTGAGATTACATTGTACTGGATTATTATTTTCAGCATATTTATATTGGATTAGATATTGTACTTGTTTTGAATATCTTGCATGGTAATTGTTTGTTAGATTATTATTGTGATTTGCAGGGTTTATTCGCCGCGTGCTCTTGTTTTGACCCTCAACACAGAGGAAAACCTAAGCTTGTTTTCGCTCTAATTAACTATTTTGTCTTGCTCTGAATATTCTGCGTGGAATGTTGAAATTTATTATCTAATTGTGATCTAACCGTCGGACTTTTGCATAACATGTAGGGTTAGGTTACTGATTTTTCCGCCACCTATATATTCGCCATGCGTCAAATTGTAGTACTCATCTCTTTTTGATATTATAAAATCATGTTGCAAAATTTCAATGAAATAACATCTCTTGTGCTTTTATTAAAAACATCTTCTTTTTAAGATTAAAACTCATTATCTGTTATATAAACTTATTTCAAAAAAGATGTTTATTTTTAAAAGTACTTATTATATTTTCTATGCTTAATCATGATTAATCATTTTGTTAACATATGGTATCTTAAAAGAAAATTGTTTACATTAAAGTTTCCGCTGTAATTACTACTCGCGCTCTTTCATGACTATTTTTTTTCAACAAGTGGTATCTGAAAATAAGAACGCTTACTTTACCATTTCAGCTTGCTTAGTACATTATGTTCCATCATGTTTTTTTCTCAAGGAGTAGTATTTAACAAACTTTATATTGCATCTTATTTTTTCTATCTCTACATAGTACACAATTAATTCGTATTGCATAAAGTCACCTAAACCCTCATTTGATTCTACCAAAAGGGGAGAATAACTTGCATAAATCTAAAACTTTAGGGGGAGTATAGTGAAAATTTCATAGGAAACATCTATATAAAGAGAGTATTCATAGAAGGTGCATACTTTATTTTTTGCTCGATCATAAAAATCCTTCACTACGTGGACTCGAGTAAATCTCACACCTATACACTCATCCCTATCCACTTTTGCTAATAACAAAAGAGAAAGAAATAAATTGAGCAATCTAGTGAACTAGATATTATATGTAAGGAGAGTAAAATATATAGAGAACACTTATGTAGGGGAGCATTCATATATGAAGAGTATGCATTATTACACTACAGTAAGAGTACCACGCTATAAACCTGTTATTCATGAATATCTTTTACTACAATTATTTATAAGCACATATGTTATTAAACTCACTAATCTATCAAGTTATAAACTTGTTATTCATGCATATCTTTTACTGCACTTATCAATAAACACAAATGTTTTTAAACTCACTAATTTCTCATATAGGTATCTGTTATTATCAAAATGGGAGATTGTTGGAGCATACGTTCTGCATCTTTTGGTTTGAGAATAACAAATACCGTGATGTATTTGAATTAGTCTTTTATGTGTTTATAGTATGAAAGTCATACAGGTACAAGCATATATTTAATGAAGAGACACCCTCGGTCATGGGCGTAACCCAAGGACATGTACACTTTAGAAATAACAAATAGACGCGTGTAGATTGCTGAATTTCAAACGACCATTTTGGAGATGAGAACGACGTCATCTACAATCTGAAAAAACCAGAATTACAAGTACTATTGCGGGCGATAGTTATATATCATCAACGATAGTTCGGATGACGTCAGACTGACGATAGCCATGTCCCACACAATCCAAGTCGACGCGCTTTACTTGCAATATCGCCAAGCGATAGTGAGCTATCGCTCGCGATATCTCCACGTTCATTATTTTACCCGGCAAGATCACCTCATTGTGGGACACGTGACAGCACAAGGAAATACCGTCAGCGATAGTTAGATATCACGGGCGATAGCGACAAATGTATATAAAAAGCTGTGAATTCGTAGAATCAATTGTCCATCTGATACTTGGATTCCTCCTCCATCAAAGCCAGAATTCTGAATATTTTGAGAGAGGTTCGTCTCCAGAGATTGAGAGAATTCCCTTAGGCAAACACAGATTGAAAGAGGATTTTGAAGAAGGGCTACAACTCACATTCTACACGAAGGCCGAACACACCAAGAACGTCAACGTCTACATCGCCTTCGTCTTCATCTTCATAAATCTTTGGAGAATTTCTCTTACTTTTTATGTAACTTGTAATATATTATTTTGACGTTTTGTAACGGGTTTGGAGAAATCATCTGGGGAGAACGTCGGATTCCGGGAAGGATTCTGTAGGAAATCTGCTTTGTTTATGGTAACTAGAACCTTGCACGACTTAGGGGGAAATTCGTCGCCTTATGTGTAGCGACTAGGTAAAGGTTAGATGTAGGGGGAGGCTAGAGGTCGTGTTATAGCCAGCCGGTGCTTGAGCGAACCAGTGAAGCATAAAAAGAGATTTTTCATATTTCGCATCGATTTTTAGCGTTATAAAAATGAAACATTTTTGTATTATATTTTTAATGAAATAAAATCGTGTTTTTATTTGTCTCATTATCTTGAGTTTATTTACATGTCATAAATGTTATGAAAAATATTCTTCAGAAGCCTTATTGCAAAATATATTAGAAAGTTTGTTTTTGCATGAAAGAAACTCTTGAATTCAATATCTGTGAGCTAGCGCCTAAAGGTACTAAAGAAATATTGAATTCCTATATTTTCTATAATTAATATCCAATATAATATTTTCTAAATTATTAAATTAAGATTTCTATAATATATTTTGAAACTTCATTTATAAACTCTGATATTTTTATTAAAGATTTAAAATTTCATAAAGCCCTTATTCACCTCCCTCTAAGGGCGCCGTAACATCCAACAGGAACATAGTTCGAAACTCTCTTAGTTTGAGATTAACAAATATATGTGAGTATTGATGAGGATTTTTAGTTTGATAGTGGGCAAAAACGAAGATGATAACAAAATGATCAAAAGGACAACTTGGAAGTATCGAGATCCTACAACTAGTGGCTTTGGAATTGGTATGAGAAAATGGGTGATAGACCAACACCCATAAATTAACTAAATTGTACATTAACGTCGGGCCCGTCATTATCTCTACCACTAACGCTATAGTTCAAATTGAAGGTCCAGACCAATGAAGCTCATGTTTTACAAAACCGTCATACTCGGTATCCTTAACGAAGGAATTTGATATCTCCCTTATTACAATGCATCCTCCGAAATGAACACTAATGTCGGTGGTAGCCGCACCATTATTGCGTTAACCTCACGCCCAAATTTTATGTTTATAAATAGATGTATTTTTTGATACGAATTTTGATTGTTTGGACGCCCTAGATGTCTTGAGAGCAAGATGACTAAAATTCTCTAGGATCATTAGGCAAATTTATTGAAAAGATCAAAAACTATGACACTAGATCAACAGACTCGTCGACATGGAAGAGATCAAGTATGAAGTTATCCGCATCTTCCATTGAGTACATATATATTATCTTCTTCTTTAACAAATCCTTGATTGTCACAACCCGTATTTTCTCCGAGTTTAAATGTTTTTCAGAGTAAGAGAAAACACGCGCCATGATACCATGCCGTGCAGGGGATAACTGCAGACGCTCAGGCAAGACTTCAACTCTACCTTTTATATGAAATTCATAAATTATTAAGAAGAAAATCCAGTTTAAGCTTAATTAATTAGTCGTATCCCTCGGCTCAGTGGATCAACTAGTCCACAAGTAAAGATATAGTTATACGCTGCAGAAAATACCTTATTTATATTCATTGACATCCTATATGAGCAAAAACATCCATATAAGATAACTCAAGCCATGCATGACTCTAGATTTAATATAAGTATGAAAATAGCTTTTACGTTCATCGAACATAGTGACTTTAGTTTTGAAAGATGACATGTATGCGATGACAGAAGTAATACTTTTAAAAATTAAAATATCTAACATGCAACCTAGCATAAAGCATTCCTAGAGAGCAAGTAAATCCACACAATCATATAAAAACAGACTTAACAGTTAGTAAGTACTTAACATTAAACAAAAATCCAGTGAGCGTCAACAATCCTGACACAAACCCACTATAAAATATGTATGTCTGAACTAAACAACAAAACAACAACACTACCTCACAGTCGGTGAGGAAAAGATAGCTACAGAGTACTAGCCAAAACCAACCCTAGCCGATCAACCGGCTACTTCTCCAAACCTGAGACATTCAAAAAAAGAACATCTCAGCAAGAAAGAAAATACAAGTGGTGAAAAAAGGTTAGCAATAAACCAAGGGTACAATGGTTACCAACCGTAACATGAGGAAGAAGCTGACAAACCTCGGCAATAAAGCCAAAATACTAAAACGATTAATTAACCTATAAAGTCCAAAAGTACGGAATTTGCACCGAGTGCTATAGAGAATTATGCTTTATGGAACATGTAAATAAATAACTGTAAGTGTAAGAAATTAATTATCTCATAACTTGGTGAACAACAAAACACCGGCCATTCTGACACCTGTGGTGGTGGGAACCTACCCATCACACCAACAGCAAAAACTTCACAAGGGCCCAAGAAAAGCTGGTCTTATACCTTGACACACCCAAAACCGGGAAAAAACCGGCACCTGCGTTGGTGGGAACCTACCCATCGCACCAGCAGTCACATACCCACACCGGGTAAACCCACCAGTGCAATAATTCACCAAAAAGCATCAGGTTGGTGGTCCTTTATCTACTGCCAACCCATTCATAAACATACCACCAAAACACCGACCACCATAGTTAAACACAGACACAACACAACCAAAACACTGAACTTCTCCAATAATAAATGGAGGAATAAATTCCAGAAATTGACCTAAGGCCAAACCCGACGAAATAGATACAATTCGGCGAAAATTTCTAAGTCCACACTGATTCGTCAAGTATACTCGACGAATATAGTAGATACACGATGAATTTCTCTTAGCAACATCAATTACCTTAATACACGACGAATCGGCGAAATTATCCCAAGTCTACGGAAAAGCGTCAAGTACACTCGATGCCGCGTTGAGTGCATTCAACGTGCTCGCCGCCAAACAGCTAAACTCAACGATTCTGCATTCACCCAACGCCGCGTTGAGTACACTCAACGCTATTTCCTTAGCGCCAAAACATCACTCGACGCACTCAACGCCAAGCTAGCATTAAACTTAGACTCAAATCTCACTCAACGCCAAGGCTTATACTCGACGGACCCAACGCTTTTACTTAGCGGAGATAGAGACACTCAACGCCGAGACTATTACTCGACGAACTCGACGTCTAATACTCGACGAACTCAATGCCAAGCTAACCTCACTCAACGCCAAGCTGATAATCGACGAATTTGTCGAGATTACTCAACGATTTTGACTTAACTCCAACTGAAACTCGCCGAATTTTGCTTAAACCCAAACTCCACCTATATTCGACGAATTTACTCAGGCTAACCTCGTCAAACTCGACGATTTCTTTAAACCTAAAGTAGAGGTCATATTCAACGATTTGTCTATACTTAGCCTATCATACACGGTGAAATTTCCTTAGATTAATTGTCATATACCCAACGGATCCCACTTAAACTAATGGTCATACACTCGGCGGTTGACCTAGACTAGCAGTTAAATGCGGCAGTTTTTACTTTTTACTTGATCAAAAATTTGCACTACTCAGTAGATTGGACTTGGCCAATCCATACACTACTCTTAAATCTAAGGAGGGAAGAAGAAAACAACAAGAAAGACACACAAAAAACTCTTGGCAAGGGGAAGAAATCACCACTTACCTCGAACTCCAGAAATCCGGCCACACCGGCACCCTTCCTCACGGACCCGGCCGCAAAAACACCTAAGCAGCAAAACCTGGAACTTTTCGAGAGGAGAGAAGGTCAAAACCGCATACCTTAATCCCTAAAAATCCAAGAAACTGGAAAAACTCACCCTAGAAACGTAGATCTTGGTGAGAGCTATCCGGATCTACTCTTCGACGACGTTTTCGAGCACCAAAGCTCCTGCAATCGGCGACCGAAAGCCTAGAAATGTTCGTCGTTCTCGCTCTTTCGCAAAACAGGCTTACGATTTCGGGAAGAAGACGATGAATAGGGTTACGTCTAATCGCAAGGCTATTTATATTGACTTAACAATATAATATATTATTATTATAATTAAAACGTCTGATTGACCAAAACTCGCACTAACTCAGATTTCTACGAAAATTGCACCGTACCTAAATACTGACGCTACGAATCCAATGGCGAAGTTGAAATCGAAATCTGACAAACCAAATTCGGGTAAACACTCCCCGAAGTTAAAACACAACATTCTCAAAAAAGGCTCCGCCGTGTTCCAAAATGAACCCCGGCTCGCAAGGGAATAACAAAACTCACAAGAAATTAGCCATGCAAATATTCTAAGTCAAAACCTCGGGTACAAATGAACAAAAAGCCACGCTTCAACAACATCACTCGTTGAACAAGCGTCAAAGTAACGCCCCGACGTCAACATACGTCACTAAAAGAATTTAAATAAACCTTGAAAAAAAGCAGGGGCGATACATTAGTGATGAAGATGATCAAGGTATCATCTTTCAAACATTAGAAGACTTTCTGGGTAGGAGAGGGGTAGAGGCAATCCAAGTGGGAATTGCAAATGGCTAATCGGGTCAGAGAGAACTCAATATAGAAACCCCAAATGTTCTATTGTCGTCTTCTTGGCGTTACAAGATCCGAAACACTATTTTACATGCAATATGAATTATTATTATTTCTTTCATATTAATGTTTGGACATCTTGGCGTTTATTTTCAATTCCATTACAATTTACACCGCTTCGATTTGAAAAATAGTAAAATTTTATTCACCCCATCTAAGGTTGCCTCTCGATCCAACATAACACAACTCTGCGGCGGAAGAAAACAATATGCCACCTCCCCAATATGAATCTCCACGGTGATGACCCGAAGAAGCGAGCGACCTTTTTGGGGGTGCTCTAGTGGTCACAAATGTCGGGGGAAGCGGATGGAGTTTCAAAAAAACTAGATCCCCGACCTGAAATTGGATGAAGTGGCAATGCTTGTTAGAATGGTTGAGCATATTATGTTGTGCACAGTATGCATGGCCCTTTAATCGAAGTAGGATTTTATCCAGGTCACAAAATAATAGTAAGCGCATAAACATGATATTCTATTGGTAGGTGATGCAACACAATAGGAGGGAAGTTCGTACATTGTCAGGAAAGGAGTTGTGCCGACTGCTGATTGGAAGGCAGCATTGTATGAATATTCCATAAAGTATCCATTTGGTCCAATGGCGTGTTCATATATGAAACATCAAAGTTATATCTCCACAAACCTGTTTAGAAATTTCATAGTCTCTATAAATGATTGGATATGAGAAAGCCAAGCAAAGAAACCACTTCATGTATGAAGGCATCAACCACATCCAGCGAGGGGGTGTGGTAGTAGGAGATATATGATACTTTGATAATTGGTCCACCATGACAAAGATGCAACATAACTCTACTGATTTGAGAAGTTCTGTGATGAAGTACTCAAATACATGACTATATCCACACATGCTTGCTCGGGCACAAGCAGGGTTTCAAACAGACCCCCCTTCCCCCCAAAAAAGTCGCCTCGTACATAGCTCGTATATGATACTTTGATAATTGGTCCACCACGACAAAGATGCAAAATAACTCTACTGATTTGAGAAGCCCAGTGATGAAGTACTCAAATACATGAATATATCCACACATGCTTGCTCGGGCACAAGCAGGCTTTCAAACAGACCCCCTCCCCCCAGAAAAGTCGCCTCGTACATAGCTCGTTGGACGCTAAACAAGCTTCCACGGACTATTCCATGGGTGAAGCATGTCACCCCAATCAAGTGATATTGCAATACGTTGGTGTATAAAATGGCCGGTATGACCAATGGTTGGGGTTTTGTGAAATTCTGCCAAAAATTGAGGAATGTACACCATGGAAGTTGACAAGGCCGTCAACCCTGATACCGTAGATGTTTCCCAATCAAAGCGAAAGGAGGGACTAGGGAGTGCAATCGAATCAACTCACAAGGTTTCCCAAATAGCCAGGAGAGTTGGATTTGCTTCAACTTCGTAGTGGATGAGGGTGGTTTCCTTTCATGCTTCATAAGAAATTGCAAGAGCCAAGAAGAGGCATGGACTCAGACTGTCGAAAAAGAGAATCAGCTGCACAATTGGTCTTTCCTAGCTTGAATTCAATCATGAAATCATAACCACAGATTTTTTTCTTTCCACACATGCTGAGATGGAGTGAAAGTCTTCTAGTTGAGGGGGTAATGAAAGATATGATGATGAATGTGGACCGTGAAGTGCCAGCACAACATCTACGCTTTCAAATGCTGCACCGCAAGGACCAAGTCCAACTAATTTTCATTGGTTAAGCGTCAAGTGATTGAAATATGCCATAAGATGTAAAACCTGCATGAGGATTGCACCAATCGCCATCCTAGAAGCATCACGCTCAACGAGAAAGGATTAGGAAAAGTCCGGTATAGCGGTGCTTAACCAGCGGAGAATGCGAGGGGAGGGGAAGAAGGTGAGTCATACTCAACCTAATCCTAAAAATGGGGAAGAAGAGAGAATTAAAAAAAGAGAGAAACTTGGAGAGATAAAGAGAAAGCTGGATTAATTCATTTCACGCCCTTCTCATGACACAACGAGGTATATATATATATAATATTACAAACTCAACAAGAGCCGACTCATAATAACTCATGATGACTCGACTCGATAACAATGACTCGCCGCATACAACTCAAAATAACATACATGAAGACTTGTAATAAAATATGAGCAACCAAATCAACGACGTACAGTGAGGACCCATCATCTCACCAGCCCATCAAATTGAGCTTGACCTCAAGATCGAATGATGCTGGCACGATGTGATCATCCGGTTTTTGATTTCCCACTAGAACAACTCCTGATCATCCGCTACATGTTATTGATATGTTCTAATTCAAGTTAATTATGCTATGAGGAGAAGTGGTGTGTAAGTAAAATCTGGTTGAAGGTGCAATGGTGACCAGTTGAGTTGTGTTGGACCGGCATTTGGCGGTCTCAACAATGCGTGTCACGCTAGAAGCAGGCGGCATCGGGTAAAATAGGAGGAAGCAATCCCGTGGTTTTCACTTCCTCCAGAATCAAAGTCGCGCCCGACGGAAGCCGCGCAGGAGCCGATCAACGCCATATCTCGCCGGAGGCCCAAATCTCCTCTGTTTCTCTCGATTTTTCTTCCTAACGCAAGGTAATCTCTTCCCCTCTAGTCCTTTTGTTCCTTTTTCAAAAGATTTTCACAGATTGAAATGGGTAGAAATCTAGGATTTGAGCTTTTGAGATATCTTTCATCTATTTCCATCTGAAAAGTTTCTGTGATGGGTTGTGTGCCCTAATCCGTGATGTTTATGAAATTTTGGCGGAACCCTAAGGGAGGTCATATCGATTTCAGATATTGGCTTGCCTTTTTGGGTTGGGGGAAAAAGAAAAACGAAACCCTACGTAACTATCTTAGGTAGGAAGCGTTACACATTAGGGTAGAATTAAGGTAAGGCATACTATGTTATTCATGTAGCTTATTTGGTATCCATTGACTCCAAATCCCTAATTGGAGGAAAGTGATTGCTCTAATTCACCCATGAAAGGTTAGGGATTGCTATCCTACCCTATATGAGGAGAGAGGAAAGTTATTTAACGGAATTTGAAGTCTTTACATATTAGGACAGCAAACCCATAGACGATTGAAGCCTCGTTAGAGCTACTTAGGTTAAGGGGATCCGTATAGTTGACAATAATGTGATGTTCTATATTATAGGAAATGACGTCACAAGGCAGTGGAAGACGCAATGAAGAAGGAAGGAGAGATAAAGGCAAGGAAAAAGTACGAGAAACTGATCAACGCAAGGATAAGGGTAAGGAGAAAGTAGGAGTGAGTTCTTTTCCTTAGACAATGCAATTTCTTATGTTTCTTTTGTTCTTATTTTATGCTTAAATGCTTAACTGTTTAAATGTTTAAGATGCTTAAATGCTTAAATGCTTAAATAAGATAAAATGATAATAACCATGCAAGAGCAAATATACGATTAAGCCGCAAGAGAAATGTAACAAGACAAGATGATGAGCTATAAAAGTGTTAACCCACATTGGAAGGTGGAGAGAATAATCTTCTTTTATCGTGCGAGTTAAGGGCACGATTGGTAATATGTACGTGCGAGACAAGGGCACGTGAAAACATTACCTTAGTGTGAGATAAGGACACTTAATTTACATTTCAGATAGCCCACTCTCAAAAGTGAATTAAAAACAAAGAGACATTATGTACAAGTAATATAAGTCACGATAGGACTGAACATAAAGGAAAATAAATATGTTAAAATCTTAAGAAATAATCATAATAAGGAAAAGCAATATTGACTAATATAAAATAAAACTAAACAGGTCAAGGAAGAGGCAGTCCCAGTCACCAGTAGTCAACGTCGACCATGCACTCCTCGACAGGAAAAGAAGTATCGTCTTTGGGTGGAGGTTTACTCAGCAGTCTTTGGCGTACTACAGGAGCACAGAGAGAAGTGCAGTGACCCAGAGTGTCCCCATGAGGAGTTCCAGTTTTACTGCATGCAGTGTCAGTGTCAGTATATATATCTGTACATAGTAGCTGTGTGATATGAGTCAGTTGTCAGTTGTATATGTGTAGTATGGTAAGCCCCTTTTGTATGTTAGGGCTACCTTTTTGGACTCATGTATATATATGTATCAGAAACTCTTAAGTAAATGAAATGGTTTATTTTGTCCTACTCTTTTATTTCTAGTACTCTTTCACATACTGCTATACTCTAACTGTTCGTACTTTGCTCTTATGAAAAAGTTATATTGTAGCGGTAGTCCATAAGGGGGCCGTCACAGGACGTCAGTGCGCTCACAGGCGGCACGAGAGACTGCAAGTATCTGGCATAGCAGAGGCATTTGCAGAAGCAAGACCATCAGACTGAAGTTATGGAGTCGGGGCAAGTGTGATCAGTGAATGCAGACAGACGAGGATGACCGAGGCCCTAAATGAAGGTGGGTTGGGGCGATCGAAAGCGGTGGCATCAGCGCAGAGGCAATCATCAGAAGGACTGACTATAAAGGGGTCAACAAAGTAGTGACTGGAGTGGGCGCTGCAGAGTGGAGACGACAAGGACGGATGGAGGTGCAAAATGAGGCAGCACCACCGCGGGGCTCGACGGAGACGAGTCTACTTGGTTGAACTGCAGGGAGGAACAACCGGATGAGATGGTGGAGCGATCATAATTGCGGCGGTCGGAGGAGCTACTTCGTGTGTGGGTGGCAGTCAATGTTGAATTGAACACCCAAAGCAACAGTTAATGTTGGCAGTGAGTCGTAAAAGCACATCTTATGATGCAGACATCTCTAAGAACTTCTGGAGCATCGAACAAATGGTGAGTGGCTCGTCGGGGCCCATCATCAAGCCGCAATAATTGACTAATCAATTATTTTAATTAAGATTAAATTAAATTATTTAATCAAATGAAGGGATGTTGGAACACCATCTGTTGTTACCACTATTTCCATGAACCAGGTGGACCCGCTACGGTTTGGTGGGAACGAGGAGAGAAATGGCCATCCATTCGATAAGGAGTGGGCTGCTCTGCTCTTTCGTCTGTCTTAATAGATGAAGGCGCAGGGCTCGAAGAAGGGCGTCGATTCTGCTGTGCTAGGGAACATGGTTTTGGCGCGTCTGGGAGAGACAATGTCGCGTTGCCGAGACTCGCACCAGAAGAAGGCACGAATGCTAGTTGGTCGGCGAGGAGGCACGCACAGGAGATCGGGGATGACAAGGATGAGCGTCTCCTTCTAGTGGGATGGTGAGGATGGACTTCTGTGGAACCACAAATAAAGGAAGGAGCGCTTTGATATCGAGATGTTACGAGCCTAGCCCGTAACATCGTTGATGGTGGAAGCTGAGGCGGAGATACAAGGGGAGTCAAGCACAATCCGCGGAGAATGCGAAGGGAAGAAGGGGAGTCGTGCTTAACCCAAACCCTAGAAAGGAGGAAAAAGAGAAAACTAGAGAGAGACGAGCTTGGAGAGATAAAGAAAAAGTTGGATTAATTCATTTCATGCCCTTCTCATGACACAAGGGGGGTCTATATATATTTTACAAACAACTCAAATAGTCTAGACTCATAATGACTCGAATTGATAACAATGACTCGAATTGATAACAATGACTCGACATGATAACAATGACTTGATGCATACAACTCAAAATAACATACTTAAAGACTCATAATAAAATATATGTAACCTAATCGGCGACAGATAGTGCGGGCCTAAAACAAATTATTATTTCAAAATTGAGGTCATTAGCAAATTGTTGGATACACCAATACAAAATGGGCATTGTTCTCATTCAAACAAACGATTACATAAGGACATTGCGTCATATTAAAGAGGAATCTTGTTTCTTGGAATAATAAACAAAACGTAGTTGCAAGATCAAGTGTTGAAGTACCATACAAAGCCAAGGTTGTACTTACATGCAATTTGATGTGACTTAAGTGAATGTTGGCCAAGTTGAAGTTTCCTCTGAACGAGAACGGGTACATGAAGGTTTACCAAGGACAAACGGGGGCTAGAGGAAGTTAAACTCAAACCAGTGACGTCTGCCTAGTCGACAGGTCTCTGCGGCATGTAGGAGGGAGCCGTCGGAGGCTTAAATCAAGAGGAGAGAGGGAGAGGAGGTCGACGAAGCCTAGGACAGAGATCGGCGGCGGCTCCAACATAAGGAGGCGACGAGGGATCGCCGAAGGCGTGCAACCAAGACTTTGATGTCGAGCGGTTGTGAGAAACAAAGCTAGGGTTCGATTGAGATGAGAGAGGAATGGGGTTTTTAAAACCGAAGGCCGGTTGCCGTTCAAAAGGAAGGAGCGCCTAAGATTGTGATTTACGCTCCTAATCGATGGTAAAACAAGGAGGGAAAGTTGTTGCTATGCTTTTATTTTAAGAGGGAATTAAGTTTTTTGACAAAATTGTCATTCCTCACTAATCTGATAAGTCTGCATGCTACGCCCTCGCATAAATATTAAAACGCGCCGATACCAAAATTCATAAATTAATTAAATTAAGGTTAAATCAAGAAGTTTATCGTAAGATATAATTATATAAATACTTTGATCATAGTTGACGTTGCTCGTAACCATTCAAATCGGATCATGTAATTTACGAATATTGTACGCTAAAAATTTAGGGTGTTACAGTTTTATGTAACAATCAGACTGCAATATACATTGCATAAAATTCTATGCTTCATGAGAGGACAATAAATATTGATCTTGATAGCCACTTTGTCTAACAAGAGATAAAGTCCAAAGAGATTGATACATTCTTTGTAAGCTCAAATGATCAACTTGCTGATCTTATAACATAATCATTCAAGGGTCCTAGAATTTTTACATATGAAATAAGCTTGGTTTCAATGATATATACTCATCAGCTTGATGGGTAGGGTTGTAAAGATATTTATGTCTTTGAATATGTTATGCAGGATCCCTAGACATAACAATGAAAAGCAATGAAGATGGCATAAATACTAAAATAATCTTAAAAAAAATAGAATGTGCTAGAATAATCCTCTAATGATGAATAAAAAACTCAACATAAAATTCATACCTTGCGTAGATGCCCTAGACTCGCATTTTGCAAAATTTGCAATGCCACGAGCAATTTGAGCAAGAACATCAGGATGCCCACATCTCACCATCCCTAGAAGTGCTCTTATGCCACCTTCTGATCTTAGTCTTCTCTGGACTCTATCTGTTCAAAGCATACAAGAAATATACTTGGATATCTCTTCATACATAAATATAAATTAAAATTTAAGCACGTTCAATTGTCATCACTATTCCAGTAGAACATATCTAAAGAGTTCAGAAATATTAACGCTGCTTTCATCCTAGGAGGTATTAGTCTTCTACAAACCTCTCTAGTTACCTCATATATTAGAAAAATAAACGACATTCTTTCAGTAGCAGTGAATTTTGTTAGGAACTAGATGAGATTTGAGGGAGAAGTAGAGATTTCTAGGGTTTGAGAGGAGGCTAGAAGATTACCTTTGATAATACTTGCATAATCCCTTCCAATAGAGGATCCGGGTACATTTATACCCGGACCAAGGCCGGCCGGCCAAGGGGGGCGGCCGGCCCCAATTGGGGCTGAACCGGGTGGGTTCAGCCCCCGAAGGCCGCCTTTTAGAAAGTGGGGGCTGAACCAGTTGGTTCAGCCCCGTTGTCGCCTTCGGATCCGTCCGGGGGCGTAACATTCCCCGCCCCATCAAGACCCAGCTTGTCCTCAAGGTGGGAATCTGGTGGCTCCGTCCGTCCCCTCAGGTCTACCCAAGCCACGTCACGCCCTTGTCCCTGCAGCCTCTCCAAACAACAAAGAGAGCCCCCCGACACTGGTGAGATGTTGATTCCCTGCAGACAGTACTCTCTCCCATCCTTAGCAAACTCCATAGTGAACTTCTCCCAATCCAGAGTCACCCTACCCAGCCGTCGCAACCACTGGGCCCCCAGAATCACATCTGGCCCCTGGATGGGCAATAAGTAGACATCCATGTTGTCGGTGTATCCCTGCACACTGATTTCCACGTCCCGAAGCACTCCTTCGCACTGCAGCTCGTGTCCACCGGCCACCACAACCTGGGAAGCGGCATCCTTGATGATCTCTAGCCCCAATGTCTGTGCCACCGTCGGGCTAATGAAGTTATGTGTACTCCCACTGTCAAACAGAAAGGTCACCTGCTGTTGGCCAATCCGCCCCGCAATACTCATAGTGGTCGGAGCGGAGTCTCCCGCCATGGCAAGGGAAGATACCCCGTACTCGATTGTATCCAGAATGTGCTCCTGTTCCCCTCCGTCTACATCCGGCATCAGACTTTCCTGCAACATGTAAACCTGGATCCTCTGACATTTGTGGCCTGGGGTAAATTTCTCATCGCAGTTGAAGCACAATCCCTGTTCCTTCCTAGCATGTAGCTCTGTCCAAGTCAATTTCTTCAGCGTCGCCCGTTCTGTAGCTGCGTGATCCTTTTTTGTGTCGGGAAGGTGTGTAACGTTCCTCGGAGTGTCCCCCCTGGACTTCTGTCGATTGATACGCTCTTCTTGAATCCGGGCCAAGTTGATAGCGTGTGTCAAACTGCGCGGTAGATAGGCATGCACCTCATCTCGGATGTCCTCCTTCAAGCCGGAAATAAAACAACTTGTTAATGTCCTCTCGCCCCACTGCACTCGGTTGGCCAACCGTTCAAACTCGGTTCGATACTCCATCACCGTCCCTTTCTGACGCAATTTCTGAAGAAGAGCCTCGAAGTCTTCATACTCAAGTGGACCAAAGCAGGCGATGAATCCGTCGACAAACTCGTGCCATGGCGCGTGATCCCGTCCCCGGAGGAACCATTGGGTCCACTGGTATGCGTCCTCTTCAAGGTGGAAGGACGCCAACTTTACCCACTGTGTCTCTGGTATCTCTTGATAACTGTAAAATAACTCTGCCTTTTGGACCCATTCGAGTGCATCTCCTCCTTTGAACTTGGGGTAGTTCATACGGGTAACCTTCGGCGGCAGATAGGCGCGTGGTAGTTGGTGCCCGGGTCCTCCGTACTCTTGCCCGTGCCCAAGCGGTTGTCGTCGATCAGCGGCCACGTGTGGGTACCCCCAATCCCCTCCATAGGGGTTCCCCAAGACTGGCGGCCTAAACTCCCATCTGCCTCCTCCCCTTCCGCCTACGACGTGTCCTGGTTCTCCTGGAATAGGGAGGAGCCCATCACGAGGTGGGCACCCCATCCTGTTGGGTCGTTGGTCCTCCTGGAGGTCTTCACGGTAAGGAGGAAAATCCAAGGCAGACGCGGCGATGCCGCCAAACTGGGTTGCCTCGGACCAAGCTTGTGGTCGCCGTGAGCCTCCTACCCTTCCACTGTCAATTCCAAGCCCCCCATTGAGGCTAGAGGCCCGATCGTCGTGCCCCGATGCTGGAGTAGGGAGGGGAGGCTGGACTGCGTTGGTCTCGCCCACAACAGCTTTTCCTTTAAGGTGTTGAGTTAACATATTTTTAAGCTCGTCCATGCGGGCGTCCAATTTCTCTTCGAGACATTCCGATGCCGTTAACTTATCGACGAGGGCTGCCACGGTGTCAGTCAGCCCGGTGTAGTTTTCTTCGAGATGTGCGAGCCGATTGGAGTCTTCTTGGGTGCGAGTCACCATGGTGGAACCCCGGGGCGTGCGTGAAATAACAACAATTGGAGGCGGTGGCCTCTGGATGCCGCAATCGGATGCACTGGATGCACTGGATGCCGCAATCGGATGCAGCACTGGAAGCAACAGTCGGTCGGCGGATGCAGAGCGGCGGAGGCCGCAGGATGCGAGCGGGAATCGACGCCGGGATGCGAGCGGGATGCGACAAAGGCAGCAGGCAGCGGATCGACGCCGAGATTTGTCGTTGAAGACGACGCAGAATCGGTGTAGGGAGTCGACGCGGGAGCGATGCGCGGGGGTCGACGCGGGATCGATGTCGGGACTCGTCGATGCGCAGCGGGTGGAAGCGAAGCCGGGCAGAGCCTGGATGCGAGCCGGAAGGAAAAAAAGATTTTGGGAGGAAGAATCGTCTGATACCAAATGTTAGGAACTAGATGAGATTTGAGGGAGAAGGAGAGATTTCTAGGGTTTGAGAGGAGGCTAGAAGATTACCTTTGATAATACTTGCATAATCCCTTCCAATAGAGGATCCGGGTACATTTATACCCGAACCAAGGCCGGCCGGCCAAGGGGGCCGGCCGGCCCCAATTGGGGCTGAACCGGGTGGGTTCAGCCCCCGAAGGCCGCCTTTTAGAAAGTGGGGGCTGAACCAGTTGGTTCAGCCCCGTTGTCGCCTTCGGATCCGTCCGGGGGCGTAACAAATTTTCAGTGAAATTTTTCATTCCATATTTTTCTTATAAAAAATAAGATGGAGTTGGAAATAAAAAAAAAGGCATGTCATCCTTATAGTTAGTTTACCACAGCGCTACTTATTGGTTGAGCAAATAAAATTACATAAGGAAGCTCTTTCCTTTTACCTGCTTAGAATATATTTGCATACTTCCCAATCTAGCAAACACCCTGGGAAGAGAGAGTTGATTATAGTTAGTGAACGAATATGCTCAGACTGTATTTATTTTAATTAATTGTTTATTACTAATTAAATCGGACTGCTCAATTACATTTGCACCTGCACTTAAAGTGGCATTTTATTAGAATGCATGTATGCATTCATAACATTCCAAGGTTGGTCACAACTACTTCTACACATATCGTATGCTTGCTTGCATTGCATATAGGGTTAGGGCATCGGTCTTCCACCCCCTATAAAATCGTCCCCCGTCACATTTATACAACTTCACGTGTCTCTTTGTTCGTAAGCTTTATCTACAATGCAATATCTTATAATTTGATTTATAGAACAAATTGTTAATGCAAGTTAAAATTGTTGGATTCATATTATTGCATCTAGAGATCAACCATTGTCCCATGCCATAGGACCGTCCTGCATCAATCGGGCTATGATATACTAATTGACCGGTTGCTAAAGTCACTGTCTCAAAAGTGCGGGTAGATCAGATGCTTAATTTTTGCCTCTCATTAACTTTATAGTTTATGCTGAATTGTTCTCTTAATTTTAGTTGAATGAGCAAATATAATGATCATCATTAAAAGGAAACCCTTTATTCATACATATACTTGAATAAGGGGTAATACAAAAAACGACATTAACCCTTGCGGGAAATACAACATAAAACAAGACCCGAAGACATAATAATAAATATAACTTCAACTCTCCCCGTCAAGTGAAATTTCTGTCGACACGACTTCCAGCCCAATCAACATCATTGAAGACTTCAATCTTTAAGTGGTTATTCTTGGAGAACATAAATCCGCGACCATGAGCCTTCTTTAATTATTGTTGTACACGATAGGCAGCATCCAGATGTCTGATCCTGGGAGCATGCATATATCTACTCAAGATACCTACAACATAGGTAATGTCAGGACGAGTGTGAGATAAGTATAAGAGCCTCCCGGCCAATCTATGATAACTCGGAGTATCGGTGTGGTCTCCATCACTGTCTTCATCAATCCTATGATTCTCCTCCATAGGAGTGTTAGAAGAAACACAACCAAACATACTCGTTTCTTTCAACAGATCCAAAACATACTCACGTCGAGTGATGAATATATTATGGACCGCGTATTATTATAATTACCTTTATTATCTAGGTGTCTAGTTGTTATCTTTATGTAGGGGCCTCGAGCACCGGGTATTAGGTGTCAATTATAATTGTTTTGTCTTTTTATATGTTGTAGCCTATATAAAGGCATGGAGGTGTTGTATGAATTAAGCAAGAAAGAATTCTAGTTCCCATCACTTGAATGCAAGATCTTGGTGGCTCTCTCCTCTAACGAGCAACCCCGCTTAGGCAGCCGCGGTTCCGGCTCCACGGTATCCTCCACCGCCGCCATCGTCTCAACCTCCGACCTCTCCTCCTGCAACATTCCAAGGCTCGTAACAACTTGGTATCAGAGCTCATCCTTCCTCGGATTTCCCCCCGTTGTCGTTCCTCTCCCACTGCACTCCGTCCATCCGCTACCCCCGTTGTTTGACGCCGCCAAACGACAATTGCGGCCCTTGCCGCAGCCGGGCCTGCCTCAGCGCACATCGCAAGCCACAACACCGCCGCTCCGCACGCATCACCAACACCAACCTCCGACGTTGGCATTGTCTTTCCCAGTCGCCTTCGATTCTGCGCCGTCGACGTTGTCTTCCACAGCAGCATCACCGACAACAGCCTCAAACGATCCCTCATCGTCGACCTCCTCGATATTCAGCAACCAGGATCGCCGCTCCCGAACCTGCGTTGTGTTGCGCCCGTCCGCTTCGTTGAGCGTTTTGTCGACTTTTCTATCTTTCGCTCCACCGACTTGTGCCCCGCAACGCTACTTCTCGTTTTCCCTCGAGCCCCGCTATCCTCGAGCCGCGAGCCTTATTTTTCATCGAGCCTTGCCCCCTTTTCTTTCTCTCTTGAGCTCATCACACATCGAACCCATGTCGTATACTTTATTAATAGCCTGTAAGCCAATCCCAGCAAACCCACGTCCAATTAAACGCCACACAACAACCCACACCTAATTAAAAGCTCACGTGGAGCCCGCTTTTCACAGTACCGTACACTTTATTAATACTATGTTGTTCCAGCCCAGCCCCGCCATCAGCTATTATTTTTCGCTTGCCATCCGATCCCGCTTTCTGAACACCTGAAGCCACATCCTTTTATAGTTTTCTCGAGCCACCCCTTCCAATCCAACACAACCATTAACTATTTCTTGCCTCCATCCACTGTCCACTTATTCTGTCTCCTCCAACGCAAGGGAGCACAAACACTTGGAGCACCAGCACTTGGAGCATTATTTTTGTGGCATAATTGGTCGGCGAAGCAGCTCCCGTGGAAACTCCCAATCAGCCGCATCAGAGGATTTTAGTCGTCTCATCATCCGCTCTCTCTCTCGCGTGCTACTTCAGCCCGCACGATGACCGATACTTCAGATTTCTTGGCGGCTCTCCAAGATTTCAGGACCTCCATCGAGACCCGCTTTCAGGACGTTGAAATACGCCATCAGGACGATATTGCCTCCCTCACCTTCAAGCTTAATGAGATGACCGCCGCACTTCCCGTGCTCACCAATCCACCTACGGATCACGCCAACTCCAGTCAGGCGCCTCCGCCGCTTATCCGCCACAAGCCGTCGATCTTCCTCCAACAAGACGTGGCTATGCAGCAGCGCTACACCAGGTTGGACTTCCCCACCTACGACGACAAAACAGATCCATGCCATGACTCACCAGGTGTGAGTAATTCTTTGGCCACCAATAAATTTCAGCCGTTGATCGACTTCTTCTCGCCTCTTTTCACCTACTCGACTCAGCTCTGCTCTGGGCCACTCGTCTCATCACCGAACAACCAGGCCTGACATGGGACGACTTCAAGCGATATTGCAACCTACGTTTCGGCCCTCCCATCCGCAGCAACCCCCTCGATGCTTTTATGACACTCTGTCAAACAGGCACAGTGGATGATTACTTGGAGCAGTTTCAGCTCCTGGCACATGTCACTCCCCCAGCAATGCAAGTCTCCATCTTCACAAACAGACTTAAACCTCGCATACAACTGGATGTCGAATTTGAAGCCCCGCCTGACTTAGTAACTACTATGAATCTGGCCAGGCTATGCGACCGCCGCCTCCAGTTGACCCGAGAGGCCTACTTGCCCACTGACATCAGCACTCCACAAGGACGTCTCGAGGGTCCTCCCGCCCTGCCGGTCCATCGCTTATCTCGGACCGAGATGTCGGACCGCCGCGCTCATGGTTCATGTTTTAATTGCGACAAGAAGTACACTCGCACACAGATGCAAAAAGCTTTTTTATGTAGACGTCGAGGACTTGGATGAGGAAGACATCGGATGACGCTCTCCTTCACGTGATCTCCCTCGAGCTTGGGGACAAGCTCTTTATGGACAGCAGGAGTGATGTTATGGACCGTGTATTATTATAATTATCTCTATTATCTAGGTGTCTAGTTGTTATCTTTATGTAGGGGCCTCGAGCTCCGGGTCGACTATTAGATGTCATTATTATTGTTTTGTCTTTTTATATGTTGTATCCTATATAAAGGCATTGGAGGTGTTGCATGAATTAAGTAAGAAAGAATTCTGGTTCCCATCTCTTGAATGCGAGATCTTGGTGGCTCTCTCATCTAACGAGCAACCCTGCTTAGGCAGTCGCAGTTCCGACTCCACGGTATCCTCCACCACCGTCATCGTCTCCACCTCTGACCTCTCCTCCGGCAACATTCCAAGACCCGTAACAGAATATACCTTGCTTTAATCTAGTCACTTCAATTTCAAGGAAGTAACGTATTCTCCTTAAGTCCATTACTTCGAACTTAGCAAACAAGAGTGCTTTGAGATTAACAATTTCCTCTGTGTCATCTCCTGCGATCACGATGTCATCAACGTAGACAATAAGTTCCATAGTTTTTTGTTCACGTTTTCGAATAAACAAAGTGTGATTACTTGGAGAAAACCTTTCAAACACACTCAGGGGACAAAGAATTAGAACCGCGAAGTATGAGCACACTCTACAAAAGTAGATTACGGCCACTGATTTCCCTTCACAGATAAGAGCAAACTACTGTGAAATACTCTGAAAATCAAGAGATATTCAACTGGTGTGTTCATCAATAAAGTCAGTAGCAGGAGGATAATTAACGGAATAGGAGATAAAACCATATAAATAAGCAGTCATATTATCAGGTTGACGCTAAAGCTGTAATGTAAGCCTGCATTTACCATTTCCACACAAATTAGCGATAGCTCCAGCCACCATACGAAGAGTTTGAGGGTCCTCGGCATCAGCGGCAGTCATTGATAGCAAACTGATGCCATCTTGCGCCATTACAAGCTCTTGGTTTGTCTCTGCAAAGATAGGGATTAGATTTCAACAGAGATTTTGTACTGGCTGGACATATGAAGTAGTTAATATTTCATCGGAGTTCTTGCAGATAATTTTGTTGTATGACAAAATATAACGAACGGTACAAATCTGAAAGAGTATAATAATGGCAACAATACCATTCATTGCAAGATTTGCAATTGCACCAGCTGCTACCCTGCGTATTGTTTCATCCTCTGAGCTTCTGAGAAGGATAAGTAAGGAACTAAGGCCTCCTGCTTCAACAATCTTCTCTTGATTTGCTTCTGCTTACAATATAAAGCAAAAGAAATCAAGAAACTCACTCACTTACCTCAGCGCAAGTAATTACATAAAGAAAAATTGAATAGAAACAATGAGAAATGTATGTATTCACAGCCAAAATATATAAAATAGATTCATTGGTATTCATATTGAACATTTAGATAATATCTGGATTCCCAATTCACTAACTTCTAGATACAGGGAAATAATGTAAAATCTAATTGTTAGTACCGGCTAATTGAAAATTCTAGTCACACGTAAGATTTTTATCATATTCTAACTTTCGACGAAAGAATCAATTAAAAAATGATAATTGAAACATTTTTAAAGAAGGATTTCAACCACTGTTGAATTGCTTATCTCAATACCCATCATTTTATCATGATCGAGCAGGGAGACATGGGATGTTTCATAATTAGGGGTACTTTAGGCAGTTCATCAATAATAGACGTGTTATATAAACACTTCCAGTTCTAGGGTTAGAGAATGGAAAAATAGAACAATTCTTGAGTTATTTGCTTTTGTATCTCTGTTATTCATAGTGAAGTTTCGATCTGCCAATGCAAAAGGTCATAATCGAAATATTTTTGGGTGAACCTTCTATATATGCGTTCTATGTGATTGTGATTTCATATATTCTGACATGATGCCTCAACAAACTCGTATCAGAACACTAATCTCCACCTTGAATTGAATCCTACAAGTCATAAATCGTTTGCCAGAACATTGCAGCTGCTAACCCCACCTTGGGGCCATTTCTAACTGTATGCATTGAGTAGATAAAAAAATCTCTGACTTTGCTCCTTGGAACTGTTATGTGAGCAAAAGTGCATAGTTTGAGTGATATATTTCTGGCAATAGATCAGGTGCATAATGACAGCCAAACACAGACGTGAGATACAGTTTCATCCAAAAAGAGAAACAAATCAAAGTAAAAACAATTGCTAAATGTAGAAAGAAATAGTTGGTGCAATATATTCTTCCTCAAATGGGCTATAAATAGGAACTACAACATGACACCCAACACCGATAGGCGGTGTGGGACTAAACTCACTAATATTAAAATATTGTCTATATTAACTCTAACACTCCCCCTCAAGCTGAAGGCGGACCCTACAACTTGAACACAACATAAAACGGAAGGTATCAGAAGGTTGACAACGTGTGACAAAACAACAGCCACCGAGGCCCAACCGCGTGTCACCGGGGATACTTCAACCGGGCAAGAGCCACACGACGTTGGTCCGCAAACCGACCATGACAACGCTGGATACACTCGGAGCGGAAACTCGGTCAACCACGAAAGACCAAACCAACCATACCAAATTCAAAGAGACACAAACAACATACGAGATCGACCTGGGGGCCATGTGTGATTGAGGCAGGAGTCGGGAAAGAGGCATCCAAGTCGCCGTTATCACAAACACTCCCCCTCACGTGGAATACGTGCATGAAGGCATAGACTATGCCTGGAGGCCGTGACGTACACTCCCCCTCACGGAGACCACGTGCACGTGTGGGACCCTCGTCGGGTACATGAACCCAGATCACGCGGAAGAAGGTCGAAATCGTAAAGATGCAGACACAGACAAAGGCAACAACCTAACAAAAATAATAAACTCAAAATATAAAAACTACAGCAGCACCGGAAGCTAGGAGTAGCAGGAACCTTACGGGATCAGCAGAGGACGGCCACCTGGACTCGGCCAGAAGACAGAAGAAACAAACTGCAGGTGAAAGAGGCGTGTCGTCGATGGAGCGGTCTGAAAGAGGCATAGATCGGGCGCAGAAGATAGGCACAGCGCACAGAGGAGCAGCCGGCAAGACGGAGAAGAAGCGGCTGCAGCAGCAACTGGCCGGAGAAGCAGCGGCAGAGCAACATCCATGCCGGAGAAGAAGAGAGCTGCTGCAGGTGCAGACAGAAGCCGAAGAAGAAGAAGCGGCTGTAGCAGCAGGCCGGAGAAGAAGAAGCGGCAGAGCAGCAGGCCGGAGAAGAAGCGGCAGAGCAGCAGGCCGGAGAAGCAGCGGCAGAGCAGCATCCATGCCAGAGAAGAAGAAGCGGCTGCAGCAGCAGGTCGGAGAAGATGAGAAGCGGCAAGAGGCGCAGCTGAAGCAGGAGGAACCGTCGATGTTGCAGAGGAAGCAGCCCAGGGCGACGACGATGCAGAGGGGAGCCGACGAAGTCGTCGGGATCGTCGTCGAGGAGCAGCGACGCCAATCGGTGTTGCAGAGGCATCGGGAGAAGACGAAGTAGATGTCGACATCGACGATGTCGGGAGAAGCATCCGTCGGGAGAAGCTGTACAGGGAGATCTGAGCCGCTACTGTCGACGGGATCAGAGATCGACTCCGTCGACAGGAGCGGGAGCAGCGGGTGTAAACCCTAGCAGCGCGCGGGGCGGAAGCACGGGCCGGGTGCAGGATTTAGGTCGGGACGGGAGCGGGGGGGGGGGGGGGGGGAAGAGTAGCTGATCGGGAAAAAAAATTTAGGTCTCAGATCTTTGGCTCTGATACCATGTAGAAAGAAATAGTTTGTGCAATATATTCTTCCTCAAAGGGGCTATAAATAGGAACTACAACATGACACCCAACACCGATAGGCGGTGTGGGACTAAACTCACTAATATTAAAATATTGCATATATTAACTCTAACACTAAAAAAGAGAATATTGTTGATACTCTCAGTAAACTGGTACAAAGGAACAAGTTCAGACATTGTTTGAACCAGCTCAATGCCGACAACTGAAGAGCCACAAGTTAAAGCAAGCAATGTCAAAGCTGTGGTGCGTGAGAATTTAGTCTTGCATCAAAAAGGTTAAAAATATTTTTGTATAACATGTAATTAGCTTTGCTGATGAGCTTAAACTTTTGTGTTGACAAGTATTAAATTGCTGGTATATCTGGCCCAACTTCCACCTCCTTTGGTTTCCACCTCACAACGCGGGGAATAAGAGTTAATGGTCAGATGGAATCAAGTATGATTTTGAGGTGTGTGGCTCTGATTGGTCTTCATGTATTCAACCATGGTAAAATGTTAAAAGAGCTAACAATTTTCATATCACCTCCACGTACTTGGGAGGGGTCTTCGATGGAGATCAATCACATGTCAGCTCTATATTTGAGAGCTTGGCATTTTTGGATCATCAGTTGGACGATCGGAGTCCATGATTGCGACCGGCTCAAATTTTCATATTTTTATCTATTTTTTCTTTTATTTTTTGAGTTTTACTTTTAGAGTTAGGCTAAATTATCCTTCGGGCGTTCGTGATCATCATATGTATTTAACCTAATCCATTCCCTTATATGTTACTAGAAGCCAAAAAAGAAGTTATCGAGAAGTTCAGTTTCCTAAGGAAAACCGCTCGGTCATCCTCGCACTTGGTGCGATGCCGTGAGCCTCCTGTGGTGCGACACCGCAGGTTCCCACCTCCGCCGCCTTGTTCTCCCAGCACCTTGACGCCACCATTCTATGGCTTCCAGCGTCACGCCACCACCTATACTGCCTCCAGTCCCTCCCATTGCACTTTCCCCAAACAGAGCCTCCTACACTCAATACTAATACTCACAAACAACTGCTTGCTACCCAGATCCTTCCTTAATTTTAGCCCGCCTGTCTCTAAGAAGTAATTCATAGGCGTTGGAATTCTTTCTCCCACATGTTCACCTTCGTCCAGTAACTACTCCCTTGTCCTGATAGTGTCCTCAATGTCCTTCCCTCCTTAGTCCATCCCTGGACAGCGCAGAAAATTCATGTCCAGGCTCTGTCCAGTCCCTTGTTTACCCTCCTACAGCCTACACCCATCACCTCCTCACTCCCAGCCACCGTCCTATCACGAACATCCACCTACAATCCCTTCTACACCCCCAAACCACTCCATCCACCACCGTCCTCTGCCCCTTACCTCCACCTCAAAACATTCCCAACCCTACAATCCCTCCCAGCCACAAAACAGCCCCTCCCTCCTCTTGCAGTCCATGTCTAGCAACCATGATTCTTTTAGAGTATCTAGGACCACATCTGTAACCACCGGATTTCCACACCTATGTCGACGACCATCTACTTGGTGAGTTTTGCGTTTTTTTTAATTCTTCACTCCTGTACAAATGTAATACTTATCGCTAATAATTTGTGGCCCCTTTTAGTTTGATTATGCTCTTTATATGGACGTTTGTTACTTATTTACCTTGCATTTTAATTTCAATGAACTCTCAATTTATGCTGCAATAGTAACATAATTACTAATCTCGAATGTTTGTGCTCAATTGAGGTTAAATGTGCAAGTATTTTACAATTAATACTGTTTAATTAATTATGCGTTGGAATCAGTTGCTCGATTGAGTCATTGCATTTGCATCACATCCAGGTTAGCCTTCATTAGTCTCCATTGCATTCATCGCTTGCTCACTTGCATTTCATCTAAGGTTAGAGCATCACGTGTGTGTCACCTATAGATTCATCCCACGACAGTTGGTATTAGAGCACCAAGTTCGGGCTTTATTTCGATACACGGTGGTAGAGTATATGAGTTCCTTCATGGCTAGTTACCGTTGTCATCCCTCTCATCTATTTGAGGATCCCGAGTCTGTCTATTCCCGATACTATAGAGTCTTTTCAGAGAGATCTTCATATTATTACGATGATTTTTCTCGATTGTAGTACATCACTTCTAGAGTTTGTGTCAACCCTTCAACATGATTCCCCTATGCTAGAGACAATCACATTATCGTTATCCCCACCCCCGGGCAAGATCGGACTGTGATGAACCTTCCACACAACTTGACTATCTTACAGATGATTACTGCGAGGATCGTCATTTTGAGAGAGATCTCGAGTGTTGGTTGCGTGATGTTACCCCCATCATTTGATGGTCTGTCGAGTTCCGAGTCCTTTAGCTATTGGCTTCTGAACATGAAATATTATTTCAATATTTTTAAACTATTCGGTGAGCGTCGGCGCATCGCATCAAATTATGAGATAAAAGCATATTGGTCTAGCATTTGTAAGAGCCATGAGTGAGATCTTCTTCACCTCATCAATAGTTGGATAGAGATGAAGGGGGCATTGTGTTATAGGTATTTGCCAGTATCGTATAAGAGTCATATGCTCAAGCAATTATTTACCCTTCGACAAGGATCTATGTCTGTCGCTGAGTATAAAACTTGTTTTGATGAATTAGTATTGCAAAGCGACATCCAAGATGAGCTAGCTATGATCACTTTCTGATTTCAATCTGTACTTCGAACTGAGATACGTACTGAGTTGACCTATCACTACTTAGAGTCTCTCGAGCAGACATACCAGCTCACCATTCATTATGAGCAATCTTTTAGATACGTTGGACTTAGTCGAGTATACTCACTCACTGACCATCCATCCACAAGTTCTCCTCAACCCAATGTTACTACCTTGCCTACTTGTGGCCTCTTGGACACAAAAGGCATGACTGCAGTCTGCAGATACAGAATTATCCCACTCCATTGAAATTATCAACCATTCGATGATTGATATGCCATTTGATGATGATATTGAGTCTAACCCATAACCTATGGCCCTAAAAAGAGTAAATATTAGCAGCCTGATAATCCTGTAGTGATGCATCTTTCCCCTACCCCTTGCGTTGACTTAGTTATTGCTCTGACCAAAGATTCACCCCATGCGCGCATGTTCATCTGAGTTTCCCCACATTGTGGCGGCAAGTCATGTCCCGAGTGAGGAAAGAGAGCATAATATTGACTTTGTGTTGGTGGTCTCTCTTGCTCTCGAGGACACTATTATTATCGATGATACTCATCTCAAGGAACATCCTGCTATGACTGAATTCTTTAATGGCCCCAAGGTGAGCCACTTGATGGTTCTTTCTTTCTAGGAAACATTTTCCTAGTGCGAATAGCTTGGATGTGAGAAATCAACGCATCTGTGATGAAATTTTCTATTTACCGCCAAGTCAGCCTCCTGACGAGTCACATTGCATGGGAGATATTTGGCACTTTATGCTCACATGCCTTTGTACTAACATCTCATGTGGTTATTTGGGTGTTCGCATACTCGATGGATATTTTTACACCCCACTCGAAGAACCTCAAAATAAATCACCCATATTTAGTAACCTTCATTACTACATGGAGTCTGTGCTTAGTCAATCTATCAGTTCGAGCATTGTTCATTTGCATTTGTGGCATGTTTTGTATGACTTAAATGTTTGTACTCTATTGAGGTTAAATGCGCGAGTATTTTAAAATTTAATTAATTGTGTGTCAACATTCATCATCTTTTGGGGTTTATCATTGGTCCATTGCATTCATCACGTGCTAACTCTCATTTCATCTAGGGTTGTCAAATTCTTTGAGTCATTCTTGGAGCATGATACTTGATGTTGAAAAGCTTCCGTTTAAGGGTGAGTGATGGCTGATGTGGAGAGCATGCACATGATTGAGAGATTGTTAAGCCTCATGAGAGTATGGTTCAGTACCACTCAGAATGGTCAAAACTATGTTGGCGTGAAAATAGCAAGTGGTTCACCTTCTCTCATGCTTAATTTTTGGGATGAAAACCCGTATGAATGATGATGTATCAATCTAGCTCAATTTCAATCCCCTTTAATTCACGCTTCTAACAATTGATTACCAGGAAAGAACGCAATCATTGGAGGATTCAATGTATATAGGCGCATTAGTCCAAACTGTAGAAAAAAGAAGAAGCAACCTTAATGAGCTTAATTGACAAATACATCCCATGCTCTAAACGGCAAAGCTACGGAATAATAACAAAGAAAACAGGAATCATGCAGTGCAGCATTTTCATTGGATACATTTACATTGAGTTCTTAACAATAGCCACAGCCATGCCACGGAATTAGGATATCAAAATCAAGAAAAAGAAAAAGAATCATAAGGTACGTCACCTTCAGCTGCAAGGTTTGCTACGACTTTTACAGCATGAATACGCACATCTGCATCTTCTGATTCAAGCAATGACAAAATCTTTTGCAGTCCGACTGCCAAATAAAAGGGTTTCTTAGAATGAAATCAAATACACAACTAACAAAAAGTCATCAAGATATTATCAAGCGAATGGAAATTAAAATATTCTGATACCTTGCTCAAAGAGTTTAGCGATTGATGCCTTCTGCCCATTTGTCCTGTCTCGAATTTGAGATGATCTAGCTTGGGACATAAAAGTGTCCAACCCAGCAAAGACTTTACCAGATCCACCTCTATCAAGGCTTCTACGAGACTAATTTCATAAAGAAAGACGGTAAACTAAAATTGGTATGATACCAGTGATATATTGCTTAGGTAAACTAAAATTACATTCAACATGCATAAAAACTTATCAAATAATTCATATAACTGTTACATATGAAAACATTCGCAAAAGACATGAGAAGTATTTCCAAACAGCATTAAATATTATAAACCCTACCTCATCAGCTTCAAAACTTAACTGCAGCAACTTATTTTTAAGTATATTAATCTCTTCCTCAAGCTTTTCTTTCTGATGTGCTTCACTCTCAAGCATCTCGTGAAGCTTTAAAATCTCAGCATTTGCAGCTGACTGAAAAAAGTGTCAGTAGAATTATAAATTTAATCATATATGTAGCTTATGCACACAAAAACTACAATACAATGAAGGAAAGTATGAAGCAGGAAAACATACCTCTAACCTTTTCAGCTGTGTCACTTGGCTCTTAAGGCTAGAAACCTCATCCTCGCTGGATTGTCTTAAAATCTTTTCATTCTGTAGCAATTGTTTATCATTGATACCACCTGAAGTTGATGGCATGGAAATCTACAGAGGTAAAAAAA
Source organism: Platanthera guangdongensis (assembly GCA_039583875.1). NCBI lineage: Eukaryota > Viridiplantae > Streptophyta > Magnoliopsida > Asparagales > Orchidaceae > Platanthera > Platanthera guangdongensis. The sequence goes on along the minus strand of CM077152.1, from coordinate 27,842,764 downwards.
AAGTTACTAGCATTTAAAATATTTTGTTTGAGAAGTGTTGTTCAGCTGAATTATTTCATTTGGGATAAAGTTCCCCTCTATATATGGAGGGGATACAAAAAACAGAAGGAAAAACAAAAAATAAAAATATATTCTAACACTCTCCCTCAAATTAGGCGTGACATGTTACCCATGCCCAAGTTGTCAACAATTCTTCCAAATATATTCTCACTCATCCCTTTAGTGAGAATATCCGCTGTCTGTCAGAGGACACAAAGGGAGTACACACAATTCCTCAATGTTCTCCTTGATGAAGTGTCGAACTACTTTAATGTGTTTAGTGCGGTCATGTTGAACGGGATTGTGGACGATACTAATAGCTGACTTATTGTCACAATACAGTTGGATGGATTCTGCTTGAACAAGACCAAGGTCACTCATCAATGAGCGTAGTCATAAGCTTTCACAAACACCGTGAGTCATCGTTGTAAACATGGCTTCTGCACTGGATCTCACCACAACTTGTTGTTTCTTGCTCCTCCAAGTAACAAGGTCTTCCCCAACAAGAGAACAATATCCTGAAGTTGATCGTCGATCCTTAACAGACCCGACCCAATCAGCATCAGTATAAACTTCAATACTTAGACCTAGCTTCAGAGCAAACAGGATACCTCTTCCTGGTGAGGATTTGAAGTACCTAAGAATTCTGTGAGTTACATCCACATGACGTGTCTTTGGGACATGCATGAACTGACTGATAACACTCACCGCATAAGAAATATCTGGGTGAGTGTGGGACAGGCAAATCAGTCTCCCCACTGATCTCTAAAACTCAAAGATGTCTTCAATCACCTTTCCATCATTGCGCCCCAATCGGTGATTTGCTTCAATCGTGGTGTCAGTTGGTCTACATCCACTCATCTTCACCTTTTCAAGAAGATCCAGAGTATATTTTCTCTGAGAAATGAACATTCCCTGCTTGGATCTTGCGGCCTCAATACCCAAGAAATACCTGAATTTTCTCAGCTCCTTGACCTCAATCTCCCTGGCTAATTTCTGTTTTAGATTCTGAATTTCTTCGGCATGATACCCTATTATGACTATATCATCAATATATACAATGAGAACAATGAGCTTCCCGGTCCTATGCTTAATGAACAATGTGTGATCAACATTGCTCTAGTGATATCCAAATGACACCATAGCTTTGTGGAACGTCCCAAACCAGGCTATTGAGGATTGTTTCAGCCCATATAGATCCTTTTTTAATCTGCAGACTTTTCCTTCTGCACCTCTAGGAGTGAGACCTGACAGAATAGACATGTAAACCTCTTCATCCAGATCCCCATGGAGAAACATTTTCTTCACATCAAGTTGCCAAAGATTTCAAACATTGCAGGCAACACATGATAACAAGACCCTAATATTGTTCATCTTCGCCACTGTGGCAAATGTTTTCTGATAGTCAATATCAAGGGTTTGTGTATAACCTCTTGCAACCAGTCTTGTCTTCCACCTCTCGACAATCCGTTGAGAGTTCTGCTTAATAGAGAACACCCATGTTGACCCAGGTGAGATGTGACGAGAAGGGGTAGGTGAGCACAAGAAATTCCCCTGCAAAGGTGGAAAACTAAGAACAGACCCGCGAGCTACAACGAGGAGGTCCCGCCACACACCTAGAAGATCTAATAGAGCTTCCCCTCCCAAGACAATGCAGAGTCGGGCAACTTGGAAGGCACTTGAGGACTCCCAACTACACACCCGGAAACCACGGTGAGCAGTGAGTTGGAGCTCTTGCCAACTAAAGCTAGCCAAAGGAGAGAGAAGGGGATAGGAAGTCCTCTTCAAAGGTGCCCTTGGGAGCCTATTTATAGTTTCTGAAGTTGTTCTGCGGATAACAAAATCCTGCCTTTTGGTTTCAGTAAGTGCAACCCAAATTGGTCTGCCAACAGCAAAATCCCGCTGTTTGGTGAGGCTAATGGCAAGCCAAAATGGAAGTTGATCATAACCAACAAAGGCGAGTCGGGGTTGGGCTGCCCCCGCTCGTCTGGGAGTGGCAAGTCCTTGATGATGTGGGCACTCGATCGCCCTCCTAGCCCGGGGCGAGTACGGGGAGGTTTTCCATACTCGCCCCTACTAGTCCGGGGGCGAGTGCGGGGAGATTTTCCCCACTCGCCTCTCCTACTCGCCTGGGCCAAGTTGGCACTGACTACAAGAGGCTTGACAAGTCCACTCGACAAATATGGGGTTGTACATTGGTTATTTAAAATCTCAACGAATTACGGATCATACAACTCATTTACATACAACAGTCTTCTTTCCATATGGAAGATGCACTAAATCACATGTATGATTTTTCTCTAGAGCAATCATTTCCTCAACCATCATCTCTCTCCACATAGAGACCTCTAGAGCCTGTTGTAAAGATACATACATGGAAAAAGAGGACACAAAGGCCTTATGGGAAGCAGAAAATGAGTCAAAAGATACATAATGTGAGAGAGGATGACGAGTACAAGAGCGGATACCTTTCCTCAGGTAAATTGGTGGATCGGAAGGCCCTGAGTCAGGGTCCAATGACTGTTCTGGTGGCATAGTCGGATCTTACGTGCTTGTCCTCTTTGTATTCTGAGTATATACCTGCAAGCTCGGAGTTGTAGACACAGTAGGAGGACTCACTTCCATTGGTGTAGACTCCCCCTGAAGTGAGGGATGCGGTGGAGGTATGGGCAGAGGAATAGGTACAGGAGGTGGTTCACTCGAGGCAGGGTCATCTGAAGCAGGGTAGTATGCCTCGGATTCACGAAATGTGACATCCATAGTGGCAAACCCTTTCTTTGTAGGTGGGTGAAAATACTTGTACCCCTTCTGCATAGAAGAGTGGCCAATAAAAACACAGTTGAGGAAGCGAGGATCAAGTTTGGAAGGGCGAGGGTGGTGGATGTGAACAAAACAGACACATTCAAACACCTTAGGTGGAAGTTGAGTAGGAGGCACACGAAGAGTGCTAAGAGGAGTAGCATTCATAAGGACATGGGAGGGCATACTTTAATGAGATATGCCGCAGTAAGGACCGCATCGCCGCAATAGAATTTGGGAAGATGCATGATGGACAAGAGGCAAAAGTACTAAGAATACAATGACCTCATTGTGCTCAACAATTATATATATATATATATATATATATATATATATATATATATATATATATATATATATATATATATATATATATATATATACGAGCATCTTCGCACGGGCTACGCCTGTGCTCGATGCTCTCGGGCGGCCTTCGGCCGCATCCAGGCAGGCTTCGCCCACCTCCGCACGGGCTTCGCCCGTGCTCGATGCCTCGTTGCGGGCTGCGCCCGCATCAAAGCGGGATGTGCCCGCATCAAAGCGGAATGTGCCCGCATCAAAGTGGGATGCACCCACATCAAGACGGACAGTGTCCGCAATATATACATATGAGTACTCAAAATGACCGTAAAAAAATATAAATCAATATACAATTTTTATTTTATATAAACAAAATTACGTTTTGTCGTAACAATATTAATTTCACGCAATCTCTCTCCCTCTTTTTTCTCTCCCTTTCCCATCTCTCTCCCTCTTTTTTCTCTCCCTTCCCCATCTCTCTCCCTTTCTCTCTCCCTCTCTCTCCACCCCCTTTCTCCTCTCCCTTCCGCCAACTCTCTCCCTTTCTCTCTCCCTCTCTCTCTCCTCCCCTCTCTCTCTTTCTCTCTCTCCCTCCTCTCTCTCTCCCAACTCTCTCCCCCCATCTCATGCTCTCTCTCATGATCCAATGGCTCTTGTTTAATCTATGGTGTGCCTCCAAATACCTATATTGCTTTATATAATAAGATATATATATATATATATATGATAATTCAAAAAAGTACTAAGACATAAAAAAGAACCCATATTGTTATTACATCCAATACATCAAAGATTCGGAACAATAGCCAAAAAATATATTAAAAAATCAAACGACTAAAAGAAAGTTTCTACAGGAAACCTGAATAGACAACCAAATATTCAGATAAATTCAGATTAACAAAAGCAGCAAAAAATAATTTGCAAAATATTTAAGGATGTCCTTCAAACATAGATAGCAAACAGGCTACATAATGACATTATATATTTACCACATCAAAGGAAATAAGGTGTCTATACAAACCTCTCCATCATCCAAATATCCTTCATTATTACAATCCCATGATTTCTGGTAGTTACTTTTCTGTTGATTGATCGTCCATTTCTCCTCGAGCTTCTTTATTGAGTCCATATAATCTTGCTGGTATTTCAACCTCTCATTCTACAAAATAAATGCAATTTATAGTCAAGAGTAAGGTATGGAATCCTCCACTAAAATAATAAATTCATTTTAATCCCTCATTTTAAATGTAAAATTAAAATCAAACAAAATATAGCAATGTATAATAGCTCACTCAGACTATACGTTTGGGGCTCAAATATAACTCTGCATACAATTTTGAAGTAATTGAAACTGGAAATTAAACTGGAGAGATGAACTTCCACAAGGATTATAATGAAGGAAAACAAAGAACATTACAAACAAACTAAACAGTAGCATTGAAAATTAAATATCTCATTGACATAAATATCAGGGCGAAATGTGTCATTAATTGTTCAGATCCATGATTAATTGTTCATAGAGGCAAAGGGCATGCTTTCAGCAAAGAAGACAAATTTCAATACATTTTAAAAAATAATAACAATCTGTATTAAATATGTACAACCCCGTATTCGCGGAGTGGGGTCCCCAGGCAGGCGCAAGACTTGCTACACATTTGTAAGCTTTTAGGGGGTTTTGCACTCTTGGGGTCAAATTTATTGTTGATCTACATGATATACTAGTCGGGGGACGAAAAATTTGTCTAGTTTGCTAGTTCTTGGTGTACTCTTCAGGGGGCGAGTGCGGCGGGAGGCCGGCACTCGCCCCGGCCCCTCCTTCAGGGGGCGAGTGCGGCGGAAGGCCGGCACCCGCCCCGGCCTGTCTTAGGGGGACATGTGCGGCGTGTGGCTGGAACCCGCCCCGGCCCTAGTTCTCGCCCGGCTTGAGGTTCTCGCCCGGCTTGAGGGTCTCGCCCGGCTTGAGGGTCTGCTATTTTGCCCCTAGTGGGCTGTGAATAGCTGTTCAGAACATCGGAGTTTGGCTGTTGGCAGACCAGTCCCTGGATATTTCAGTAATTTTAGAGCAGCAGGATTGCGCTATTGGCAGGCCATCCCCAAAAATCTATAAATAGACCCTTGGGGTGCCTTGAAGAGGGATCCTTTTTTACCACTCCTCATCTTCTTCTTTCATCCTCCAAGGCACCTACCTCAGCATTGGCTAGGGAGGGGGAGATCTCAAAGGTCTTCCGGGTGTGAGGTGAGATCTCCACGCAAGAACCAATGGTCATTTCCCAAATTCAGGTCTCTAGCCAAGGGACGGCTTGGGAGAAGTAGGTGTGAGCCGCATCCTAGGTCCGAATTCTAGATGGAATCGAATCTCGGTTCCAACAAAATATATATGACGAGTTATTTTAAAAATTAAAAGCCAATTTTTAAAAATAAACTGTAGAAATTTATGTGGCGTTGTTTCATAACTTAAGATATTGATGTCCATTACAAATTAAAGCAAAATGAAAATCACATAATACAAAGAACCAAAACAAACTTAAACCTCTAACATAATGCATAAGTACAAAAAATGTAATGTGAGAGATGAATAACAGATCCTTAAATATTTGGTTAAGACTACAAAAATAACAATAATATAGTGAAGTATGTACAAGTCAAACCAATATGACATTAAAAAAATGATATTATAGAAGCCCAACTGTTCGTCTTATATAACTTAGTTTCACATTGTAATTTGTAATTGACATGTCACTGCTCATCCCTATAAACATATGTGCTTATTTAATGCAAAATAAATTTAGAAATACTATTATTTTGTGTTCACCATTTCACATAGTTTCAGAGTTGTTGAAATTATCGAGTCAATGTCGGTCTAGTTGAGACTTTGTGTATTTGGGTTTAGTCCCACATTATAGTTTTAATTTTGAGAGTCCATGTAAGTCCTATTTAATGCCCCCTTGTGAGATGAATAGATCAATCAAGTATTTCTTTTCTTCTCTCATTTCCAACATGGTATCAGAGCCCTCGATCTGAAATCCTATAAAGTTAATCATGTGGCTGCCTCCCGCTTCCGCCGACTGTGTAATCGCAATACCGATCCTGTGCTGGTAAAGCCTCTGTCGAGCGGCTCCTTTCCCGCTCATGTTGACAGAATGGTCGTATAATTCCATCGGCGGGAGTGGACCCCCCCCCCCCTCGACGAGGGCTTCTACTACTCTCTGTCGCTCTTCCAGGACATCATCGCTTCTTGTCACAGTTCTTGTCTGGGACGTCTTCTTCAATCTCTCTTCCCGATCGATCGCGTCAATGCCTGCTTTTTCCCCGAGCGGCTTATGTCCCAGTCGAAGACAGAGATTTCTCAGCTTTTCTCGTCGCCAAGTCCTGTTGCTTGCCTTAATTCCCGTCGATGACAATGTCTACTCATTACGCCGACGCAGTCATCGTTGCTCCGACTATTTATCGATGAGGATCCCGTCGATTCCGTGTCGATTCATGTGATCTTATGCGTTCCCGCAGATCCAGCATGGGCCCTCTTCTTTTGTGCCCGACGACAACATCTGCACCCCTACCGACTAAAGATGGTCTAGGCTACTGCTTCCTGCGCTGATCTGGTCGGATGCTTCCGTCTGCCACTTGTGCATGCAGCCATCTATGATCGGGCTTCTACCCATTGTGGCTCTCGTCTCCTCAACTGCTCGTGTGTCTCTTCACCGGCCTAATGGCTTTCTATGTTGATGCGCCTGACGCAACTCTCTTCTGTGTCGGTTCCTGTTGCTGATCTATTGAAGATGTTGATGTTTGTGTAGTTTTGTTGTTGTATTTTTGTGGCGTATGTTGTTGTTTGGGACAAAGGCGGCTCAGATGATCTTTCTCAACCTTTCGCATTCGTTCTGCACGGCCTCTAGGCTTTTGTCGTTTGTTGTTAGGGTCTCCTCGTATTTCTTTTGATTGATCGTGTGTTGGGAAGCATCTGATGTTGGTGTTCTAATCTAAGCGGGTTGTGTCACGTAGGACAGTGTTGTGAGGGACTGGGTCGTGTACTCGTGTGAGACCGACCTTTGTGCGCATTATCCCGGACAGATTATCCCTGGTTACCCGTTTGATGATTTGATCCACATTGTTGGTTACCTTCTGTATGTTGTGTGTGTAGGTAATGTCGGTTGACAGGTTTCAAGCGAGTCCACGTCGTGTGTGGGTCTGCGTCGTGTGTGGCTATGTCCCCGGCATGATTCCCCGGTTTGGAATTTCCTTCGATGGCTCGTCTGATGTTTTGTCTCATATCACCTACCTCCATTGCAGTTATTTGATGTGTACAAGCTAAAGATTTCGCCTTCAGCTTGAGGTGCAGCGTTGGAATTATCGAGTCAATGTCGGTCTAGTTGAGACTTTAGGCATATTTAGGTTTAGTCCTACATTGTAGTTTTAATTTTGAGAGTCCATGTAAGTTCTATTTAATGCCCACTTGTGGGATGAATAGATCAATCAAGTATTTCCTTTCTTCTCTCATTTCCAACAAGAGTAACTCAAGTCCTCAAGGCTCCTCATGCCTGAGCTCGCTCATGTTGATTGAGCTCTTGCTATAGCACGGCTTGAGCTCTTGCCATCGCACGATTTGAGGTCCCATTTTCGCATTACTCTACACGTAAGAAGATCTTGCCGACAGTCGGAGCTCGCAAACTAAGCCAATTGATGGCAGTTGAACCCACCGATCAGAAGTGCTCGCCTTCCGTTCATTCTCGATTCAGCACGTACCAAGAGAGGAGAACTCACAAGCAGACCGATTGGCCAAGTACAACTCCAGGGAGGGGGATACGATCGTAGAGTTGTTTCGGTCATCCATCGAGGAGAGAGAGTTGTTGGGAATCGATCAACGGTCCTCATGGATGGATCCACCAATCACCTTTCTGACCACAAGCGAGCTCCCGACAGAAGTTCAAGACAAGAGACGGGTTCAGTACAACTTGTCATGCTAACTACTTCACAACAGGGACCTGTACCGAAAGACTTTGTCAGGCCCTTTGGCAAGGTGCATTTCGGAAGCGGATGTGCCTCAAGTCATGGAAGAAATTCATTATGGGGAGTGCGGAAATCACTCGGGGAGTAAAACCTTGGAGAAGAGTGTTAAGGAAAGAATACTTTTGGCCTACACTCAAGAAAGATGCGGAGCAGTTCGCCAAAAAGTGTCATAAGAGCCAACTCCACGCCCCTCTCTTGCAGCCGGCTCAATGGCTCAAGACGATCACCACCCCGTGATCATTTGCAATTTGGGGAATAGATCTTGTGATGATCGACTACTTCTCTAAATGGATGAAGGTGAAGGCATTGGTGAAGACAAACTCCCAGGTAGTGATGAATTTTATTTGTGGAGAGATTATTTGCAGATACGGACTACCTCCCGCCATCGTCACGACCAATAGACCGCAGTTTGCTAGAATAGAGCTCACGAGTTTCTACAACCAGCTAGGGAATGACCTTCGTTTTGCGTTCGTTCACCAACTTAGAAGATATGGGTAGGTGGAAGCGGTCAATAAGGTCATCGTCAATTTGTTGAGGAAAGAGATAGAGAACTTAAAACGAAATTGGGTGGAGCATCTCCCCTCGGTCATTTGATCCCTGAGAACGACTCCCAGCACGGTCAAGGGGGAGACCCCGTTTAAGCTATTTCGCGGGTCGAAGGCAATGATCTCGATGGAATTTGAATTCGGGATCCCGAGGATGGTGGCAGCTGAAGACGATGACAAAGAGTGGAGATTAGAGAATGAAGAGACACTGCGACTCCTGTTGGATTTCGTAGAGAGCTCCGCGACTTGACAACGATCCGTCATAAGGAGATCAAATGCAGGATGGCCAAATATTACAAAAAACACATCCAAATCAAACAATTTGAAAAAGGGATCTCGTCCTCAGGAAGGTGGACGTTGCAGAGAGATATGTAGCAATAGGCAAGCTCCATCCAAATTGGGGGAGTCCGTATATGATCCTGGAGGCATTGAAGACTGGGTTATACATTCTACAAAATTCCAAAGGGAAATCACTCAACAATACCTGGAGTGGAGATGACCTAAAGCGTTTATATTCTTAATCATCTCTTTAGTTTTACGACTTTCATTTAGGCTTTACTGTAATGCCCACTCATTTGTGTTTATTATGATATTTTGCTTCTTCGATGTTTAACATAACAAAACATGGTCACATGAGAGTGGCACCCGCAAGAAGAGTGAGTCCAAGAAAGGTTGTCAGGATCGCGATCCAGATCATAGGATCTTACGATCCTACGATCCAAATTTTGTGAATCGATCCTGATTTTGTAAAGCGATCCTCAATTCGACCCTACTATCAGATCCGATCCTACCTCGAAACGATCTCATCTAGGATCTCGATCCTGACAACCTTAAATCCAACCCCTCGAGAGTGATGTTGACGTAGTCCGCCCCTGCATGAGCTCCTCTCCTGCATGCCGAGACTTGCCCCCTCGAGTGGGTCCAAGACCTCAAGAGAGATGTTGTCGCAGTTCGGGCCCCCGTACAATCTCCTCTCCTGCATGACGGATACTTGTCCCCTCAAGTGAGTCCAAGTACTCGAGAGATTTGTCGTAGTCTGGGCCCCTGCACAAGATCCTCTCCAACATGTCGACTACTTACCCCCTCAAGTGAATCCAAGTCTTGGAGAGTGTTGTTGTTGTAGTTCAGCCCCTACACAAGCTCCTCTCCTGCATGTCAGCTACTTGCCCCCACGAGTGAGTCCAAATCATCGAGAGTGTTGTTGTCGTAGTCTAAGTTCTTGTACGAGCTCTTCTCCTGCATGTTGACTACTTGACCCCTTTAGTGAGTCTAAGTTCTCAAGAGTGTTGTTGTCATGGTCTGGTCCCCTGCACGAAATCCTCCTCTGCATGTTGGCCACTCACCCCCTCGAGCAAGTCTATGTACTCGAGAGTGTTGTTGTTGTTGTCTGGGCCCCTGAACGAGCTTCTCTCTTGCATGTCAGCTACTTGCCCCCTCGAGAGCTCAATAACTCACTCTTGAACTCACCACCATGCTCGTCATTTGAAGAGTGTGAGTCCTCGGAGCCCGAGGAGATCCCTGGCTCGCAAAATTGCTCAGGGAGGAGGGATTGGAGGGTGACCTTCAACCCCATCTCGTTTAAGACATCATATCGCCAAAGGCATTCCTTGAAGCTGGCATTAGCCTATATATATATATATATATATATATATATATATATATATATATATATATATATCAAAATAATAAGACGATTACATGGGGGCGCTATCCTTCGAGAGGATGAAAGAAAGAGCTTGGGTTAGGGGGATTCCCCTTTCCCACAAAAAATCTGAACCGCAAGCTATATTCGCCACATAGCTAGCAACTGAGTTGGCCCTTCGATCAATATGTGAAATCATAATCCTTGGGCAATCCTTCATTAGGCGCGCTAGCTTTTTCTCAACTTCCCCATCCCAAAGTCCCGATAGAATGCGATTCAATGTGGCGCATGCAAAGGCCGAGTCTCCTTCTAGAATTAAGCCAAGTGTTGTGCTCATAAAATCCTTTGCAAGAGTGATGCCCAGAAGGGCACTTCTGACCTCTGTCATGTTAACCGATCGGCTGTGAATGCGGACCCCCTTAGTAGAAATAAGGACCCCATCACGGTCCCGGATTGAGCAACCCAGCCCGGCGAGGTTGTTCGGGTGAACAGACCCATCGAAATTTAATTTCAACCATCCCAATGGCGAGGGAAACCAAAATAGGCTCGAGGTTTACGTGGGCCGCCCAGTTACCATTGGATGCCTCCATAATTGCATTTAGGACAATGGACGAGGGTTGCGAGAAAGGCTCACCATGTACACGTTGGTTCCTTGCTTTCCAAACACCATAAATTACAGCAGCTATCACCTTAGTTTCCTTCGATCGGGTGCTGATGCCCATCTCTTCCCGCAGCGCCTCCAGTAGAGATAAATTGCTTGAGTTCAAATGAAATTCCATTCTTGTCAACACTGCACGAATGCGCACCATAAAGGTGCAGCTCTCATATATATGATTGACACTTTCCGCCTGGCTGCAACCCCACGGACAAGCAGCGTCGGCCCTGAGACGGTGCTGGTACAGCCAGTCGTTTGTTGGCAACATGACATTCACAGCTCTCCAGATCATGGCTAAAAATCGTGGTTGCGACTTGATTTTCCAAATATCGCTACCCCCAAGCACCCCCTGCTGGCTCTCCATGTCGTATAGCACACTTGCATCCATCCACGGCTTTTCGGAATGGGCCCAAACAAGTTTGTCCTTTCCGCCAACATCATCCCTTGGTAGCCGAGAAATAATATCAATAAGGGGGCGACTAAACTCACTCATCCTCTCATCCAGCCAGTGTGAGTTTGAGTCAAGGAATCCAGCAACATGACCGGGCAAGGCGTCAATGTTTATAAAAGTTGGCCATCGGCTGATAGAAAGCATGCCGAGCCAGTTATCCTCCATGGTTGAGATATCCTTCCCATCTCCCACCATCCCGAACGTTTGCCTCCACACGAGCTCGCCGCCGAGAGAGATGCATCTCCAGATTTTTGAGTGGTTGCGGTTGGGCTTGAATCTGTTTATTCCAGCATACTTGGCCCCAAAAACTCTTGCCAATAAAGTTCCATCAGCACATGCCACCCTAGCCGCAAAGCTGTCCATCAGGATGCGCCGCCAGAGATTTAAATTTTTGAAGCCTGGTCCGCCCTTGTCCCTTGGCAAACATATTTCCGCCCATTTTGTATAATGCAGAGAGCGTTTGTTATGCGACCCGCTCCAGAAAGGCATTCCAGCGTGAGCTAGGTTGCGGGAGTGATCAATGTCATGCTCGTCGACTCCACCTCATAAGGAGTATACTACAAAAGCTGGGGAGGGAAAGACGACTCCACATCCCCTTGGAGCCGACACTTTAGCAGACTGGAGTCTACCTCGGTGAGCTGGTAAGAGAGGTAATCGTTGTCACTTTGCGCTCCCTTCAGTCTTGCCTTCATCACGAAGAATCTCCCGACCTACGCGAGCTCGACATCCTGCAAGAAACCATATTCAGAAAGGAACTAGGAGCGTGAACGAGCTAAAAGCCGAAAGAAAGATGTACCTCATTTTGAGAAGGCGGGTTGGTCCCCATCGCGACGAGATCTTTTTCAGCTTTCGTCAATTTCTCCTCAACCTCCCGGTGAGCATCGGTCTTTACGTGAAGCTTCCTATTCGCTGTGAGACCACCCCTCGAGATCAAGTGGAGCAGCTCCATGGAGCGGAGGATGGGTAGACTATCGCGATTCGCCTGTTTGCGGATAGGGATCCCTGCGAGTGCCTCAGTGTCATCGCGGTCGTAGAGGACATTGAAGGCGTCATCATCCAGCGTCTCATCCTCTATCCAAGAGGAAAGGCACGAGCTCAACACGACTCGATTTTTTGAGTCATCCCAGATCAGGAGAGGATTCCTCTTTACGTCCTTGTTTCACACCCCGAGACCACAATTGAAATGCATGGAAGGATCCTTGGGCGGATCCACGTTGCCTGAAGAGTTCGCCTTTCCAATCTTCAACTTCTTATTATTTGGCTCGCTTGATGAGGAGGCTTCAGGATGAATTTTCGTCTTACCCTTCGCGAAGGCAGAGGACAGCTCGCCTTCGTCCAAGATGACGATCTCAACAGGGCGGGAGGAAGGGACTTTGCGAACCAACACACTTGATCTATCGAAGGGTGGGTGCACCGGCAGTGAGCGCTCACCTATAAAATAAACATGAGCTCGCTGGAAAAATAAGAGCAGGAAATAAAATAGAGTGGCGAGTTCTAGCCTAGGTAACATATTCCTGGCAGGATGAAGGCGAACTGATCCACATGTCATCGTAACTAGACGACATCGAACTTCTTCCCTCTCAAGAAATTGTAGAGGGCGAGGGTGTCCCCCTTCACGCGAGACGACTTGTACACCCTATCGGGTTTCTAGATTGGGGAGAAGGGAAGCGTCCCGAACTCGCTTCGCACGAAAACAAACTTGTCGTTCCAGTGGTGGAATTTGTTGAGGGTTTCAGAGATCTTCACGCCTCGCTAGAGAAGAAGACGACAACATCGCTAGTTGCCTTCAGCTAGGGGCATGCGTAAAAACCGAAACCAACTGAACCGGGCCGAACCAATCCAACCAAATTGATTTTCAAACCGAATCGACCAGTTCGCTTCGGTTTTAGGTGGTGAAAACCAACCCCTATTTAGTTTGGTTCAGTTTGCACAAGGTAAAAATCGAGAAAAACCGAACCGATGAATAATACGATTATACAGAGGCAATGACATGGTTGGTGGGTCACGCAACACATGGAGTTGAGGCTAATTAATATTAATATTTTCTCACTTCTCAGTTCTAAGTTCTCATCTCATCCACTTCTCCTCGACTAACATTAAATCATTAATACTAGGGCATTTCATTTTTTTGAGCAAAACCCTTACTCGTGGGGCACGAAATGTGAGAAATCTTGACTCATAATTGATCAAGCATTGTTCTTGTCAAAAACATTTATCGTTTTATGATATTTTTGTAGGGGTGAATAAATTAATGTTTAAATGATTAATTCTTTGTAATGCAAAGTGTAAAATTATCTCATTACACAAATCTGACGGAGAATAATAAGTGTATGTAGACAAATCAAAAAAGAAATATGAAGTAACATCAGATGAACCTTGCATATCGCATTACATGTTAGTCCCTAAACCAAAAAAAACTACTAAATGTGTGGTGTAAAACCAAACCGAGAGCTAAAAATCGACGGAAACCGATGAGCACAATTTCGGTTCAGTTTCGATTTGAGGTGTGTAAAAAACGGGACCATTCGGTTTCGCCTAAAATCGAACCGAACCGTTTACAGACCTACCTTTAGCATCAGAATCTTGCGGACGGCGACGAGATCAAACCCAATCTTCTCCTTGCGCATATAGCGCTGATGAACGCGATCAAGACGCTGATCGCGTTTGGGTTGGCATGAGCCTTAGATCGACATGGGAGTGCGCCAAGGGGAAGGAGAGCACATCCTGAAAGAATGTGTTGATGTGCTTGTTGGCGCAAGTCGCCTCGCCGTGAAGTCATCATGAACGTACTGAACTTTAAAGGTGGCAAATTCAGTTGTAGAAGTTTGCGAGCTGGGGAAATTGTGCTCATGAAAGTTGGCGACACAATTACCACGACCCTCCTCACATGTACCCTCGCGACCCATAACATGAACAAAAAACGAATCTTTTATCGACAACAAAGAAAGGCAGGGGGTCTAAGGGTAGCAAGTGTATCTATACTGAAGGTAGGCCCTATTTATAGTCTATGCCTTTGGGCGTACTCGTGAGTGAGACTGTATGCTCGCACACGAGTTTACTGCCTCGCAAATCAACGCTAGAGCGAGCCGAGAGATGAAAGCATAAGAACACTACATGGAAAACAAATCTTCATTAAGCAGCGAAGGGCAAGTACATGATAATGCAAGTAGAATAATGAAACATACAAAATACAAATACATTATTCGCAGTGCGCAGGACTGCGACCTCGGCGGCGCGAGCGAGGAAGTTGGCGAGATTTCCAAGTAATATCCCTGGCAACGCAAAGATCAACTTTGGCCTTCTGAAGATGCTCCTCTCTTCGCCAAATATTCTCCTCAAGTCTGGAGGCCTCACCCACTGTCCCAGCCACTTGAGCGGAGCCTATGCAGTTCATCTTCAGTAGCGTTCTAGAGAACCTCCAAGTCATATAGTCTCTATTCCAAGTCATGGATGCAGGCATATAACTCTTCATCATTCTCTACCTGCTACTAGAATTACTTTCCCGGTCAAGGCGAGCCCGAATGTCAGCTAGCCTCAGGTTTACCTCAGCAGGCGACATGGCCATGAGGAAGGAATCGTGGGCCATGAGGACGGCAAGGAGGCAAGTCCTAAATTCATCACTGACATCCGAGAATTCGCCAAGATGTAGCTCAGAGGAATCGTCCTTATGGGAGAAGGCGATTCCGGTGGCGGCGAGGTGAGTCCCAACGAAGGCGCTCAGCGGATTGATGTCTCTGTGAAGGTATGTTGTTTTGTCCAGGAGGACCCATCAATGACTTCATATCGGAAGGTCGCCTAGCCAGCTCGCTAACGCATGGTTGCTGTTAGGAAGTCGGGATTCTGGAGACATCAGTCGGAGGCGCTGGACTCAGAGCCGGAGAGGAAGAAGGGAGTAAGTACACACTTAGAGGAAGCCCAACCCTGACGTGGTTCGTTATTCAAGTCAATAAAAGAGGGAACTGTTCAAAAAGAAACCTTAGGATTAGTACGCGCTTCTCGGAAAGGGCTCGAGTATAGTTTATTACCTAGTATGACGACAGAGCAAGACAGCGAGGGAAGAGTCAAGCTCATGTTGTTGTGTGGCACCTGCTCTCTATATGTCGGTGGGCTCAGCAATGACAGGATTAGAGCCCGTTAGCGTCAACCTGCTCGAACTCGCAGGTTGAGAAGTTAGCCATCTCGCGTCAAAGTTTTTAGAGTACATGGTGACGGACTGAAATTACCGGTTTCGTCGGACTTAGGAGGTTGAAGGTAGCTTGTTCAGTGCCATGCGAGCTCTCAATCTCCTTGAGAGGAGAGAAGGCTTGTGCCTCACAATCGATTCAGGAGGTGTGTGAGTGGGGGGGGGGGGTCTCATCGGCGGAAGGAGTGACGACCTTCCTTTTCTTCTTTAACCCTTTCTCAGCGCGACCATAGGATTGCATCGAAGAGAGCACATTGATCAACCCAAAAATGGAGGCCACCGCGAGCTCTTCACCTCTGGACCACGGTTTTGCGCCAGTGGATGGGACCGCCTCTGAAGCAATGCTACTATGAATGAAGGGTAGCAGCACCCCTTTATTTATAGGGGAAGTGGGAGGACCTTGTAAATCCTGCATCTTTGTGGTCAGAGGTCATTAAATAATGGTTGAAAGAATCTTTCCGATCTCTAGCGAGCTCACAAAAAGCGAGTATTGTGTGCAACCCGTATTCAGGGAGTGGAACGAGGGATCGCCCCAATGAACTACAACAAGAACTAGCACAACCACGTTGTTCGATGGTTGAGCCCGACAAGACGACCGAACTCGCCACCAAGAGAGATCGGGCTCATCCTACGTTCTGTGGCGTGAGCCTGGGTAGCACAGTTAGGCGCGCTAAAAGTCTGCTAATGACCCCAATCTATCTCCACGGATCTGATTGGCCACGACCGCTAATTCCAATGGCGAGTTGTTGAGTTCAGGGATTGAACGCCCCAGTCTACTGTGTGTGCGCTACAGGTCTGCAAATCAGTGACCCCAACCCCTCTCCACGGATATGATTAGCCGCAACCGCTAATTCCAATGGTGAGTTGTTGAGGCTGGGTCTTGAACCCAGACCACCTAAATAAGAGAGGTATAAACAGGTCAT
Source organism: Platanthera guangdongensis (assembly GCA_039583875.1). NCBI lineage: Eukaryota > Viridiplantae > Streptophyta > Magnoliopsida > Asparagales > Orchidaceae > Platanthera > Platanthera guangdongensis. The sequence goes on along the minus strand of CM077152.1, from coordinate 27,826,223 downwards.
CATCACCAACTGAGTTGTAGCTCAATTGGTGATGAGGACCAGTTTAGAGATTCCTTATATAGACGGTCTGGGGTTCAAGCCCCAGACTCAACAACCCGCTACTGGAATTAGCGACTGTGGTCAACCAGATCCGTAGAGAGAAGTTGAGATCACTGGTCCGCAGACCTGTAGCGCACCCCAATCAGATCAGGGCATTACATACAAAGTGCACTTTTTACGTAAATCATCAATCTACTGCGGGCGCGCTAGCTCAGTTGGTGATGAGTACCAGTTTAAAATTCTCTTATCTAGGAAGTCTGGGGTTCAAGCCCCAGCCTCAACAGCTTGAAATTGGAATTAGCGGTTGAGGCCAATCAGATTTATGGAGAGGGGTTGGGGTCACTGGTCTGCAGACCTGTAGCGAACCCACAGTAGACCGGGGCGTTACATGGGTTCTCCTGTGTATATAAAAAATGTCATGTAATGTTTAATCTTAAGATTTAAAATAATATTTTTCTCCATTTTTAACTTGGTATTAAAGTAAAGTGTTTTGTTTCTCCATCTTCGCCTTTTTTTGAGGAATTTCTTTCTCATTGTGTGTGCATCAAAAAAATTTCTGAATTTTTTTATGGACAAGATCTCACGTGCGACTGTAAACACTACTGCGAGCTCACCTAAAACACGACTGTGACCTTCTCGTGATCTTCAAGTGAGATTGACGCAGTCTTTTCCTCTGCACACTTCCAACGAAATCGACATGATCATCTCGCAGCCAGACCTCACTGTGCGTTTGATGATTAGTAATTTAGTCATCATGTTAGCCTAATTTGTCATTTGATATTTAAATAAATTATTGTATTTATTCATCATTTTTTAAGAATTTTCATAAAATTTATATTTTGTGTTCTAAACATATATATTTTGGTTTTTTTTGTAGCAATGCGGCAGGCCTGGAGGGAGATCCACATGCAATGTCCCGCTGCCGCGTCCAGGAGATCGCATGCAAGTCCAACTTGTCGACATAGGACTCGGTCAAATATATTCAACGTCACCCTCCATGCATGCAACCCGAGCCACTATTTAATATATATATATATGTATATACAATATATATATACATATATATATCTATATAGCCACATCAGCCATCAAGCTCCAGCACCGCCGCCAACTCCATACAGCAAGCTCGGCCGCCACCTCCGCGTCAACCTTCGCCGCATACAGCTACAGTTCTACCACATACAACTCCGGCCAAGCCCGAGTCCCAACTTCAACTCCTCCTCCACTCGGCCACCAGCAGCGCCACCACCGCGCACCTCCGACATGCACCGCCACCTCCGCGTCAACCTTCTCCGCATGCAGCTACAGCTCTACACATACAACCACCTCGAGCTCCTCCAACTTCACTCTCCCGGCCACCACTTCACCAGCTCCGGGAAACAACTTCCAAGCGTCGGCAACCTCCATGCAGCCACCTCAACAACCATCCAGCACTTCCACATGGCCAGCTTCACCACCACCCTCACAGGAGCAAGCTCGGCGTCCTCCAACAGCAACTCCACGTCATCGATCCAGTAAACGGCCACTCCTCCTCCACGTCAGCGATCCACCCCACCTCCATAGAACCCGTCGGAGCACACGCCTTTGCCGTTTCACCCGGCTGAATTTATTTAATTCCGCCGTTACTGTAGCATGAACAGTAACGGCGAAATGAATAAATTCATCCGGTTGTGGCTTATAAATACGGATTTTTCTTGGACATTGGGGGGAGCGGAAAATTTCTAAGGCATTTCACTTGAGAGCAATTTGAGTCCAGCAATTTGTTTTAAGAGTTGTTCATTTCAAGGAAAAAATCATTGGAAGTTCTTGTTCCCAAAGTTTGTGCGTAGAAGTTGTTCTTTTTGTTCTTGTCTTTAATTTGCTCAATAATTTTATACGTCTCTTTGTAATGTTGTTTTTGTTCGCCGTTTCCCCCTATAAATGAAAGTTCAATTTTTATTTGCACTTTAAAATAATTCAATTTCAATTTTTATCAATTGTCGCTTTCGTTTCACTTTTTCATAATGTCGCATTATTATGATAATGATTCCTCCATCTCCATGAGCGGCTAATTCTCCATAGTGCTCGATCGAGACGATCCGAGGATGAGATAATTTTTGCGGTGATTTTAATTTTGCGCTTCTCAATTTGTTGAACGCTTACAATTTACCGTTGATCAATTCATTGAGGCTATATATTTTTATATAGTTTTCAAAATAGTTTTCGCTCTTTAGTTGGCCGAGAGGCTCGTAAGGCGAATCAATCACACATCGGTAAAAAGAGTAGAACGCAACCCTCGAGAGAGGACGACGTAACTCTTCCGAATTGGAGTAAAATCTAATAGCGAGGTTCACTACCTAAAGCAAGTCTTAGACGATGCGATTTGAGAACGAAAGTTCGGTCGATACACCTAAGCTTAGTTGAACCTAATCCTTGAAAAAGGGGTGTTCATGCTTCGAGAACTTCCACGGTCAAAGCCTCTTCAACAAGAGAATTGCATTGTTATTTTCATTTCGTAATTTTATAATTCCAAGGTGACTCAAGATCGGGTACTAGTTGTAAAACCATTAATTTAATTCTGTTAAGCTTTTCTAGTTTTCACTATTCGTAACTCCAAAACTTCAAATTTCTATTGATAAAATAATAACGATTTTCAAAGTAGGATTACTCAACCACCCCGAGTCTAATACGACCTTGGTTTTTATAAACTTATACCACTCCCGATACGGTACACTTGCCGTTGTCGTTTGCGGATATAGTTTCGCGCGATCAAGTTTTTGACGTCGTTGCCGGGGACATTGGTCGATAATTTGAAAAAGAAATTGTTATTAATTTTATCGCCTTTTTTTAGTTTATGACCCGGGTAAACTCTTCAAATAATTTTGAATTTGATTTTGATCCGGAAATCGAGCGCACCTTTCGGCGACGTCTCCGATTTAGTGATCTACCAATAATTCGCGAAGAGTCAATCGGAGAAACTAACGAGGGAATAATGGAAGTTCCTAACCTTAATGCGGCCCCGCTACGGACTATGTCCTATTATGCGAGACCGAATTTGGAGGGAACACAATCTAGTATTATTCGCCCAGCAGTAGCGAATAATAATTTTGAAATTAAAACGAGTATCATTCAGATGGTACAACAATCAGTTGTATTCGATGGCTTACCGAATGAAGATCCAAATTTACAGCTGCTAAATTTTTTGGAAATTTGCGATACATTTAAAATAAATGACGCCATCCGTTTGCGTTTATTTCCATTTTCTTTGCGGACTAAGGCCAAGTTGTGATTGAGTTCTCTTCCTAGAGGTTCCATCACTACATGGGCCGAAATGACGAAAAAATTTTTAACGAAATATTTTCCTCCGGCCAAGTCAGCTAAATTACGTATGGACATTCTCTCGTTCGCGCAAATAGACTCGGAGTCTCTCTATGACACATGGGAGCGCTTCAAAGAACTTTTGCGGAGATGTCCTCATCATGCCCTTCCTATGTGGCAACAAGTTCAAACTTTCTACAATGGTTTGAATCTCCAAACGAGGCAAATGATTGATGCAGCCGCAGGGGGAACTCTTAATAACAAAACCCCCGAGGCCGCTCAAGAGCATTTCGAGGAGATGGCAATGAATGCTTATCAGTGGAATGCGCCACGGTCGCGCCCTAACAAGCCGACTGGACTCTTTGAAGTCGAGGCCACCCCTAATTTAGCACATCAAGTGGAATGGCTCACTAAGCAAGTGGCGGAGATGTCTGCTTCCTTCGCCACCAATTGGGTTTATAATAATAATAATAATTTTAATAATAATTTTCATGAGCAAGTTGATTATATGGGGAACTCCTATCGTCCTCCGTATAACCCGAATAATAATATTCGGTTCAATAATAGTTATAATCCGGGTTTGCGGAATCACCCAAACTTTTCATGGAGCAACCCCAATAATGCTCAACGTCCACTGCAAGTGAATCCTCCCGGATTCACTCCACCACCATCACACAAGCCTTCTTCACTTGAAGAAGTCTTCGCTAAATACGTAGCCTCAAATGAGTCCAATATCCGGAATCTTACCGGATCTATAAAAAATTTAGAAAATCAAATTGGGCAATTAGCCAAATTAGTCTCCGAGCGCCAACAAGGAACTTTGTCGGGCAACACCAAGCCCAATCCAAGGGAGAGCGCCAACGTAATAAACCTCCGCAGCGGAAAGGAGGTAACCTCTACAAATTTGGCTGGACCTGAGGTAAACGTTTCATCTTCACCCCTGCAATTAAATTCTCCACAAGTTAGTTCTTCTACTTTACCATCTTCTACTCTAGCTCCGCGCAATAATTTTAAACCTTCAATGTCTTATCCTTCAAAATTTAAAAATGAGCGCAATGAGGAGCAATACAAAAAATTTATTGAAATTTTAAAACAAATTCAAATAAATGTCTCATTCTGCGAAGCAATCTCTAATATACCTAAATACGCGAAATATCTCAAAGAATTACTCTCTAATAAAAAGAAACTTGAGGATATTTCGCGTGTTTTTTTAAACGCAGAATGCTCGGCGGTTGTATTAAATAAATTACCAGAAAAACTTAACGATCCGGGACGGTTTTCCATCTCATGCCTATTCGGTAATTTATTAATAAAACACGCCTTGGCTGATTTGGGAGCTAGTATTAACCTCATGTCATATTTTTTATTTAAAAAACTTGGGTTGGGCAATCCTAGCCCAACAAAAATTTGCATCCAACTAGCAGATCGGTCTACTAAATATCCAATTGGAGTCATAGAGGATGTTTTAGTTAAAGTAGACAAGTTTATCTTCCCGGTAGACTTTGTCATTCTAGACATCGAGGAAGAGGCCGAAGTGCCCCTTATACTCGGTCATCCATTCCTTGCTACCTCTAAGGCAATAATAGACGTAAGTAACAGAAAGCTTCTCCTACGATTGGGGGATGAAGAAGTTACTTTTAGTATCGACTCTTCCATGAAAAACTCTTTTTCTAATGACGACTCTTGCTTTACTTTAGAAACAAATTTTGAAGAGAAAATAACGTCATCTTCTGAAATTATTTCTCCTTTATTTGAAAATCCGGACATTGCAAACTTATATTGTTTAAAAGAAATAACTCATCCGCTCAAATTTGAATAAATAAAATTGAATAATTTTAAAGTAAAAACATCTTATGAGGAGCCGCCGAGTTTAGAATTAAAACAATTGCCGGAACATTTAAAATATTTATTTTTAGAAAAAGAGTCAAAATTGCCCGTGATTATTTTATCCACACTTAACGATTCAGAAATTTCTGAATTAACAAAAATTTTAAATAAGCATCGCCATGCAATTGCGTGACAAATTTCTGATATTAAGGGGATTAGCCCATCTTTTTGCACGCATAAGATAAGTTTAGAAAATAATTCTCGCGGAACTATTCAGCCTCAACGACGCCTTAATCCAAATATGAAGGACGTTGTTAAGGCCGAAATAATAAAACTATTAGACGCGGGAATTATTTATCCTATTTCGGATAGCACTTGGGTTAGCCCGGTGCAAGTCGTGCCTAAGAAGGGCGGGATAACGGTAGTTTCCAATGAAAATAATGAGTTAATCTCAACCCGTACCGTTACAGGTTGGCGAGTTTGCATCGATTATAGGAAATTAAATGATGCAACTCGTAAGGATCACTTCCCGCTTCCCTTCATTGACCAAATCTTAGAACGTCTATCCGGTCACTCACACTATTGTTTTCTTGATGGTCTTTTGGGATACTTTCAAATCCCAATTGCACCCGAAGACCAAGAGAAACTCACGTTCACTTGCCCGTTCGGCACCTTCGCCTATCGGAGGATGCCGTTTGGTCTTTGCAACGCGCCGGCTACATTCCAAAGATGTATGTTGACAATTTTTAACGAATTAAAAGAGGATGTCATGGAAGTTTTTATGGACGATTTTTCAGTCTTTGGCGATTCCTTTGAAAATTGTTTAAATAATCTTGATCGTGTTCTTCAACGCTGCGAAGACACAAATTTGGCGCTCAATTGGGAAAAGTGTCACTTTATGGTCCGAGAAGGCTTAGTGCTCGGACATAAAATTTCTAGCAAAGGGATCGAGGTCGATAGGGCCAAAATCGAGGTCATAGAAAAACTTCCCCCGCCTACCAACATAAAATCTATTAGGAGTTTTCTAGGACACGCAGGATTTTATAGGCGGTTTATTAAAGATTTTTCAAAAATTACAAAACCGCTAACACATCTTTTAGAAAAAGAAACCGCATTTATATTCGATGAAGAATGTTCTAAAGCGTTCAATAAAATAAAAATGAACTTATCAACTCGCCTATTTTAATTGCGCCAAATTGGTCTCTTCCGTTTGAAATTATGTGCGACGCAAGCGATTTTGCTGTAGGGGCTGTTTTAGGCCAACGGGTGGATAAATATTTTCACCCGATTTATTACGCAAGTAAAAAGCTCACGTCCGCCCAAGCTAATTATACAACGACGGAGAAAGAACTTTTGGCGATTGTTTTTGCATTTGATAAATTTCGATCTTATATAACGCTATCAAAAATTATTGTTTTTACTGACCACTCCGCTCTTAGGTATTTAATGAAAAAAGGGGACGCGAAGTCCCGATTACTAAGATAGATTCTCCTTATACAAGAGTTCGATTTGGAGATCCGAGATAAGAAGGGAACGGAGAATTTGGCGGCCGACCACCTCTCAAGATTTGAGAATCCAGCTGCAGGAGCGCTAGTGGAGTCCGAAATAGATGACAAATTCCCTGAAGAGCGCCTCCTCGTCATGAATAAGGTAATAACTTCTTCCACCCCTTGGTACGCAGATCTTGCCAATTACTTAGTGGCACGGGTCCTCCCAAAGAATTATTCAAGTCAACAAAAGAAGAAATTTTTTTCAGACTTGAAAAATTCCTTTTGGGAAGACCCCTTTTTATTTCGTGTTTGCGCGGACCAAGTGGTAAAAAGGTGTGTATCGGGCGAGGAAGGCGTCAAAAATTTGCGGCACTGCCACGAAGGACCAACCGGTGGACATTATCAAGCAAACCGGACCGCTAGGAAGGTGCTCGAGGTGGGCTTCTATTGACCCACTTTATTTAAAGACGCTCAAATGTTTGTAAGCAAATGCGATAACTGCCAACGGTCAGGTAACATTTCTAACCGGGACGAAATGCCCCAAAATATATTTTTAGAATGTGAAATTTTTGATTTATGGGGGTTAGATTTCGTAGGTCCACTACCACCGTCTCATAATAATAAGTACATCCTTGTTGCGGTCGACTACGTGTCAAGGTGGGCAGAGGCGCAAACTTTCCTGACTAATGACGCGAGAGTCGTCGTAAATTTTTTGAAAAAATTATTTTCACGATTTGGCACACCACGAGCACTAATTAGTGATAGAGGCACCCACTTCTGTAACGACCAACTTGCTAAAATTTTAGCCAAGTATGACGTTACCCACAAACTCTCTACTGTCTATCACCCACAAGCAAATGACCAAGTGCAGGTGGTAAATCGTGAACATAAGAGAATTTTAGAAAAAACGGTGTCTGTTAATAGGAAAGATTGGTCACTTAAGTTACACGATGCTTTATGGGCATATCGAACGACGTACAAGACCGCAATCGGTTGTACACCTACCGATTAGTCTACGGAAAAGCTTGTCATTTACCGGTGGAATTAGAACACCGCGCATTTTGGGCGCTCAAATTTTTAAATTTAGATCAAAATTTAGCATTCGAACAAAGAAAATTTCAATTAAATGAATTAGATGAATGACGTGCAAACGCCTATGAAAATAACAAATTCTATAAGAAGCGAACTAAGTTTTATCACGATAAAAATATTAAAAATCCAAAATCTTTTTCACCGGGAGATCTAGTCCTTCTTTTTAATTCTAGACTTAGGCTTTTTCCGGGAAAATTAAAGTCCCGATGGTACGACCCCTTTGTCGTGAAAGAGGTTTGGCCATATGCGACCGTGCTAATTGAACATCCGGAAAATGGCTCATTCAAAGTTAATGGGCACCGATTAAAACTATATCACCCCGGCGACCCCTCAACCGGAAAAATTGAATCACTAAATCTTCCAAACATTTAAAATCGCCGCTTAGTCAAGCTACGCGACGGTAAACAAAGCGCTTGTGGGAGGCACCCCATAGTTATCCCTTTTTCATTTCTATTGTTTTTTTTCTTGTTTCCCTTCCTAACAACTTTCGCAGGATTTGGGTCGATGTTATAAAGCGGCTGCCCCGACAAATAATCAGGGAAGTTTCCTTATAACATTTAATTTTGATTTATTTTGCTTTTCTTTTAAAATAGATTTGTAGTCTTCATACTTAGTTTTAAACATTGGGGACAATGTTTATCTTTAAGTATGGAGGGGTAGCATAAGTTAGTTATAACTTTTTAACTTAGGTTGTTTGAAAAATTAATCTAGTCATATTTCTTGCACCTTTTTTTTAAAAAAAATTAGTACTTAAAAAGAAAAAAAAAGGAATTTTTTATTAAAAATTTTTAATTTATGTTGTTTTAAAAATTAATCTAGTCCTATTTCTTGCACCTTTTTTAAAAAAAATTAGTACTTAAAAAGAAAAAAAATTAGGAATTTTTTTTTTCGCTTTGTCTATCAACACTTTCCTAGCCTACTCAATTTTAAGTTCTAAGTAAATTTTATTTCTCATGTGGACTATGAATTTTTCGTGCTAAAATAGTTTTTGAAACATTTGAGTAAAATTGTTGACTCATGTAGTGCTTCTTGTTAAATGCATGTGTTTGAGTAGTATTGGTGTAGAATTAAATTCTTGGCGTAGATCTAAAATTGTGAACTTTTATTTTGCGTAGAAAAAATTTATTTTACTTCTAATTTGAATCCGGTTTTATCCAGAAATAGTTTAGAAGAGTGTATAGAAGATCGTTAGAAATCTATTACTCGACTCGAATGGAAGGGTGTCTTTTCTCGATGTCTAGGATTTGCCCTTAGCAAAATTCAGAACATTTGCACTTTAGAATAATTAAACTCTATGTAAATGATTTAGGCCTCTCTTTGTATAGTTTGAGCTTTTGCACCCAACCCCAATGTTAGAAAGTAGAGACAAGAAGCGAAAAGTAGAGAACAAGCGAATAAACTTTTGAATAATTGAAATTTTATTATCCAAAAAAGGTATCTATTACAAAGGTATGCCCTCCTTTATATAGAATGGAGGAGAGATGAGAGAATACAAATAAGAGATGTGAGACTAAAATTTACAGGACAAGCGGACTGTACAAAACAACTCGCACAAGCCGCGCGGTTAGACAGCAGGGCTAACCGCACGGCTACCACCAGAGAGGAAGAGAGACTGTCAGGGTAGACCGCCAGACCGCCCGGTCTCCAAGCCGACTGAGACAAACCGCCAGACCGCGCGGTCTGGAACCCGCCAAGACAAACTGCCAGACCGCCCGGTCACCAACTTCAACACTCCCCCTCAAGCTGGAGCATATATATCGATCATGCCCAGCTTGTCACGGATGTGGAAAAAGGAAGCGGACACTGGCTTGGTGAAGACGTCTGCCAACTCGTTGTCGGACGTGACAAATGGAGTGCAAATCTGTTTCTTCAATATTTCTTCTCGAATAAAATGACAGTCGACTTCTATGTGTTTTGTTCTCTCATGAAAGACCGGATTTTTGGAAATGTGTATCGCGGCCTTATTGTCACAGAACATAGGAAGAGGATAGTTGTAAACCTCTCCTAAGTCAAGCATGAGAGCCCGCAACCACTTCAACTCACATGTAGTCGATGCCATGCTACGATATTCAGCCTCTGCACTAGACCTGGAAACGACGGAATGTTTCTTGCTCTTCCAACTCACAAGATTGCCTCCAACAAATGTGCAGAAACCTGAAGTCGATTTGCGGTCCCCTTTGTCATCCGCATAGCTTGAATCAGAGTAAGCTTCAACCCTTAGGTGACCATTCTTCTGAAATAGGAGTCCTTTCCCTGGAGCAGCTTTAATATACTCTAATATCCTCAGAGCAGATTGTAGATGACACTCCCTCGGAGCTTGCATGAACTGGCTCACCTTGCCAACAGCATAGGAGATGTCGGGTCTGGTTACCGTGAGATATATGAGCTTGCCCACCAGACGCCGGTATCTCGTAAGATCAGAGAGAAGAGGTGAGTCATCTGTCCAAGTTTTGTCTTCTCCAGCAGCCATAGGACAACGTGCAGGTTTAGCACCAGTGAGTCCTGCATCCTTTAAAAGATCAAGAGCATACTTCCGTTGTGAAAGGACCATGGAGTTGGGCTTTCTAGAGATTTCAATCCCCAGAAAGTATTTCGGGGAGCCCATATCCTTTGTAACCAGATGTTGACGAAGGTGTTTCTTGGTCATCAGTATCTCATCCTGGTCATCGCCAGTAAGAAGAATGTCATCAACATAAACCGCAAGAACAACAAGACCAGAGGCGGTTTTCCGAACAAACAAGGAGTGATCTGCTGAGCTTCGTGTAAAACCAATGGCCGCAACAATGCCACTGAACTTGTCAAACCAGGCACGAGGACTCTGCTTGAGGCCATAGATAGCCTTCTTTAGCCGGCATACCCGTGTCTCCCCCTGAGCAACATACCCAGGAGGTTGCTCCATGTAAACAGCTTCCTGCAGATCTCCATAGAGGAAGGCATTCTTAACATCTAGCTGCGAGATGGGCCAATCCCTGTTGACAGCTACAGAGAGAAGAACCCGAATAGTGCTGAGGCGAGCCACGGGCGAGAAAGTGTCAAAGTAATCAACCCCGTAAGTTTGGGTAAAACCCTTGGCAACCAGGCGAGCCTTATAACGATCCACACTACCATCCGGGAGAAACTTCACCACGAAGACCCAGCGACAACCAACAACATCGGTGCCGAAAGGAGGCGGAACAAGGGTCCAGGTACCCCGTTCAGTGAGAGTAGCAATCTCCTCATCCATGACAACTTTCCAGTGAGGAATAGTAAGGGCCTCCTGGTAGGAACGGGGGGTGGTAGTGGCCGAGATAGCCAGGGCAAAGGCTCGGCGAGCAGGGGTAAGGCGATCGTAGGAAACAACCGCAGCAAGAGGATGGTGGGTACAAGCCCGAACCCCTTTGCGAAGAGCAATCGGGAGATCCAGGTCAGCAGGAGCCTCAGTTTCCGGAGTATCCGTGGTGGAGAGAGCTGGCCCGGGATTAGAGAGAGATGGCAGCGGAGTGGAGGGAGAAAGCGGAGTAGAGGGTGGAGATGAGGAGGATGGGGAAGGCGGTGGAGTGGGTGGAGAGGGCGGAACCTCAGTGGGAGCAGAGGGAAGGGATGAGTTGGTATGAGAAGGAGGAGCAGGAGGAGGAGAAGAGGAAGCGGGAGAGAAGTAAGATGCATTGACAAAGAAGGTGACATCCGCAGAGACAAATTGCTTGCGGGTAACAGGGTCAAAGCAACAATAGCCTTTCTGAGTGGGAGAGTAGCCCAGAAAGACACATTTGGTGGCACGGGGTGAGAGTTTATCACGAGTGGCAGCGGGAGAGTGCACAAAAGCGGTGCACCCAAAGATGTGTAGAGGAAGAGGAAAGGGATCCTTGTCCGGATAAAGAATGGAGAAGGGGGTAGCACCGTGGAGAACGGTGGAGGGAAGGCGATTGATGAGATAGCAGGAGAGAAGGACAGCATAGCCCCAATAGGAGCGAGGAACATGCATTTGATTCATCATAGTGCGAGCGACATCAAGGAGGTGACGGTTTTTGCGTTCCGCCACCCCATTTTGTTGGGAAGTGTAGACACAGCTGGTTTGACGAATAACACCATGGTGAGTGCAAAAGGAGGAGAAGTCGTGGCTAAGATACTCCTTGGCATTGTCAGAACGAAGGATTTTAATAGACGTAGCAAACTGAGTTTTAACCATCGAATAAAAGGAGGTCCAAACAGAGAACAACTCGGAGCGATCTTTAAGAAGATAGACCCACGTAGCCCGAGAGAAATCATCAATGAAGGTGACAAAATAGGAACTGCCCCGACCGATGGTGAGGGTAGGAGCGGGACCCCATATGTCAGAGTGAACGAGGTCGAACGGTTGGGAAGAGCCCCGACTTTGCGTTGGTGGGAAGGAGGAGCGGTGATGTTTGCCAAGTTGACATGCATCACAGTTTAGAGGAGGATGATGAGGAGGGAGGTGCGGCAGGAGCTGACGTAGAATGCGGGGAGGAGCATGTCCAAGGCGAAGATGCCATTGGAGAAGATCTGTAGAGGAGGAGGAGAAGACGGATAGAGCAGAAACGTTGTCGAGGAAGTAGAGGCCACCACTCTCAGTCCCGGTAGCAATCGTCCGTTGGGAGTCCGGATCCTGAAAAACACAAGAGGTAGGGGTGAATGTGACAGAACACCGTAGTTGCTTGCATAAAGAAGTAACCGATAATAAATTGCACGGAAACTTGGGCACATAGAGGGTATCAGCCAAGCAGAGAGATGGAGTGACTTGAACCATGCCCGTCCCATGGACCGGGGAGGGAGATCCATCAGCGACAATGACCGGGGGCAACTGAGCCTGTGTGTCAAGTAGAGAGAAACATTGAGAGTTGCCGGTCATATGACTTGTTGCACCAGAGTCGATGAGCCATCCTCCGCGAGTCACAACATGAGCACTACCAGAAGAGGTGACCACGGAGGCGGACAGGCTGGAGGAGAAAGCCATGGAAGCAAGAGAGTAGCAAACCGCGACGAGAAGAACAAGCCGCGAGAAGAGAATAGAGCACCAAGCCGGGCGACCAGAAAATAGGTCGGGCGGCTAGAAAGGCCGCTTCCAAGAAGTCGAGCAAAGCAGAGGGGAAGAAGTCGCACGACCTGAAAAAGTCGGGCGAACAGAGGAGAACAAGTCGCACGGCCAAAGATGAGGCCGAGGCGACTAGCAAGCAGGAGCGGGTAGAAGGCAACAAGAAGGAAGCGGCGAAAAAGCAGGCAAAGGTCCAGCGGGGAAGAGGTCGCGCGGACTGAGAAAACCGAGCGAATAGAAGAGAAGAGAAGAGCAGGTGACCGCGACCAAGATGCGGGTGAAAAAGGAACAACCCGCACGGTCAGGCAGATCACAGCAGCAAACCGCGAGTATAGAGACAAGACACGCGGACAGAGACAGACCGCAACGACTAGGAAGTCGGAGAGGCAAGAAAGAACAAGGAGCGCGGCGACAACGAAACAGGTCGCGGCGACAAAGAGTAGTAGGAGAAGAGAATCAAGAGGAAGCAAGCCGCGCGAACTGGGCGGCGGACAGAAACAAGCCGCGCGGATAGAAACAAGCCGCGCGGATAGAAGAGAGGGCAAGCCGCGAACCAAGTCGCAGAATGCGGAAAACAGGTCGCGAACAACAGAGGGCGCACAGAATCAGGAGGAAATGACTGTGTCCTCTGATACCATGTTAGAAAGTAGAGACAAGAAGCGAAAAGTAGAGAACAAGCGAATAAACTTTTGAATAATTGAAATTTTATTATCCAAAAAAGGTATCTATTACAAAGGTATGCCCTCCTTTATATAGAATGGAGGAGAGATGAGAGAATACAAATAAGAGATGTGGGACTAAAATGTACAGGACAAGCGGACTGTACAAAACAACCCGCACAAGCCGCGCGGTTAGACAGCAGGGCTAACCGCACGGCTACCACAAGAGAGGAAGAGAGACTGTCAGGGTAGACCGCCAGACCGCCCGGTCTCCAAGCCGACTGAGACAAACCGCCAGACCGCGCGGTCTGGAACCCGCCAAGACAAACTGCCAGACCGCCCGGTCACCAACTTCAACACCCAAATTACTACTTTTGTTGACACAACTTGAGCCTCTTAGCCTTTTTTTTTATCCACCCTCACCACTTCACCACCAAAGCTAAAAAGCCAAACCCATGAACAATTAAATTTTGAGCTAAACTTGGAGGTTTTATTTTTGGTGATGCGGTGAAGAGCCAAAACATTGGAAAAATTCGGGTATCGAAAAAAAATTATTTCAAAAAGAAAAATATTTCATAGTGATATGCGGCCTAGGTATGCACATGCATACTTGGAATGATCTCAACTGTGAAAAGGAAAATAATTTGGGTGAAAAAGTAAAATTTCATAGTGATATGCGCCCTAGGTATACACATGCATACTTAGAATGATCCCAACTTTGAAAATGAAATAATTTGAGTGAAAAAGAAAAATTTCATAGTGATATGCAGCCTAAGTATGCACATGCATACTTAGAATGATCCCAACTGTGAAAAGGAAAATAATTTGGGTGAAAAAGTAAAATTTCATAATGATATGCGGCCTAGGTATGCACGTGCATACTTGGAATGATCCAAATTATGATGAAAAGGAAAAATAAAAGTTTAGCTCAAAACTATTTGTTTAAGTGGAATACGTCTTCATGTTTATCATTGTTTATCTCGCTCTTAAACTCAAGCCTTAAGTTACATCCTATTTAATTCCTAAAGATCCATAAAGTTGATTGAGTATGAAGTGTAGTGGAGAAGGTGCAATCGGCAAACCTATGATCATCGTCATTGATGGATTTCTTGGGAGGACACCCCGAGTGTCAACATCTAGTAATTTAAATCTTAGCGATCATGCTATTTTCTATTTTTACATAACTTTGTGATTAACCGATTGACTCTCTTTAAAAGTAATAATAAGTAATTGAAACGCATTTTAATTATTTCATGAATTAGTATTTATGTCAAGAACGTCTTTCTACTAAAATGTCTACGCATGCCGGCATAAGACTTCACATTTTCACTCTAGCTTTCAAAATTCTATCTAGCATTAGAATTTCCTACCGTTATGAGAATGGTTTGCTCGGGACAAGCAAAACTCAAGTATGGAGGTGTTTGATGATTAGTAATTTAGTCATCATGTTAGCCTAATTTGTCATTTGATATTTAAATAAATTATTGTATTTATTCATCATTTTTTAAGAATTTTCATAAAATTTATATTTTGTGTTCTAAACATATATATTTTGAGTTTTTTTTGTAGCAATGCGGCAGGCTTGGGGGGAGATCCACATGCAATGTCCCGCTGCCGCGTCCAGGAGATCGCATGCAAGTCCAACTTGTCGACATAGGACTCGGTCAAATATATTCAACGTCACCCTCCATGCATGCAACCCGAGCCACTATTTAATATATATATATATATATATATATATATATATATATATATATATATATATATATGTATATACAATATATATATATATCCACCTCAGCCATCAAGCTCCAACACCGCCGCTGACTCCATACAGCAAGCTCGGCCGCCGCCACCGCGTCAACCTTCGCCGCATACAGCTACAGTTCTACCACATACAACTCCGGCCAAGCCCGAGTCCCAACTTCAACTCCTCCTCCACTCAGCCACCAGCAGCGCCACCACCGCGCACCTCCGACATGCACCGCCACCTCCGCGTCAACCTTCTCCGCATGCAGCTACAGCTCTTCACATACAACCACCTCGAGCTCCTCCAACTTCACTCTCCCGGCCACCACTTTAACAGCTCCGGGCAACAACTTCCAAGCGCCGGCAACCTCCATGCAGCCACCTCAACAACCATCCAGCACTTCCACATGGCCAGCTTCACCACCACCCTCACAGGAGCAAGCTCGGCGTCCTCCAACAGCAACTCCACGTCATCGATCCAGTAAACGGCCACTCCTCCACGTCAGCGATCCACCCCGCCTCCATAGAACCCGCCGGAGCACACGCCTTTGTCGTTTCACCCGGCTGAATTTATTTAATTCCGTCGTTACTGTAGCATGAACAGTAACGTCGAAATGAATAAATTCATCCGGTTGTGGCTTATAAATACGGATTTTTCTTGGACATTGGGGAGAGCGGAAAATTTCTAAGGCATTTCACTTGAGAGCAATTTGAGTCCAGCAATTTGTTTTAAGAGTTGTTCATTTCAAGGAAAAAATAATTGGAAGTTCTTGTTCCCAAAGTTTGTGCGTAGAAGTTGTTCTTTTTGTTCCTGTCTTTAATTTGCTCAATAATTTTATACGTCTCTTTGTAACGTTGTTTTTGTTCGCCGTTTCCCCTATAAATAAAAGTTCAATTTTTATTTGCACTTTAAAATAATTCAATTTCAATTTTTATCAATTGTCGCTTTCGTTTCACTTTTCATAATGTCGCATTATTATGATAATGATTCCTCCATCTCCATGAGCGGCTAATTCTCCATAGTGCTTGATCGAGACGATCCGAGGATGAGATAATTTTTGCGGTGATTTTAATTTTGCGCTTCTCAATTTGTTGAACGCTTACGATTTACCGTTGATCAATTCATTGAAGCTATATATTTTTATATAGTTTTTAAAACAGTTTTCGCTCTTTAGTTGGCCGAGAGCCTCATAAGGCGAATCGATCACTCATCGGTAAACAGAGTAGAACGCAACCTTCGAGAGAGGACGACGTAACTCTTCCGAATTGGAGTAAAATCTAATAGCGAGGTTCACTACCTAAAGCAAGTCTTAGACGTTGCGATTTGAGAACGAAATTTCGGTCGATACATCTAAGCTTAGTTGAACCTAATCCTTGAAAGAAGGGTGTTGATGCTTCGGGAACCTCCACGGTCAAAGCCTCTTCAACAAGAGAATTGCATTGTTATTTTCATTTCGTAATTTTATAATTCCAAGGTGACTCAAGATCGGGTACTAGTTGTAAAACCATTAATTTAATTTTGTTAAGCTTTTCTAGTTTTCACTATTCGTAACTCCAAAACTTCAAATTTCTATTGATAAAATAATAACGATTTTCAAAGTAGTATTACTCAACCACCCCGAGTCTAATACGACCTTGGTTTTTATAAACCTATATCACTCCCGATACGGTACACTTGCCGTTGTCGTTTGCGGATATAGTTTCGCGCAATCAGCGTTCTCGTCAATCTTTCCACAGGTTATCGACGACCCCACCGGCCTCGTTGTACGTTATTGCCAATCTCGCCAAATTTCAGAAGCACGTAATTCTCAGCTGCAAGCTCCATTTCTTTCCATGCGAACTTCATTTGTCTATGCGCTTACATGCTCTGCCCGTCAAGAGCCCAATTCCTCCTCATGTTGTGCCCTTTCATGATTTCTTAACACAGTTTCTTATTGGATTTTGCTAAGAGCTTGCTGAGTGCCTCTTGCCGCAAGCACAACTGTCAGTGAACCACTTCCTACAGTCTCCTTCCCGCGAGCTCTCTCGTTCCTGCATGCACATTTCTTCCTGCGAGCTCCAGTTTGTTGCTTGGAGTATCAATATAGCCTTGGTTATTAAAAGCGCAAGGTGCACCAAGGCGCAAAGAGGTCTTAGAGCCTATGCGTAAGGCTCAAAGCGCAGGCGTGAGCCTGACGAAGGTAAGGCACAACCACATCTATTTTAAATAATCAGCATCAAAAATCATTTCATCTTCTTGATCACATTCTTTATCTATTCTACTAATTAATCATTCATTATTATTGTTTATATCTCTTAAAAATAGAATTAATGTGGTTATTTGCATTATATCTAAGTCCCAAAACACATTTATCTTTCACAAAAATCAAATAAATCAAAATTTTTTGAGTTCTTACATTATTTATTTCTAAATTTTTAAAAAACATTACAACAAAAATCTCACTCAGACGCACATTTTATGTTCTAAATGCGCAAATAATATGCAAAAGGAGCAAACATCTGAACCTGGTGAGCCTTGAGCCATAGGCACACCTTTAACAACATAGAATATAGCAGTCTCCTCGGATTCAAGTGTCCACACTCCATCTCCTGTTACAAATTCTTAGGGTAGTGATTATCCACGAACCATGATTCCTCCAACTCGTTTCGGATTACCACCATGCCTTTTGATGGTTTTAATTATCTTCGCTGGTCCAAATGGCATGGCATGTGATTTGCAACAATCAATTATATAGATACATTGATGGGACTATTGTTAAACTTATCATCACTTAATGTCTTTCTTAGTCTACCAAAGCTATATGTTGATGGATTCTGCATTAGAGATTTGGACTCAGGCACAAAAAATATATTCTAAAATTGATAGCTCCACACGGGTGTATGAGCTTACTCGATGTCTTCTCGAACTAAAAGAGGGTTCTTGTAAGGTTTCAGCATACTTCTCTGAGTTCAAATGTCTCTACCAACTGGGCTACTTTAAGGATTTCACTATTGCATGCACTCTCAATGCCCGAGCATTACAAAAAGGAAGGATAACAACTGTCTCCAAGTCTTTCTTATGGGCCTCAATATGGACTTTTACATGGCTCACACTCATTTCCTGGACCATCAACATCTTCCCTCTCCTCGGGAAGCTTTCAACGTGGTTTTGAATTTTATAGATCATTGAGGCTCTCTCAATTACGAATGAGTACAAGATTGTCCTGCGGTTACTGGTATTGGCAGAAGTCTGCCTCCGTCCAGTTCATTTGTTAAGGTGTGTGATCATTATGGCAAGCAAGGTCAAGTCGGGGATTCATGTTTCTGCCTTTATCCTCACCTTGCATCATTACAGAAGAATAATAGTAGTCGTTGTAACATCCGTAAGTTTTGAAGCGAAATTTATTTATTTTGTAGGGTCGAGTCGCGACGGGTTTTGATCGAGGCAGCGCAGCGTCAAGGTACAATATTTCTATTCCTAGATCGCGTCCGTTATTTTGAGGAGTGTGGCAATCTTAGTGGGGGTGTGACACATTTTATCTTAGTAAAGTTGCACGGAGAATTTTTATCTTTTTAAGGGGTCAATGTGAATTAACACATTTTGGGGTGCCAATATCAGGTTTCACCCCTCTCCTCCTACGGTTAATAAGAAAATCGCATTATGCGATAGGTTAAAACTGTATCACAAACCCGCAAGCCCCAATTCTCATGGGTAAGAAAAACTGCAGGCCGACATTCATCTCCCGATTTTTTTCCTTCGTTCTGCACGCGACGACGCCAAGCCGACGGCCTCCCGCAGCCCGTTCTCCGGCCGATCCTCCTCCAGAGCGCTTCTCTGACTTCTCCTCCTTCCTCTACGAGCGTCGGTGGGTATTCCTTTTCCTGCCTTGACCGTGGAAGAGTCGGACTCAACCCTAACCGGTGGAAGTTGGAATCGTTCGTTTCCGGTGAGTTTATTTCTCCTTTACCTCTATTCGTTCATGGAAATTCTTCGTTTTGGAAGTTAATATAACCTAGGTTTTCATCCTATTGCCCTATATAGGTTTTGGAGTACGGAATCCACCGCAAATTTTGAGTTGGGCGCTTTGAGAGCCTAAATCACTCCCTCGTAAAGGTAATACTCTAGGTTATCCGTAGATTTTGGGTTACCCTAGCGTTATTGGAATTTTCCAATAAAAACCCTAAAGGGAAATTTTGTTAAAGTAGGGTTGTTGTGGATTGCAGGATTTTGGTGGCCTCGGGACAAAATTCTGAAAGTTCCTAACAGTCGGAATTCGTTCGGAAAAGCAAATGTCGCCGCGCCGAGTGTACGAGCGCCGCAGCATCACTGTAAGGAAACCTAATTCCTGTTAGTTAGACATAGCAAGCAATATATTTTTGTATACGCATGTGTAGGTTTTGTACAAGTATCATGATCATGCATAGCAAGGTGTGGTGATAGGAAAACGGTCGCGGAAAATGTGTAGAATGACACCCTTCTCCAAGACCCAAGTAGTCAGATCAGGATTGGTAACGTTAGGTACAAAACCTTTACCCGTGTACGTGAGCTTGGAATTTGTCCAACCCAAGGGCGTGAATGTCCCTTCTAGTCGACCACATGAATGTCAAGGGTCGCTCAGTAGTCCACCGAAGAAATGTCCCATGCAGAGTAGTATCAGACCGAAAAGGTCAGTCAACACACATAAGTCTTTTCGTGCTAGGTAGAGGCGCACTACCATTCTCATAAGGCATATGGTACCCTATGAGCAGTACAATCTTGGGAGTTTGCTCCCCTTTGAGACAGTTAGTAGATTCGAGACCGTGTTCGCGTGACACTAGAACAATTGAGTTCGTCAGATGGTCTCGGGTCGTCAGTTTCAGATGCGGCTTAGGAGCTACTCTGCCTAGAGTCTTCCAAATAGATGTGCAGGCCAGCAAGCGCCTATAACTCAAGTATAGACCTGACGTGAGACAGTACACTAGTTAGTGAACGTCGGGACTTGAGTTAGTGAACTGAAAGTCGCGAACATAGAACATGTAGATGTTTTGACCAGGTAGTGTTCTGAAGGCATGCATAACATATATCATAAATGTTTTTAATGCACGAAACTATTTTCTAAAGGCATGCATTCATCATATGAGAAAATATTTTAGTGTCACTAGAAGGAATTATTTTTATTTACTCTGACCCCTCGTGGGCAATGTTTTTTACAGGTGACCCAGGTGGGAAACCGTCTAGGATGAGCGTTGGTGGCGTCAGTTTGTAGTGTTTTTACCATTTAGTCATTCTTTACTTACAACATATAGTTGTAGTTGTGAACAATGTAACTTGTTAATATTGTATATGTCTTGTATCAGACTTATTATGATATTATAGATTTTCAGTCATTTCAATTCTATTCGTGTTTAGTGGCTCTGTGAATCCAGATATCAGGTATGTGGTTACCATTAGTTTACTTTCTTAGCTTCCGTTGTAAGTTTTAAAATTTTTAGTAGCTTCTACTTTATACCTGCTGTGTACTAGTTTTGATACTGTTTCCTAGTTGTTTTTATATCGCTGACCCGGCCGGATGGCTGATTAATGTAAAACTGGGAAGGGGTGTTACAGTCGTGGACGTGGTGGTCCTCACCAGCACAATCACCTTATTGATGCTTATGCTATTGACGTTAATGTAAGACCCGAACCCGAGCTTGTATGTCAAATACTTGTATATATTTTAATATATAAGAAAAAGAATAAATAATTCTATGATGATGGAAAAAAATTATGTGCCAATTCGACGTCACGCGTTTAATTTGAAGTTTGGGATTTCTGATGTTTTTGCAACGCTCATTTCGTCTTGAAATTAAATTTCGTTATTAATTCAAGTCATGCATATGTATACAAAGAATGGTGGCTGACTTGGATAGGCATGAATTGATTTTTGATATCCTGAAGGTGATTTAATTAGCTGGTATCTTGGCTGATTTAATTTTGTTGCATTAAGAGGGAGAGCTTTGGCCAGCTAATAGAATGATTATGAATTAACTTAAGTATCTTCTTATCTGATTATCAATTTGGCTCTCCTGATACTTACCTTCACTTCCCGTCTCCTGGAGAGCTCGACGAGCAAAGAATTCATTGCGACTTCTCTTCCTGATCGACGATTCCTTCCTCTCCTCTTGTCGTCGGTGTTGGAAGACCTGTTGTTGCCTTCTATTAGCGTCTCTATTGACCTTGCTGCCTTTTACCTGTGATTTTGTTGTGCTTGGCCGGTTGTTTTGGACTTTGGCCAGCAGCTTTAGGCTGAAACTACTCACTGTGAGCTTCTCTCCCCCTCTCCTTCTTCCTATTTGCTGAATTAAGGCCCGCTAGGGTAATAAATAGGGGATTTGCTTTAATTTCCGATGGGTACGGCAATGGATGTTCTTGTGTTGTAGGAGGGATGACTGTGGCTTTTATTCTCTCTCCCTCTTCTTCTTACCCCCCCCCCCCACCTTTGCTTACAAACACCAATCATATATGTGGATTGGTGTTGTTCATATGTGTGCGAGTTGATTCTTTTACCTTGATTCCTGATGGGGGAAACTGATGGTTGTTGTTACTTGTTTTGATCGGCTGTTTCTCTCGGCTAGTGGTTGATGTTGCCTTAATTCCTGATTGGGGGCGGCTAGATACTATTGATTGGCTTCTTTTTATGTTGGCCTTATTAGTAGCATGGTTGGTTGCCATCTACGAATTACGAATACTTAAAAATGCTTCGAGTATCGTCTCGAACGTGTATCGGATATGGAAAATGCCCGGAAACGCGTTTCCAAAACGTAGGAAACGTAATATTTAAATTAAATAATAAAATTTAATTGGGAAACGCGTATCCTGCACTATCCCGCTTGCGGGATACACGTTTCACGCTTTTCTCGTTCACGCGTCACACACAACATTCACAATTCAGCACTCACGCCTGATATAATTTGAGTTTTAGGGTTCACAACTCACGCGCCTTTGGAAACGCTTAATCAATGTTGAAAAATAATCAAAACAAACAAATAAACTCATTTGATGTAGGTTATTTTGACATGTTATTAGGATTTCAGCTCTACATAATTTGAGAATTACATCCACAGAACCAAACTTAGTAAAAACTAAAAATGAAGTTATGAAAGTGCTAATGCATGAAATGCGCCTTTGGATCCTGCGAAGAGAAAAGAGGGTGGAGGAAATTGTCGAGTAGGCGGTTACTAGCGGTTAGAGGAAAGAAGCAGAACAAGTCGCGGGAAGCGACGACATCAGACTTTGCCCGCCACGGCGAATGCCTCCCTTGCGGCAAGCTTTCACCTAATTTATAACGAAGCGGTTATAGTCAGAAGGGAAAAAAAGAGAAAAAAGGAGAAGTCAGCCAGACAGCAGGCCGCAAGGCACTAAACTAGAGATCGCAGCTCTTAACAAGCAAGTTTCTGGATTCGAGTCAGCATGCTTTGGGGAATGCCACCCCCCTATTTATAGGCTCGGGGGCCTTCCCAAACGGGCAGGGCTAAAATTACCGGCTGCCCGGGGTACAGGAGAACCGGGCAGAGGTGACGGAAAACAAATAAAGAGAGAAAAAAAAGGAAGACGCGCAGCCTGGCAGACTTCCCCGAGCGAGCTGAGCGGCTTGGCCTCTGGGACTTGTCACTGATCTGGACCGTCCCTGACGGCGGCCTGACGGAGAGGCCGCGCGGTTTGACCGATGATTAGCTGGCTTGCTGTTAACGACAACTAGAAAAAACAAGCCGCCGGCTTGGAGAGAACTGCGAACTAGTCGCGGATTCTGGTTGAACAGAAAGCATACTAGAATATCTTATAATTCATTATATCGTCTTTTTAATAATCCTTATCCAGTCTGCTTGTTTACAATATATATCATCATAGTAAGGGTCATGTTTACGTTATTTGTTAGTTTACATTTTTTGCTTCAAATTTGGGCACGTAATTAGTTTACATTTTTATATTAATTAATACTTATCTTTTAAAAAAATTAAAATGTTTCCTGTATCGTTACTATTTTTAAAAACATGTTTCTCGTATATGTTTCGTATCACATCATGTATCGTGCTTCTTCCCCGTGCTACATAGGCTTCCATTAGCGACTCTTATGGGCTGCCTTTTGTTGCTCTTATTGGCTTCCCTTGTTGAATTTTGTTGGTAACATTTAGTTTCTAAAACCTGATGCAATAGTGGCTGAAATCTAATCTATTAAGTGGCTGAATTTTGAGTCTTCATAGTGGCTAAAATCTGACTCGACTTTTCTTAGATTCACCGAAGTCTTTCCGGCCTTAGGCAGCTCCTAATAGGTCGTAGTTGTGTCCATCTTAGAAGTCTACTCGTAACTATTTAAAGGCGCAACCCTAAATTAAATGATTTTCTTAATACTGTAGAGGATGACGTTCGGTGATAGACGCAATGAGAACCCTGTGAAGGATAAGAGAAAAGAAAAGGGTGTGGTGAGTCCTTATTGCTTTGATTACGTATATTTCAATTTTTTTTTGAATTTTGAACATGTAGGATTACTTTACTCTGAGCTACTTCCATGCAAACACACACAATATGAATTGAATTGAAGACATTTGAAGATTTGAAATAAATGAGAATATGAAGTCGCTAAAAGGCTAAACATGAATTAGCAAGCGATAGAAACTCTGAGGGGAAATTTATATAAATATTTCATATATTTGAAATTGAATATGAATTGAATATGAAAAGAATAAGAAAACGAGTGTGCGTCGACGCATAAAAATGCTAAGGGTCAGCCACGTAGGAAGGGTAAAACTCCTACAAAATTTTAATAATTCCAAGGAAGGTCATGTGTTCGATCACCCTGAATTAGAATAGAAATGTCTAATCTAGGAGGCGTGGAAGTCTAGAGCGTGTTCGATCACCCCAGATTTGACATTGATTTGATAAGCCCCGATTACTGATGGATTTGAGAATAGCCCTCAGCATTTGGAAGAACAAAATATGATAAGAAAAATTTCAATTGAATACAAATACAAAAAAGAATAAAAGAAATAATGAACTTGATCCAGAAATAATTTATTTATGTTGTACTAGCTCATTGTACAATACTTTACCTTCTTACTTTATAGTCTTATTGTTCCTACTACACATATTCATATAGATATATATAACTGCTTGTTGTTGTTGACTCTTCATGTTTAAATGTAGTGCGGTTGAAGAGGTTAGAGACTCAGTTCTCTAATCTAACGGAATGTCGATTTCTTTTTTTAAGATCAAACCACTGGCACACTAGGTCACACTGGGAGGACACCTACAGAGGCAGGAAAAAAGCAGAGGGAATACGCAGTTTGAGTATGGGTTAGAGTTTTGTTTTAGTCTCTTTAAAGTTTGCTACACTATGTACATTGTATATATGTCCTAGTTTGATTTAGTAGTTGTCCTTGTACTCTGTCATATGACATGATGTAAATTATGTTTAACGAATAAAAGGTTGTTTTATGTTTTCTCCCGGTACCTATCATGTACTATATATTGTCGAATTATTGCGTTATTTATTTGTGAAAGCTGCTCAGAATAATAGAATTAAATTATGACGGACTTCTGATCGTTACAGTTAATACTAGCAAGCCTCTGGAGGTTTTTTGCTGAAGAACTTGATGCCCTGGGATGTCTAGTATGCCTTCAGAGTGCCTCTTCCACCACTGTCATCGCAACCTCAGGAACTCCACACGAACAATTTGCTTGTCACTTAATTTGAATGAATTATCGATTCTGGTACGACTAATCACATGACCGGGGCATCTGATGAAGTTATCAACGCCAATGACTTACTTTCTTCTATTTGATGGCTACGGAATTGCCTTATTTTTCTATGTCATGCTCCTCACATTTGTTTTATATATGCTCTTATTTTCTCAAAATTTATTATTTATTAGTCGCTTGACAACATCCTTAAATTGTTGAACTACTTTCATCCCTAATGATTGTATTTCTTAGGACTTGGCAACAAAGTAGTGTTCAGCAGTGGTAGGAACTGCGAGAACATGTACATCTTGGCCCATCTACCTCGTCAAGCTCTCTCCAGTACTCCTACTCCCTCTCTCGTGGATGTGTGAATGAGACATCAACGTCTTGGATACCCCTCCCCAAGTTTCTTATGTTCTCTAGCATAAGAAACTTGGCGATACTATTGATGTCCTCCGCAGTGAAAGTGGGAGGAGTACGGCAACCATGGTGTATTTGGCATCTATCTTGCTCATCATAGAATACTTCATCAAACCATGTGCATCCATAGATACACCCAAAATAATGTGGTTGAACGCTCAAACATCTCATAGAAGTCACACAATGCATTCTTATTGTTGTAGTATGGAGGTCGGGCGGTCTGTTGCTGTTTGGAGGTCGGGCGGTCTGGCGGTTTATCTTAGCGGCTTGTCTGCCAGGCTGTTGCTGTTTGGTATCCAAGCGGTCTGGCGGTTTGTCTCAGGCGACTTGGAGACTGACGATATAGCAGTCTCCTGTGGCGGCTTGTTCTCTTGGCAGCTTGTTCTCTTCTTCTGTTGGTTGTCGAGCGGTTAGCCTATTCGTCTAACCGCGCGACTTGTTCGGTTTGTTTATTTGTAAACCCGCATATACTTGTAAATATTTATTCTCACATTGTCTTTTTATAATCTCTCATCTCCTCCATTCTATAGAAAGGAGGTTATACATTTGTAATACTTACCTTTTTGGATAATAAAAATTTGTTAGTCCAAATTTTCGGTCTGTTTGTTTTCTGCTCGCACATGGTATCAAAGGACTCGATCTTTTCCTCCTGATTCTGTGAGCTCTCTCTGTCCGCGCTGCTTAATTCTTCTTCTCGCGACCTGTCTTCGCGACTTGTTTCTTCCGCCTACTTGTGCCCTGTTAGCGCGGTTTCTTTCTCTCCTTGTCGTTGCCCTTTGTGTGAGCGGCCTCTTCGATTCTCCTTTCTTCTCGCCGCGACCTGTTATTAAGTCTCCGCGACCTGTTCTTATTGCAGTGACTTGTGCTTAGTCGTTGCGCCCTACTTTTCTAGCCGCTCCTCTTCTTAAGTAGTCGCGACCTATGCTTAAGTCGTCGTGACTTGTTCTTCTCGCTTCTATGGCAACCTCCGATATCTCTACCAACACTACTCTCGTTGCCGCTCCTCCTCCTCCTCCTCCTCCTCCGGGCAACCTTGACACTGTTTCCAAACTCATCGGTCCCAACTACCCGGACTGTAGTGTCTCTTTCACCTTCCTTCTCCGCTCTCAACGCAAACGTCATCATCACACTGATGACCCTCCTACGCAAGACTCCCCTCTCTTTGACAATTGAGATGCTAGCGACACTCTTGTCCGCACATAGATAGCTAACAGCCTCTCTGATGAATGCCTACCTGTCATCCGTCATGATGAAACGGTCAAGGCTACATGGCTTCATATTGCCGCTCTCTACTCCAAGGGGGCTCAGACGTCCCGCATCTATACTCTGTATGCGGACCTCTTTGCTCGTCTCTCCATGTCTCCTGCTGCTGCTTACCAACAAGTTCAGGCTCTCGGAGCTGAAATTCTCCAGAATCGCCCTTTCTCTGCGGATCTCGCTGAGCAACACAAACACTTCCAGGAGTTTCTGATTGTGTGTTATCTTCTGCAACTTCCTGAGTCGTATGACATGATACGTCAACAAATCCTTGGCGAGGCGGAGTCTCCCACTCTGGATGTCACTGCTGCCCGCATAGCCGTTGTTACCTCTCTGCTACAACGTCCGTTGTTATCCTCTCCTCCTCAACTGAACAACTACGCTCACCATACTCAGCGAAGTGGCTCTGGTGGCCGCAACCTCCCATCCAGCGAACGCGGTGCTTCCCGCATTCTCTGCTCTCACTGTGGCCGCGCCGGCCACACGGTTGATCGTTGCTGGAAGAAGCATCCTCATCTTCGACCATCTGGGGACGCTTCCACTTCCTCTTCGAAGTTGTCCGCCTTGGTGGTCACGTCTTCAGGTAGCGCCCACGTCGCTACTGAAGGTAAATGGTTGATCGACTCTGGGGCTACCAATCATATGACTGGCAATCCGCAATGTTTTTCTCTCCTAGAACAGCATGATCGGTTGCCCCCGGTCTTTATTGCGGACGACTCTCCCTCACCGGTCAATGGAACAGGAGTGGTTCAAGTCACTCCGTCATTTCGCTTGGCGGACACCCTCTACATGCCCAAGTTCCCTTGCAATTTGTTATCTGTTACTTCCTTTGCAAGCAACTACAATGCTCTGTCACATTCACTTTTACTACTTGTTTTTTTCAGGATCCTGGCTCCCAACGGACGATTGCTACTGGTACTGAGAGTGGCGGCCTCTACTTTCTCGACAATATTTCTGCACTGTCCGCCTTCTCTTCCTCTTCTACTGATCTTCTCCAGTGACACCTTCGTCTTGATCATGCTCCTCCACGCTTTCTTCGTCAGCTTCTGCCACATCTTCCTCAGCAGAGTCGTACTCTCAACTGTGACGCATGTCAGCTTGACAAGGAACACCGCTCCTCCTTTCCACCGAAGCAAGTCGCGGATCTTCCCGACTATTTGATCTAGTTCACTCCGACATCTGGGGTCTTGCTCCTACCCTCACCATAGGTCGGGGCAGTTCATATTTTGTAACCTTCATTAATGATTTCTCTAGGTGTACATGTGTGTATCTTTTAAAGGATCGCTCTGAACTGTTTTCTGTATGGACATCATTTTATGATAAGATTAAGAATCAGTTTGATATATCTATTAAAATCTTTCGCTCTTACAATGCTAAGGAATATCCCAGCAATGCTTTCTCTTATTTTTGTATGCAACATGGTATTATTCATCAAACTAATTGTGTTTATACCTCACAGCAAAATGGGGTGGCGGAACGCAAAAACCGTCACCTCCTCGATGTCGCTCGCACTCTGATGACGCAGATGCAGGTTCCTCGCTCCTATTAGGGATACGCTGTCCTCATCTCCTGTTATCTCATTAATCACATTCCGTCCACGGTTCTCCACGGACAAACCTCATTCTTCATTCTATATTCGCGCAAAGATTTGTTTTCTCTCCCTCTGTGTATCTTTGGGTGCACGGCTTTTGTGCACGCTCCTTCCGCTACTCATGACAAACTCACTCCACGTGCCACCAAGTGTGTCTTTTTGGGTTACTCTACTACTCAAAAAAGCTATTGTTGCTTTGACTCAGTTCTTCGTAAGCAATACGTATCCGCGGATGTGACCTTCTTCGAGAATGCGTCATATTTCTCTTCTGACCCCTCTCCCTCTCCAGATATTTCCTCTCCTCCTACCGTCCCATCCACCACGTCTACTCCCATCGCGATTTTCCCACCGTCGTCTCCACCATCTCCTCCTCTCTCTCCCTCACCACCACCGCTCTCTCCCTCATCTCCGCGGCCGTCTCTCTCCACTCTCGGCCTAGCTCTCTCCGCCACGGATGCTCCGGTTACTGAGGAACACGTCAACCTAGATCTTCCCATTGCTCTTCGCAAAGGAGTGTGGACGTGTACCCAGCACCGACTGGCTGTTGTTGTTTCATATGATCGTCTAACTCCTTGCAGAGCGTTTGCATTGACTATCTCTGCCACTGCCACTCCCCGCACCTACCAGGAAGCTCTTGTCGTTCCTCATTGGAAGACCGCCATGGATGAGAAAATTGCTACCCTCACTGAAAGGGGTACCTGGACCCTTGTTCCTCCCCCTTTGAGCACTGATGTGGTTGGCTGTCGTTGGGTATTTGTTGTAAAGTTCCGTCCGGACGGCAGCGTGGATCGATAGAAGGCCCGCCTGGTCGCCAAAGGCTTCACTCAGACTTATGATGTTGATTACTTTGACACATTCTCTCATGTTGCTCGTCTCAGCACCATTCAGGTCCTTCTCTCTGTGGCTGTCAACAGAGATTTGCCTATTTCACAGCTGGATGTTAAGAATGCTTTTCTCTATGGTGATCTTCAAAAAGATGTTTATATGGAGCAACCTCCTGTGTATGTTGCTCAGGGGGAGACATGAGTATGTTGGTTGAAGAAAGCCATCTATGGCCTAAAGCAAAGCTCTCGGGCTTGGTTTGACAAGTTTAGCGGCATTGTTGCGGCCATTGGTTTTGCAAGAAGTTCAGCTGATCACTCCTTATTCATTCGAAAAACCTACTCGGGTCAGGTGGTTCTTGTTGTATATGTGGATGACATTCTTCTTACTGGTGATGACCAGGCTGGGATAGCTTTGACAAAAAAACACCTCCGTCAACACTTGGTTACAAAGGATGTGGGCTCCTCAAAATACTTTTTGGGGATTGAAATCTCTAGTAAGCTCAACTCCATGGTCCATTCCCAACGAAAGTATGTTCTTGATCTACTAAAAGAGGCAGGGTTGACTGGTGCTAAACCTGCTTGATGTCTCATGGTTGCTGGAGAAGACAAAACTTGGACAGATGACTCGCCTTTTATATCCGATCTTACGAGGTATCAGTGTCTGGTTGGCAAACTCATTTATCTCACGGTAACCAGACCCTACATCTTCTATGCTGTAGGCAAGGTGAGCTAATTCATGCAAGCTCCGAGGGAGTGTCATCTACAGTCTGCCCTGAGGATATTGGAGCATGTTAAAGCAGCGCCGGGGAAAGGACTTCTTTTCCAAAAGAATGGTCACTTGAGGGTTGAAGCGTACTCAGATTCGAGATATACTGATGACAAAGGAGACCGCAAGTCAACATCGGGCTTTTGCACATTTGTTGGAAGAAATCTTGTGAGCTGGAAGAGCAAGAAACAGTCTGTGGTCTCCAGGTCTAGTGCAGAAGCGAAATCTCGTAATATGGCGTCGACCACATGTGAGTTGAAATGATTACGTGCTCTCATGCTTGACTTAGGAGAGGTTTACAACTATCATATTCCTATGTTATGCGACAACAAGGCCGCGATATACATCTCCAAAAATCCGGTCTTTCATGAGAAAACAAAACACATAGAAGTCGACTGTCATTTTATTCGGGAAGAGATCTTGAAGAAACAGATTTGTACTTCATTCGTCACTTCTAACAACGAGTTGGCAGATATCTTCACCAATCCGGTGTCCGCTTCCTTTTTCTACATTTGCGACAAGCTGGGCATGATTGATATCTATGCTCCAGCTTGATGGGGAGTGTTGCAGTATGGAGGTCGGGCGGTCTGTTGTTTGGAGGTCGGGCGGTCTGGCGGTTTATCTCAGCGGCTTGTCTGCCGGGATGTTGTTGTTTGGTATCTGAGCGGTCTGGCGGTTTGTCTCAGGCAACTTGGAGACTGACGGTCTAGCAGTCTCCTGTGGCGGCTTGTTCTCTGTGGCAGCTTGTTTTCTCCTTCTGGTGATTGTCGAGCGGTTAGCCTATTCGTCTACCGCGCGACTTGTTCGGTTTGTTTATTTGTAAAGTCGCATATACTTGTAAATATTTAGTCCCACATTATTTTTTTGTAATCTCTCTCATCTCCTCCATTTTATAAAAGAGAGGTTATACCTTTGTAATACTTACCTTTTTGGATAATAAAAATTTGTTACTCCAAATTTTCGGTCTGTTTGTTTTCTGTTCGCACACTTATTACAATGAATCTTATGAAATCATATTGGGGTGCAGCGGTCCTCTTGCGTCTTACCTCATTAATCGTCGTCCATCCAGTATCCAAAAATATGATTCCTTTATATCTCGTTTGTCCACCAAATATGTCGTCCACACACCTTATCTCCCTTCTTGTGTATTCGATGTGTCTATTGTGTCAAGCTCATCAATAAAATTGTGATAAATCGGATGCTCATTTCCATAAATGTATTTTTATTGACTACTCTACTACGAAATGGTGTCGTTGTTAACACCCTTCCTCTCGGCGTTTCTTTGTACCACGGATGTTACTATATGTGAAGGCAAACAATTCTTTGGCCCTCATCAAGGGGAGAGGGACAAGACAATGATGTTACGCTCCCACTATTCCTCTTCCCATCGTGGCCTCGTATCTCCTTCCTTTCACTAGTCCAACTACCACATCTATTCCTGTCCTCACCTTAATTCCTGTTGTCGGGAGGCTTATTCGTCTTCCCCAAATCTATCAATGACGCAACACTAGTCTTGAGATGGCACAACCCTTATTATTCCACCACAATAGATACAATATTCTGAACCAGGTCCTGACGAAGACCTCCATCGACCTCTCATACATCTAAAAAGTAAGTCGGCCTCTGCAAAATACCTTATTGTTAATTATATCTCATATCACGATATTACACAGACACAAAGCCTTCATCTTCTCTCCATATTTAGTTTATATTCCTAACATTTAGCAAGAAGCGTTAGATATACTAGGACGGAAACAAGAAATGGAATAAGAGATATTTGTATTAGAGAAGAACCAGACTTTGGAGCTATCTTATCTCCTAGCTAGAAAAAGTGTGTTGGCTCCAAATGGGTGTTCTTTGCCAAGCAAAATCAAGAAGAGATCATAGGGAGATACAAAGCGCAGTTAATCGCCCAGGAGTATACTTAAAACCCATGGCATAGACTATCATTCTTTTGCACTAGTTGCCAAGATGGACTCAATCCACATTCTTTTATCATGAGTTGCATGCCAAGAATGGGATCTACAACAACTGGATGTAAAAAATGTTTTTACATGGTGATCATGCAAAGAAAGTATACATGAAATTTCCACAAGATTTCTTAAAGGCAAGAAACTCTATCAACTTAAAAAATCTCATTATAGTTTGAAGCAATCTCCCGGAGTTTGGTTTGGAAATTTTCAAAAAGATATGACTCTATTGGGATACAAACATCGTCACACCGCTCATACCCTCTTTGTTAAAATGAAAGCTGAGAAAGTGGTTATTCTCATTGCCTATATTGACGATATCATTATCACATGAAATAATGTAGAAGAAATCATATGGCTTAAAGCACGTCTGTGCAAGACGTTCGAAGCCAAAGATCTAAGAAAGATAAAATATTTCTTAGGAATTGAACCAGTGCAATCAAACCGTGAAATCTTCATTTCTCTGAGGAAAAATGTCCTGGTCCTTCTAGAATAAACAAGGATGCATGGTTGTGCATCGACAAAGATCCCCATAAAAGAAAATTGTAAAATCGAAGAAGGCGAGGGTGGTGAGAAAGTGAATTCCGCTAGCTACCAAAGATTGGTAGGAAGGCTATTTATCTCACACACATTCGTCCTGATATCACATATACAGTAGGGATCTTGAGTACATACATGAACTCTTCTAGATTGCGACATCAAGAAGTCATTATCCATGTGCCACGATACCTGAAGAAGATTTTTTAACGTTAAATCTTATTCTCCCAAAGCAAACATTTGAATATTGAAGTATGCACAGATCTTGCTTGGGCTGGAAGACAAGATGACTGAAAATTCACCACCGGATATTGCTCCTTTGTTGGAGGGAATTTAATGATCAAGAGGAGTAGAAAACAATGTGGTAGCAAGGTCCAGTACATAAGCAAAATGCAATGTGGCAAGAGATATGTGAAGACTAAGGCTTCAATCTGTAATGTAGGATTTGAGACTATAAAATGGGAAGTCTATACAATTATATTGCGACAATAAAGAGTATCAATATTGCTTATAATCTCATTCAAAATGACATAGCAAACATGTTGAAGTTGATAAACATTTTATCAAGGACTATCTAAAAAAAGGCAGCATTTGCATCTTATTTGTTCAAACTAAAGATCTGTTAGCAGATATCTTTACCAAGAACTTTGTAACAACCTAATTTTTTTTAAAAAAGGAGAAAAGCCTCCCCTCTTTTCTTCCAAACCGAGCAGCCCCTCTTTTTTAATTAATCTTTCGGCCTAGGGTTTTACCAACCCTATCTCCCACAAGCGCACAACTCGCTGCTCTAATTTCCCGTCTCCCGCTCCTGATACCTCATTCCGACTCTCTCGAGCTGCACGCAAGCGCTGACTCTTGATTCTGCAGCCTCCCGACATGCTCCCCGGTGCCCCCTTCTACTCCTCCCTCCTTTAGGGCCAGCGTCTCCTCTTCTTGCTCTAGTCGAAGGATTCCTCTCCTACAAGAGCCGACTCCGCCCCCTGCACTTTCCCTTGCTTTGATCGGCAGCACAACAACATCAATCCTCCTTCCTCAAGGCAGCAACCCGTTTTCCCCTTCTCTTCCTCGAGGCCAGCAACTTCTTCCCCCCTCTTGTGTTTTAGGTTTGTAAAGTAAATATCTTGTGCTAGCGTATGGATTTCCTTTATGTCAAATATCAATTTCATTGTACTTGAACAAGTTTAAATAGGATTGTTAATTTTTCTTGCGGCGCTTAGTCATCGTCGTCAGTTTCAACTTACTTAAAGCAAGTACAGATTTCTCCCTTTTCCGAACATTGAGTTTAATTTAATGTGTTTGTTCTTGAGATTAAATGACTTCACTCTTGAATTTTTGATCTGTCAAATAAATTTAAATCTTGAATGTCAAATCTGAAAAATTAGCAGTTTAGGGTTTAACATATTTTGAATGCCATGAGTTTGTGATCATGAATGTTTTTTAATAAGATTTTCACTTCGATGAAAGATTTTCTCATTTGACATATGATTGGAAGATAGATTTTTGGGCATGAAGGTTTATGTTCTTGTCATGTCAGATTCTATGTTTTTATGTTTCATCTCTTTTATTGTCAGATATTTTTTTATATAATAATTATGATCAGTTATTTTTTATAATATCATGTACAATAGCTAGACAATAAGTTATGTACTGGATTTTAACATTATTTACATGTTCATTTTCTTTGGGATTGTTAATGCATGAAATTGATATTGTCACTTGTATCATGAGTTTTATTAAAATACACGTGCATTTAATTTTTGATCGATAAACTCTAAAGTTTCTGTATAAAAACAAATTATTTTTTTCTCAAAATTAATTATTTTAAATCTAACAACACTAATACAGCTCCCGCCTAACAGACATGGTTTTTCTTCCGCTCATGCTTGTGGCATCACGACCCGCCTAGAGTGCCTCTGACTTTTGTTTGAATTATTTTATAATTATCACATATTTTAAATTTTATTATATAAATATATATGCATGCATCATTTCTCCACTCACCTTGTCATTATCTGTTGTTCTTGGCTGAAGCACTCACACACTACACACATAAGCATGTGTAGCATGCACACGAATGTTAAGAGATTATGAGCAAACTTAACATTTATATGCATATAAATTTCCACTAGAATATACACCGCTTGCGAAATATTAAATGGATATGGACAATTTAATATTTTCGAGTGCGATGACATTAGAAACATAATCAGCAAGACTTAAGCGATATGGACACTTAACATGACATGTGTATTCATTCATTTGCATGCATATCATAAATCATTACACAAGTGTCAAGCTAAAGACAACAATAATAATTGTACATACACAAATTTACTATTTGTTTGATATCGCACATGATCTCATTATTGCATTTGCATGATCATTACCTATAGTTGTCCAATAAAAATGTTATAATTATTATATGATTTATGTACCCGATGATATGATGTGTTAGAATCTCTAGTTTCAAATCACCGGTATTCGTATTTAGATCTTTTTGTTCTGCTTAACTATCAATTTTATTTGGTCCTCTAGTATATTCTTTTAGTTAGCTCATAAGCGTCAACATCGCAAGTAATGCAATTCTAAACATGTTTCTCCAGTTGTATAAGAGAGAAATGAGGGTCTTCTTGCAATTCCATCAGTGTTGTATGTGCACTTCCATCACCAGAGTGACTTACTTCTGTCGACACTCAATCATCATTTAGTTTCTTTTCCTCCTTGATATTCTATTTTCACTTCGTGCAAAAAAAATTTCGCTCTTGAATTCTCGAGTTTTACATCTCAATATCGAGCTAATTGAACAGATTTTATTATTATTGAAACCAATCTCTCGTATCCGGTCGAACCCTCTAAGATCATGGAGTATCAAGTACGCAAGCTTCGAAGAAGAAAAAAACATTCTTATGGTAAGAGTGTTTTGGATGCATGACAAGTCTGAGTAGTACACTTGAGAACTTAAAACTGATATGTGTAATAAGTATCCGCAACTTTTCTTTTGATCTTGGTAAATCTCTAAGCTTGTTCTCCATTCTATTTCATTATATTCATATTTATTTTTCATGTCTTGATTTGCAAATCTTATTGGAATGAATGACATGTGAATCTACGCCATAAGAGACTCCATTCAAATTCTCAAAAGTTTTGGGACGAAACTTCCTAAGTAGGGAAGAATGTAACAACATAGTTTTTAAAAAAATTGAAAAAAGAGAAAAGCCTCCCCTTTTCTTCCACACCGAGCAGCCCACCCCCTCCTTTTTCAATTAATCTTTCGGCCTAAGGTTTTCCCAACCCCATCTCCTACAAGTGCGCAGCCCGCCGCTCTAATTTCCCATCTCCCGTTCCTGATACCTCATCCCGCCTCTCACGAGCCGCACGCAAGTGCCGACTCTCGATTCCGCAGCATACCGACGCGCTCCCCGGCGCCCCCTCCTGCTCCTCCCTCCTCTAGGGTCGGCGCCTCCTCTTCTTTCTTTGGCCGACAGATTCCTCTCCTCCAAGAGTCGACTCCGCACCTTGCATTTCCCCCTTGCTTTGATCGGCAGCACAACAACATCAATCCTCCTTCCTCAAGACAGCAACCCCTTTTCCCCTTCTCTTCCTTGAGGCCATCAACTTCTCCCCTCTCGTGTTTTAGGTTTGTAAAGTAAATATCTTGCGCTGGAGTATGGATTTCCTTCATGTCCAATATCAATTTTGTTGTACTTGAACAAGTTTAAATAAGATTGTTAATTTTACTTGTGTCACTTAGCTGTCGACGTCAGTTTCAGCTTACTTAGGAAAGTAGAGATCTTTCTCTTGCAAACATTGAGCTTAATTTAATGTGTTTGTCCTTATGATTAAATGACTTCACTCTTGGATTTTTGATCTGTCAAATAAATTTAAATCTTGAATGTCTAATCTGATAAATTAGTAGTTTTGGCATTAATATATTTGGAATGACATGAGTTTGTGATCATGATTGTTTTTTATTTAGATTTTCACTTAAATGAATGATTTTCTCATTTGACGTATGATTGGAAGAATGATAGATTTTTGGGCATGAACAACAAGTATCATAATGATAATTATTAATATTTTTTGTTAGCAAACAAATGATTTTTGTTTTAAATAATGTTCGGATCGTACACATGTTTATTTGGAAGATAATCGTGTCTTAGAATGGTTTAATTTAGATGAGTATTTGTTATCTCCAAAACGATGCATAGTAATCTTACCACTTGCGAGTCCTTGAACCCGCAAAGTATAAAGCTCACCATATAATTTTTGGTGTCATCAAATCTTGTTTTTTCTCTATTTAGTTGTAATACTTGAGTAAAGTTTGTTTCATGATCTGATTTTTCCCCTTTGACATAAATTTATACGTCTTAGAATAACAATATATGAATCATTTAATTCATTAATATCATAAGCAACCAATGAAAAGTAGTGTTTAATTGCTGTAATTTCTTGACTGAGTTCCCACTTGACTCGGGAACAAATAAATGTCCATGACAAACAAGAATTATCTGAGAAGATTTGTATCTGAACTTGAAGACTCAAATGCATCAAATAAAAACACCTACATAATTCATTGGTTACAGCTTATGTTATTACATAAATTTTTATATAATATACTCTGGAGTAAGTTAATAATCTTAGTTGTTTATACTTGTCTCACTTGTCTGTCTCGCTAACTTTGCTGCATGAAAATTGATACACGGACATTCTTGATTCCCCTGCTCGTAATTTATTTTTACGTTGCTCACCTGTTTATTTCAATGTTCTGAGACTTTTTCCTTTTTATTTTGGAAATTACCTTTGTGACGCACATATTTTTGGTATGTAATATTATGTTATGTTGCAGTAAATAATCACTTAGATGATCATGTGTAACGAAAATTAATTCATTACAGGTAACGTCCCCGATGAGGAAAAGAGAGGTAAGCAATATTGAATCGGCGTCGCCATGAGCTATGAATCGGCGTCGCCCTGAGCTATGATTCGGCGTCGTGCGAGTTCTTCTTCTGAATCTGTTATGCTATGTATTGAGAGTTACTTATTATCGTTGTAACATTTTGTTTTGTTGCTTTTATGATGTGGACGGCACATAATATTGTCGCATGATTTGTTTAGTTGTACATATATGTTGTAAATTGAAAGGTGGGCTGGTTGGCTTGATTTGCTAGTGCTGCGGGTTTAATTTTATGTGGTAATGTTATATTTGGTGCTGTTTGGTGAACTGGGTTGGCTGGTTGGTGCTATTTGTTGGCTGGGTTGGCTGTGTGGCTGGGTTAATCGGTTCGGATTTTTCATATAAGGCTTCAGCGGTGGTTTTTTTTTCTTATGACATTTCGATCCCTGCTCTTATTCGGCATTCGCGCATTGTCTCCGCAGCCGGCGAAACCCGATAGCTAGGGTTTGGGTGGTTTCTCCTTCCCGTCGCCTGGTATGGTGAAATCTTCTGCTTCTTTCTTCTCTTCTACGTGTATACGCTCTAAACGCCTCTTCTTTAGCTTACTCTGGGACGGTTGGAGCTTTCTTGGCTTTGGTGGGAGAACTTTCAAGTTTCTTTGGACTAGGTATTTGCTTCCTTTCATGTTTTTCTTTTACTTGAGGCTGGATTTAAGTGTTTTAGTTGGTTTAGTGGCCGGTTGTACTCTTGTGAGCTGCTGTTTTTGGAGTTGTGCCCTAGTTAATTTTGTTCTGGACTGTTGGCCGGCTAGTTGTGTTACTGTCTTCTCTGGACTGTTTTGTTTTCTATGTTTTATATGGCCTGTAGTTTTTTTTTATGGCTGCTGTTTGTGGATGGCAGCTGGCATATGGCCGGCTGTGCCCTAGTTGACTACTGTTTTGCACTGGTAGCCGACTGATTTTGGACTGTATTTGTGGGCTGGTTGGACTGTACATGTGGGCTGGTTGGACTGTACATGTGGGCTGGTTGGACTGTATATGTGGGCTGGTTTTGGACTGTATTTGTGGGTTGTTTGGACTATATATGTGGGCTGGTCTTGGACTGTATTTGTGGGCTGTTTGAACTGTATTTGTGGGCTGGTTGGACTGTGTTTGTGTGGGCTTGAATGCGTTGGGTCGCTTTGTGGGATGCAACCTCAGGAAATAAATATTGTTGTCTTATATATGTACAGATATTGTGAAGGATGGCATCTCCGAGTCGACGCGACGTCTATTCGAGACGGGGCAAAGAAAAGGAACAAGCCACGGTGAGAATTTCTCTTTTTAATATATGCTTTACCTAAATATTTAACTGCTATAATGAAACTGTTTTATACCATCACTCTATATGTTGCGAATTCTATGAATGGCCTCATTTAGAGACAATCAAGCAAGAAAATATTCTGAGGGGACTAATGAACATAAAAAACTCATCATACATAATATAATGTGTCGACACATGAAACTATTAAGGGTAATATAAAATGAAGAATACTGAGGTTGTGTACTGAAATATCAGGCAAGTCGAGCCGAAAGGCATAAACGTGTGTTGTACGTACTGGTCTGTAGACTGATGACCCCAAAGGGGTCGGGCCCAAAGACTGAAATATGGCATACTGAGACTGATATAGCTTCATTGAATTACCCTTAATAGTGCCTATATGAAAAGAAATACAAGTTTAAAGAATATTGTCGTATAGCTTGACTGTAACAGATGTTTATTGTTTACTGTTGATGATTTTTAAGCCTTACTGAAACACTATTGGTAGTTACTTCTATTGATTTGACTGCAAGACAAATTCACGAATGAAATGAACGGTTCTATATTAGCTTATTGAATTACAACAGTACTTCTTCTTATAAAACTATTACTGTACAGCAGATTAAAAAGGTAAATTTTCACTTAGTCTTATACAAGACTAACGGTTGTATTCTCTAAATTTTTAGGAACCGGAAAGACAGCGACAGGTCGTCATTAGAGCTCAGGTAGAATTTACTGCTTTATTTCCTTTCTGTACTGGTGTATAGAATCTTATGTAACTGATGTTTATGATACTTACTCGTTATGAAATGCATATGTACATCTTCCGCTGTACCTGATTTCGAAATGCATATGTTTATGATATTGTTAATTGTGGCGGACAATCGGGCTGTTACAACCTTAGCGTCTGTGACTGTGCCACCTGCTACCTGAGTCCGATCTACGTTAAGCTCCTTCTTTTGGAAGTTTGTCTTCTTGTCGTATCAGGTTCTATGTTTTTATGTTTCATTTCTTTTACTTCCGGACATTTATTTAATGTAATAATTATGATCAACTATTTTCTTTTTTATCATGAACAACTGCTAGGCTATAAACTATGTACTGAATTTGACATTATTTTTATGTTCATTTTCTTTGAGATTTTTATTGCATGAAATTGGTATCACCACTTTATCATGAGTTTTATTAAAATACACGTGCATTTAATTTGTCGTCGAAAAACTCTAAAACTTTTGCAAAAAAACCAACTATTTTTTCTCCAAATTAATTATTTTAAATCTAACAAAACTAATTCAACTCACACCTAACAGACATGGTTTTTCTTCCGCTCATGCATGTGGTATCACGACCCGCCCAGAGCGTCTTTGACTTTTGTTTATACAGGCCGTGACAAACTTGAGATGTGATATCTTCACTAATAATATCTCCAAGTTGGTAATGATCAATATAGACTCTAAACTTGAGGGGTGAGTTGAATTAGATGAATTCAAGTACATTGTAAAGACACACTCTAAAAGCCCATATTTCATTTTATTATTGTAAATCTCACACCTCTAATATGGGTTTGTATTCCCCTCCTTTGTGTATATAGATAGAGGTGTGCCATGTAATATTTATTTTTTAGATTGAAAATAATATTATTTTTCCATTTGTCAATTTTTTTCATCTCAAGGAGAAGGGGCCAATGTCTTATCTCCCAAGGTGGTGGATTTATATCTCATTCACCTCTTTCTCTCACTTTTACTGTTTGTAAGAATTAATAACCATTATTTTGTCTTTATGTGATGTTCTGTAGGTTGATGTTTTTGTTAGCTATTATTGGTGTGGAAAGATTTTATAAAGCTTATTAACCCAATACTGAATTTTGTGGATTATTCTTCTTAACCTACTGGGAATACATCAGCACATGTACGAAATTAGACATATCACATACGGAAGCTTCTATCAAGCACATTAATATTTAAAACATGTGATAAAGACTGAAATTAGTTTTGCTGAGCTGGATTACCACCACAAAACCTATGTTGTTTCCTTCATGCCAGGTCTCATGTGGTTGTATATAGAATCACCTTTTGAAACTTACTAAATTTTTTTCCACCCGTTTTATATATGAAATCAATTTTACGATCTTTAAGGGACTTTGGGTAAGTTTGATGAGTTCTTATTCAATATTAGGGCCTAAATAAATCCAACCAAATAGTGGATTTACAAACTTCATAGTTCAATAAAGCGTATTTTCTAATGTCAAGAACCAAACGAGCTCTGTGAATAAAATAAAAAATAGGAAGGAAATTAATATTATAAAAACATAATGGGAAACAAAACAAAATCTATAAACTAAGAGTCTACGATCATATGCAACTACCCTCAACCTCCACCCTACCACAGGAGATGTCCAAACATAAGAAGTAATACACGTAAACTTGAAAATATGGGCACATGTAACAAAATCCGGCCATAGCCATGAAAACGTCACATAACAAAAGTCCCCAGTACAACAACAAATGAACAAAGATCTGGATAAAAAAGAAAAACAAACAGGCATCCAGTGAAATCAAGAGAATTTTCATAACTAGTTATAGTTACAAACCTCTAGGGAAATCATATATTTTCTTTCAACCTCAGATATCCAATTTTGTGCTTCTGCTTTTACTCTTTCGATTTCATCTTCAAAATATTTTTGCTGCCTTTCGTTCTCAGAAATTAGCTTATCTACCTCAATATCAAGCCTCCTGCACAAACTCTTG
The DNA here is from genome assembly GCA_039583875.1 of Platanthera guangdongensis. Classification (NCBI taxonomy): domain Eukaryota; kingdom Viridiplantae; phylum Streptophyta; class Magnoliopsida; order Asparagales; family Orchidaceae; genus Platanthera; species Platanthera guangdongensis. The sequence goes on along the minus strand of CM077152.1, from coordinate 27,785,060 downwards.
TAGTCGAATTCTTCCTTCAATTTTATCATATTTTGCACCTTCATTGCCTGAAAATGTAAGATTAACCATTAAAATGCTCAAAAGGAAAGATGTCTTTGTACAACCGTGCATTTGACATAATAATTAAAGAGTAGCTCCAGTATGAGTATTAGCCAATGAATCAGGTAAATGTCATATCAAAATGTCGCCTTCTATTAAGCCGTAAAAAGTAACTTCACATGAAAGTCAGTGAGGAATACAAGAATGGTATGAAGCTTTCATTGGTTTATTTTCCTGCAGATCAACTCGTGTCTGTATGCTTAACCATCTTAAATACAATCAAGAAATTTCTTATAATCATTATGTTTGCAACTTAGATGAAAGGATATGGTCGCAATATCAATTGTGATGAACAAGCAAATAAGGTACTTTATTCAAAATAGAAAACTTTTATATATAACAGTGGTCAATTCATGTAAAAAGATGAGAAGACAATTCGTGTGAAAATAATCCAAAGGTCGCACTAAGAATTTCTAAAATTTAACACTCTACCTCAAACTAATGTATATATCAATTACTTTCATATTAACACATAATTTAGAGAAAGGTAGAGGACCAAAGATCTTGGTAAAGATGTTGCCAACCTGATCTGAGTTGAAGATTTGATAAGGGGAGATTTTCTTAGAAAAAACATCAAACCGAGTAAAATGATAGCCAACTTCAATATGTTTCATCCTTTCATAGAATGTATGATTGGTAGCAACGTGAGGTGAAAAGAAAGAATCAACTAAAAGGTGTATGCGAAGGTGGAAGGCGAGTAATATTGAAGTTAGAAGACGAGTGATATCGAAGATAAAAGACGAGGGCCGGTGAAGGCAATATGTGAGTGATAGTGAAGGTGGTAAGCGAGCGATGGGGAAGGCAGAAGGAGAGCAATAACGAAGAAAGAAGGTGAGTAATAGAGAAGGTAGAAAGAGAGTGACATAGAAGGCGGAAAGAGGGCAATACGGAACTAAGAAATGTAACACCCAAAATTTACGTTGCGTTAATTTAAATTTCAGGGTCCGACCGTGAGCGTAGCTGATTGTACCGTCGTCACGACAAGGTATGTTTTCATTCGAATCAATGCATAAATTAATCAAAGTCTAAATAAGATAGTAGGAATTAATTCGGGCACAACTTCAAGGTTTGTGAGAGTTCTCATACTCATAATAAGATGTTATAGGGGGTGGAGCAAGAATTTGGAAATCTTTCTAAAAGAGTTTATAAAAAAATAATAAATAAAACCTATTTTCTCCCTTATAGTGGGTTCACGGTAATAAAAACCGTAAGGTAAAACCGCCCGCGTAAATCCTGCACCCCTTGTATCTCGCGTAAACCCTCCATCCGAGCGGTTGTTCTCCCGCAGTCCCGACTCACGTTTCTCCCGCTCCGTCTCCCGTAACTGCACGCCGCGCCAGCGCCCTCTCCTCCTTCTTTGCCGGAATCAAGCGTTCACTCCTCCTTCCTTAGCACCCCTAGTCGGCTCCTCTCCTTTCTTCAAAGCACTGTAAGAGGTAGGTCTTCAACCCTAGCCGGCGGGAAAAGTTTTTGAAGTACCGTTTTTGGTTACTGTGAGTATCTTTACTCGTTATTTTTCATTTTCGTGTGGAAATCAAAGTTAGACACCAACTTTGTTTGCCCTTCGTTTCTCTTGCCCTAAATTAGGAATCGAAGAGCTTGGTTTTCCCCCAATCCAAAATCAGGCACTTATTTTGGAGTAATTGTTGCTAAATTGAGGTAACGCTTTTGTTTGTGTTCTTTTCCTCCATAATTAGTTGTTTGTAAATATTTTGAGAAATTTCCACCGAAACCCAAAAAGAGGAAAACATCTAAATTTGGGTTTCCGTTTGCATATCCAGATTTTTGGAAATCGTTGGATTTAAGGATTGGAGAAGTTTCTCATTTAGGCTCTGTTTGGGAGAGCTCTGGCGGATTGAAAAGCTCTTTCCCAGCTCCCGGAGCTGTTATTGCCGCTGTTTGGAACAACTCTTTAATGAAATCGCGTTTCGAAGAGCCGCTCCCAGAGCTCTTTTCCGGAAGCCCCTCCCCCCCTGCGTTCAGCGCTCTAAAAAATCGCTTCCGATTCCCCCCCCCCCTGCGGTTCTTCTCCCCGATCCTGCGTTCTTCTCCTCTCCCGATCCTGCAGAAACCCTCCTCTTCTTTTCTGTAGCTTCAACGATTGTCGCGCCCTTTCTCCCCCGACACCCACGGCGGAGGACGAGAATCGGTCAAAGGGAAAGGAGATGATGCGCCGATCATCGGGGAAGAAGGCGACGCAGCAGGTTTTCGGCTCCACACCGGTCAATTCCTCCACCGGTGTTTCCGATATGTTCCGCTCCGGTAATTTTGACACCCGACATGCTGTTTTCTTGCGTAATCGTATTTTGTTCGTCTTCTCTTTAAGAGGAGATTGATTACTCTTCTTCTCTGCAACTTCGAAGGTGGGGCGCAGGTTGCAAAGCTATGTAATTGATTCTTTGGCAGTGAATGGACCGTTGGTGGAGTAGATTACATATATGCTTGCCGGTTAATTAGTTAGATTGCTTTATGAAATGTTCATATTTTGATTGGGAGTTAAAATTTGGAGGAAATACTGAAGGCATTTGACAAAATGGCGAGGGGATGTTTGATTCATTTTTATTTAGATATCAGTGTTCCTAGTAGGCTGGTTGAAGTGGAGAGTCATGTCAGGAATTTTATGTGATTGTAAAATACCATTAAAACATAAAGGCAAGTTTTGTCGTACTGCAATTAGACCTACGTTGCTCTATGGTTTTGAGTGTTAGGTAGTGAGTCAAAAATAGCTTCCAGAAGTTGTTTCTCCAAACAGCTAAAAATATAAAATCGCTCTTCAAAGCGCACTTCTGCACAGAACACCCAAACACTCTGCAGCTTTTCAAAACTGCTCCCCAAAGATCTATTTTAAAACAGCTCTATCCGGACAGCAGCTTTTCAATCCGCCAGAACTGTCCCAAACAGACCCTTAACTCCGTGTCGAGGTGAGACTTATGCCTCTGAAACTCTTTTCAAGTATTTTGGTTCCCACGATTGAATTATACCATTTGGGAATCGTTTCTAATTTTGGGAATTTTATGGGTTTTATTTTAAGGTATCCCCGACTTTTAGAAAGGTGAATTTTTCATCTCTATTGGAAGAGTTTGAATTGGTCAGAATTATTCAAAGGGGAATCATGTCACCCCGCCGCGTTTACGAGCGTCGAAACACCGTTGTAAGAAATTCGACTCATTTTAGTTAAATATATCATATTGTTTTTAATTCATGTTTTAACTATGTTAGTGTATGCACTTGAAAGTTATAAGTTCCTATAATCAGAACAAAGTTAAAGGGGTAGATACACTTAAGCTAAAATATCAGATTCAATTACATGAAAATCCTTAACCTAGTGTACTTAACTAGAACGCTACCCCCGTGATTGTTTCACTGAGCACTAGTCTAGATTAATTCAGAAAGATGGCGAGAGAGGTCATCCTCGTATTTTTGGTGGAGGCACACTACCGTGTTCTCAGGTCCAGTGGGTCACCACACGCGTTTCAGACTTAGGGTCGATGACCCATGTTTACAAAGATGGAACTCCTCAGATAGAAGTCTGTGTTCCTCTTGAGGGGCATTCAGTTCAGGGCACCATCAGGTTTGCCACTCAAACTACAATTTTCAGTGTGTGCACGGTCGCTGCTAATAATGAAACTTGCAGAAACTTACAACAGTCACATTCCTAAGACTTCAGAAATAAACGAACTGCACAAGTAAGAAAAGTGCGTCAGGAAACACAGAAGGTCGATATTATGTTCAAATCATGAACTCAAGTGCCAAGATTAATAGTAAACAATTTTGCATATTTTTATACAAGTAATGTTCATTTATTTTTAGTGTTGCTGGAAGTAATTTTTCTTACTCTCTAGTGGGCTTGACCCAGTTGAAACTTATTTTTACAGGGGACTCGGGTCAGGGGATCAACTTAGGATAGGCGGTGCAGTCATCACTATTGTCAGTCTCTTTCAGTCGTACCATTCTATTATCGTACTTATTTTACTTGCAGACATTATATGTTGTTGTAAGTTTTTTTTTTGCTCTTGGCACTTTTATTTATGTCTGTCTTATACCAGTTTATATACCGTTACTTAGTTTACTTCTTATTGCGGGCCCGGCCGAACTGCTGATTTCCTGTTAAACTAGGTCGGGGTGTTTTAAGAAATTTGATGCTCGTGTTTTAACTTTGCACTTTGTAAACAATGTCAATCAAAGTTTTACTCTTGTCATTTAACTAGCAACATGGGTCATAACTCTAAACATGGAGCAACAATAATTTGCTTCTTACTTTTCTAAGTAGCATGCTGCCCTAATCAAAAAAATGCAATAGCCAGATGGGGAATTTAAGTGATCGACTGAACAAGTATATTTTGATCAGAGAAGAATTCAAATGCTAAGCCTTCATATACAGTGACCCTTTCCTAGGAAACTACTTGATGTGCCTAAGAATGTGTGCAACTGCTTTAAGTGTTTTAATTTAGAAAATTTCATATGAGAACTCACAACTCCAACAAAATATGATTGGTCAAGTGGCTGTCAAATAGATCAATTTCCTAACAATCCATCGTTAAAAAGATGGATCATAAAAAGGCTGTTCACTGTCAAATGACATTTGTGTAACCAAGAGAGTAACTGTTTGTTACAGAAAAATTACGCTCCAAAAGAGTATTTAGATCATCCCAAAATCTTAGTAACAAAACAGCTTCATAAATAGTTGATTACCTCAGAAATGTCTTGTTGGTCGCTACCAATAAGATATCATACTCACACATTATCAGTATAACAAATCATAATAGTGTATTTCTGAAATGAAGTGATTTGAGGATCTACTGTGAGGACCAATCTTAGCTAGGACAACGTAAAACTTGTTTTATTTAGTTGATTTTATTTCTAACATATCTGAGGTATGTTTATTCAACTCCTCAATCTCAAACTCGGACTAATGGCACAAAAGGTTTGCACATTTAAATATTAAAACAGCCTGTCTCCAAATATAGCTTAGTTAGAGGTTTACCTTGTACAAAAGATGTCAAAAAGAAACCATGCAGAGCTTGAAAATTGGGAAAGCAAACCAAAGTTTCTTTAAAGCACGAGGACTTCAATTCAGATCATATATAACATTGCTGAAAAGACATATCATTCTGCCTCTGAGTAACATGCACAATTGGTTACTCCATTTAAATCATTTCTTAAAAATCACAAGAAGAAGGCATTACGGAATTTCATCTATACAAATTGCCCCCCTTGATTAACAGCATAGAAGAATATTTGAATAGATATGAGCCTTGCGCAGAAGAGAAAACTCTATATTTAACCGGAGGGAGTTAACAAAGTCCCATGTATTATGATATACTAAGGGGCTGCATCTCCACGTTTTTAGAGAGGATGTTGAGTAATCAATTGGGATAGGTGGTCAAACAAAGTAAGAGTGAATGAGATGAAGGGTACATTGTCTTTTACCTTATAGCAAACTATTGATAAGTGCATATCGGAGGCTAGAATGTGGTTGATGCATATCAACTTGCATAGGAAAAGGACATGAGAGGTGGTCGAAGACAACCTGAACTAGACCAGGATCTGTACTATGTGCCGCCAAACTCATATCGTGGAGCTGAAGTCATTTTTAAGTCCATCCATACTGTTTCTAACTAATTAGGTCAAGAATATGATGTATCCTGCTTGTCCCAAATGTATTTGTTGGAAGTCGGGAGAAGAAAAACTACATTAACCGAGAGTCACCTCCTTTATATATAGCAGTGACAAAATACAAGAAAAAATAAAACCAAACATATAACTCGACACACCAACACACCCCCTCAAGTTGGGCTTGTGATGTCTGTCAAACCCAACTTGGACATAATATTTACAAATGATCTAAGACTCAGCCCCTTAGTGAGGATGTCAGCCAACTGTTGATTAGATGGGACAAATTGAGTGCTCACAACTTCACTCACAATGTTTTCTTGATGAAATGATGATAAACTTCAACATGTTTAGTGCGGTCATGTTGAACTGGATTGTGCGTGGTGCTAATGACCGCTTTGTTATCACAATATACACTGATGGGATTCTTGTCTTAAATTTCAAGTTTAGACATAAAGGATCGAATCCACATTCCTTCACATATTTCATGGGTTATAGCTCTGAATTTAGCTTTGGCACTGGACATGGCAACCGCTAGTTGTTTTTTACTTCTCAAGGTTACCAGATTTCCCCAAACCAGAGTACAATATCCAGAAGTAGATCTACGGTCATCAACTGACCCCGCCCAGTCAGCATCGATGAATACTTCAATGGTTAATTCTTTGTTGGGAGTAAACATGATGTCATGCCCAGAAGAGGTTAAAAGATACCGAAGAATCTAGTAGGTCGCATCCAAGTGATGAGGTTTAGGAGAAAGCATGTATTGACTAATAACTCCAACATCATAAGAAACATTTGGGCGAGTATGGGATGGGTAGATGAGCCACCCTACAAGCCAATGAAAATCATTGATATTTGCACATGTAGAAAACAAAGGGCGAACCTTGTATATACTTCTTCGTGTATAAAATACAAGAGAGAATACAAATATATAGGAGAAGAGAAGAAGAAAGAATCCTATACAGGAGATGTGGGACTAAAGGAGAAAGGAGAAATGGGTCTATAAATGGGCATTTACATTATTTTTCCCTATATCATCTAACACTCCCCCGCAAGCTGGAGCGTATAAGTCGTATGCACCAAGCTTGGACAAGAACTGGTAATACAACTTGCGAGGCAATGCCTTGGTAAGAACATCAGCAACTTGCCCAGAGGCAGGAACATGTTCAAGTTGTAGCTCCTCTTGAACCTTTTCTCAAATGAAGTGACAATTAACCTCAATATGTTTAGTCCTCTCATGGAACACAGGATTCTTTGCAATGTGTATTGCAGCTTGACTGTCACAGAACAGTGTTGAAGGTGAGGACAATTTGACTCCCAAGTCCATTATAATACTTTCAAGTCAGGTTATTTTGGAGGTAACAACCGCCATCACACGGTACTCAGCCTCAGCAGATGAGCGAGCAACCACCGTCTACTTCTTACTTCGTCATGTGATAAGATTTCCTCCAAAATATGTACAAAACACAGTAGATGAACATCGATCATCCAACGAGCCCGCATAATCCGCATCCGAGTATGCAATAAGAGAAAGGGAGGAAGATGACTTGTACACAAGTCCTTGCCCAAGGGAAGTCTTCAGGTACCTAAGGATGTGTTCCACTGCCTGGAGGAGAGAAACTCGTGTGGTATGCATAAACCGGCTGACCACACCAACCGCAAATGATATGTCAGGTCTTGTAACTGTTAGGTATATCAGTTTTCCCACAAGACGACGATAGTATTCCGGGTTCGGAAGAAGAAAATCATTCTCAGACCCCTGAGCACACAACATGTGGTTGACTTCCATCGGGGTTTCCGCAGGTTTGCAACCCGAGAGACCAGCATCTTGCATAAGGTCAATACAGTACTAACGCTGGGATAAGACGAGGTCATCAGGTCGTCGTGCTACTTCTAGTCCAAGAAACTAGCGAAGATTGCCCAGATCTTTGATTTGAAAGATAGAGTTTAAATGTTGCTTCACATGGTGTATCCCAACTGAGTAATCACTAGTGATAAGAATATCGTCCACATAGACTAGAAGTATTATACTCCCAGTTGATTGGTGACGAGTGAAGAGAGAGTAATCTGCCGAGCTTTGTTTGAAGCCAACCTTGCAAACGACCTTGCTGAACTTTCTAAACCACGCCCGTGGAGATTGTTTGAGACCATAAATAAACTTGTGAAGTAGACATAGCCGAGACTCCCTGTGGTCTCAAACCCGGGAGGTTGATGCATGTACATTGTTTCAAGAAGATCGTCATTCAAGAAAGCATTCTTGACATCTAGCTGATGGAGGGGCCAAAGCGAAGAACAACTAAGGAGAGAAGGACCTGAACCGAATTCAATTTTGTGACTGGGGAGAAATTTTCATCATAATCAAGGTTGTACTGTTGGGTAAAGCCCCGGGCCACAAGCCGAGCCTTTAAGCGATCAATTGTCTCATCCACGGTATGTTTGATAGTGAAGATCCACTTGCAGCTAACGCAACTGTGACCAGAAGGAAGGGGCACAAGATCCCAAGTGTGATTACCCCACAGAGTCGTCATATCTTCATTCATGGCGTCACGCCACCGCGGATGCCGGAGAGCTTTCTGCACAGAGTTAGGTATAGAAATAGATGAGAGAGAGAGCAAAAGTAAGAAGAGGCGGAGAGAGCCAACGTAGAGAGACATAATTGGTCATGGGATGTGTCGTCGAGGAGGATGCTGGATCAACAGGCCGCAAGATCACACCGGTAGAGGGAAGCTGTTGCAGGGCATCTGAACGTGGAGGACGATGAGTGTACACTTGAATAACAGGGGGTTTGGAGGGGACTCGTGGTGTTGGGGGGTTCGGAATGATAGGAGATTTGGACTGGTGGGGTAGAGGGGTAGGGAGAAGTGGTGGTAGTGGAGATGTTACGGGTACGGAGGGCCGAGGTAGAGGAGGAAGAAGGGGATCAGAAGGACTGGTGTAATATGGTTGGTCTTCATGGAAGGAGACATCAGCAGACACAATCATCTTACCAGTGGTAGGATCAAAGCAGACATATCCCTTCTGAGTGTGAGAGTAGCCAACAAACATCGCCTTGGTAGCCCGAGGGGCTAGCTTGTCAGTGGAGGGACCAAGGTGATGGACATAACAAGTACAGCAAAACACACGAGGTGTGAGAGAGAAGAGAGTTGTGGATGGATTGTTTTAGGAGAGTTATGGGTACTACAAAGTTGAGGATGGATGTGGCATGCGATTGATGAGGTGACAAACTGTAGAAACGACAAAGTTCCAATTTAGAGGAGGAACTTGCATTTGGATCATAAGAGATCGAGCCACGTCAAGGAGGTGGCGATTTTTTCGTTCCGCTACGTCATTCTGTTGAGGGGTATAGTCACACGAACTCTGATGTAGAATACCGAACTCAGCCCAGAGATTGGAGAAGGTGCGACCAGTGTACTCGCGAGCATTGTCTGTACAAATTGTTTTGACACAAGTAGAAAATTGAGTGTAAGTTTCCGTTAGAAACGTACGGAATGTAGTTGTGAGTTCAGTTTGATCACGAAGTAAATACAACCAGATAACTCGCGAGTAATCATCGATAAATGTAACAAAAATATCGGTAACCAAAAACACTAAGGACTTTATAAGGCCCCGAGATATCATAATGTATTAAGGATAAAGGAGCATCGCTCTGAGTACATGAAGAAGGGAAAGATACACGGTGTTACTTGCCGAAAATACAAGATTCACAAAAAAAACACTTTAAGAGAAACAGTGAGAAGAGCTTTCTTGAGAATCGGAAGGGGGGCATGTCCCAGGCGACGATGCCAATCGGTTGTGGAGACAGAGGTGAGAGCAGTGGGAGAAACGTCGAGTAGATAGAGCCTGTTGGACAGTCGACATCTACCAAGTATAGTCCGCATTTGTCGATCCTGCACAACAAATGAAGAGCGTGAGAAAGTAACGCAACAATCAATATCTTGTGTAAGACGACTAACAGAAAGAAGATTAAACGGAGAGCCCGGAACATGAAGAACCAGAGATAAGGAGAGGGAAGGAGTAAGAGGTAGACTGGCAGTGCCAGAAATCGGGATCGTGTCACCATTAGCCGCAGTGATGTTCTTGGGGTAAGGAGTATCTAAATATTGAGGCGGCCGCCGTGGAGAGAGATGATGTGTAGCACCCGAGTCCACAATCCAGTGAGAGCTGTGCGAGAGGCAAGATATACCTTCATTGAAAATTGAGGCGACGGAGGTAGATGAGCGACTAACCGCTCCTTGAAGCTGTTGGAGTTGAGCCCGTAATGCAGCAATATCATCACTAGTTGTGGAGGGAGGTGAGGGAGCGACCGTTGCAGTAAGATGAGAAGGCAGACCATGTTTGCGGTAGTTGGTGGCCTCCAGATGGTCATCTCTGCCGCAGTAAGAGCACTAAAAGAGAGTTCGACCACCGCGACCGCGTCCCCGATATTGGCGACCACCACGAGCCGGTGGACCACGAGTAGATGGAGCGAGAGTGGCCACGGGTTGCCGAAGGAGAGCGGGAGACGGAGTCGGAACATCCAGAGGTGGAGTAACCTTTAGGAGCATGGAGCACACATCCGAGAGGGATGGAGTAACAGCAAATGATAGAACATGAGCACGAACACTATGAAGATGTGAGCGGACACACGCCATCATCATAGCAATCCCCACTGCCTCCTTCTGTTGTCGTTGAGTTACCAAGTTCGTAGTGGGAGGCTGATGCTAGATCTAAGCCTCAACAAGAGTTTTAACCCGCGCAACAAAGGAGGTAAGGTCTCCAGTAACTCCAGCGTTAAGGGACTGAAGATCAGTAAGAATGTCAAACAACTAAACAAGTGTTGAAGACTGTCCTTCCCAGAGTAGAGAGAATGAAGATCAGTCCACATAACATGAGTGGTCTCATGATACATAGCCATACGATAGGGCTCGGTGTCCAGAGAATTGAGGAGCAAAGATTGAACCCGACCGTCGTCACGGATCCACTCATCAGTGGGTGCAGTGGGTGGAGTCTTGGTAAGATGATGAAGAAGACCATTAGTTTGTAGTACACGCCGAACGGAATGTACCCGCTCCACAAAGTTTTGTTTTCCACGAAAATAAATAGTGGTAATGCGCAGCTCATCTCGAAGCTCAGAAGGAGCGACACGAGGATAGCCTGAGGGAGGAGTAGAATAAGCAGCAGTGGTGAAATCGGAAGCCATATTCTTGGGCGGCTAGGCACAATAACCGGGCGGTTAGAAGCACGCAGCTAGCCAGTCAGCACCGGCGGCTTAGAAGGGCAGAGAGTGGTGAGACGAAGCCAGAGAGAAGAAGCCGCAGAGAGCGGAAGTCGCGGCGAGTAGAAGCCGCTGCGGGTAGAGGAAGCCGCGGAGAGAAGAGATAGCCGCCGCGAGTAGAAGAAATCGCCGCGCGTAGAAGAGATCGTCGCGAGTAGAAGAAGTCGTCGTGGGTAGAGAAATCCGCAAAGAGAAGAGGTGGACGCCGCAGGTAAGAGAAGTCGTCGCGGGTAGAAGAAGCCACGATGAGAAGCAGGTTGCGACAAGAAGAGATCTTTGGAGAAACCGAGAAGAAGCAGGCAGCGAGAAAAGTCGGGCGAAAGCGAGTCGCCATGGAGAGAATAAGAAGACAAACTGAGACGGTCAGACCGGCCAACAAACCGGAAGAGCAGACCGCGCGGTTACAACAGGTGGAAAGCAGCAGCAGACCGTGCGGTTAAGCAATAGACCGCAGCAAAGGCGGAGGCTGAGCGGTTTAGGAGCAGACCGCAACGGTAAGAGAACGCAGAGGCAGTTAGAAGAAAAACTAACCGAACGGAGGTGGGGTCCACGAGTCAGAGGGAGGAAGGCTATAAAAGGGGGCGGAGAAGGGGAGAGAGGTGGATCCACGGGAGATAAGAAAGAGGCGGGTAGATAGGAGAGAAGCCGCAACAACAAGCGGTAAGGCAGAAGACCAAGCCGCCCGGTCAAAAAGAGAAACCGAGCGGGGTTAGGGAAACCGGGCTGTTAGAGACAAGTCGGACCGGTTCCCTCTGATACCATGTAGAAAACAAAGGGCGAACCTTGTATATACTTCTTTGTGTATAAAATACAAGAGAGAATACAAATATATAAGAGAAGAGAAGGAGAAAGAATCCTACATAGGAGATGTGGGACTAAAGGAGAAGGAGAAATGGACCTATAAATGGGTCTTTACATTATTTTTCCCTATATCATCTAACAACACCAACTTCTCCACCATACCTCTCCAATCTATGGTTGGGTTCAAAAGGGGTGTCTGCGGGTCTATACCCGCTCATTCCCGTTGATTGCAACAGGTCTAGGATGTACTTCTGCGAGATAAAGATGTTATGTCTAGATCTTGCAACTTCAATGCCAAGTAAGTACGTAAGGCTCCTGAGATCCTTTACCTCAAATTCACTAGTCAATCTTGTCTTCAGATTTTTGATCTCATATGTCATCCCCAGTTATGACAATGTCATCCCACAGATAATCAATGCAGTTAGTTTTCCTTGTCTATGTTTTACAAATAGAGTATGATCGGCATTGCTCTGAATATATCCAAATGTCATCATGACTCTTTGGAACCTTCCAAACCAAGCCCTCAGTGATTGTTTAAGGCCGTATAAAGCCTTCTTCAGTATGGACACAATTCCCTCAGATCCCTTAGAGGCAAGACCCAGAGGTAGAGACATATAAACTTCTTCTTCCAAATCCCCATGGAGGAATGCATTCTTCACGTTCAACTGGCTGAGACTCCACCATTTGCAGTGTAACATCCAAAATTTTAACGTTGCGTTAACTTAAATTTCAGGGCCGGATCGCGAGCAAAATTAATTGAGTCGGCGAAGTGTGAAGGTATCGCTTCATTTTAATTGAAGTTTCATAGTTGTTAGTTAGTACAACAACACTCAAGCCTTTATCTCACTATAGTGGGGTCGGCTATATGGATCTTTTGTCGCCATTCCACCCTATCTTTTGTCATAATCTCACTAATGCATGAGTACATCATGTCTTTCCTTATAGTTTCATTCCAAGTCTTTACTGGTCTACCACTCCCTCGTTTAACATGCCTAGTGACTAGACTCTCACAACGCCTAACAGGTGCCCCTAATGTCCTCCTTTGTACGTGTCCAAACCATCTTAGATGAGTTTCCCGCATCTTCTTTGCAATTGGTGCTACTCTTGTCTTATCCCTGATACATTCATTCCTAATTTTGTTCAATCTCGTTTGTCCACATATCCACCAAAGCATTCTCATCTCCGCAACTCCCATTTTTTGCTCATGTACACAATTCACTGCCCAACACTCAGAACCATAGAGCATCGCGGATCTAATTGCAGTATGGTAAAACTTGCCCTTAAGTTTTATCGGTACTTTACGATCACATAAGATCTCTGACGCACCTCTCCACTTCAATCAACCTGTTTGGATTCTGTGTCACATTTTTGTCAACACCTCTGTCTTTTTGAACAGTCGATCAAAGATATTTAAAACACTCACAACGGGAAATATCTTGATCACCCAACTTAATAACGAAATCATATGTCCTTCTTGTACTGTTAAATTTAAGCATCATATACTCCGTCTTTACTCTGCTCAACCTAAAACCCTTCTTTTCTAAAGTATCTCGCCACCATTAAAGTTTTGTGTTTACACACGCGCGTGTCATCAACCAAAACGATATCATCCGCAAAAAATAAACACCAAGGTATTGCTTGTTGGATATGTTTAGTGAACTCCTCTAAGATAAGGGTAAAGAGATAAGTGCTTAATGCAGAACCTTGATGTAAGCCAACGTGATCGGGAATTCTTGTGTTAATCCTCCATATGTGCTCACCCTTGTCACTGAATTTGTATACATATCTTAGATTATGTCAATAAATGATACATTTACACCTTTCCTTTTTTAAGACTCTCCATAAGATCTCTCTTAGAAATATCATAAGTCTTCTCAAGATTAATAAATAGCATATGCAAATCTTGTTTTCTTTCTCGATAATTGTCAATGAGTTTCCTCAACAGATGTATAGCTTCCATGGTCGACCTCCGTGACATGAATCCAAATTAATTCTCTGAGATGTTAGTTTCATGTCTTACTCTCCATTCTATTACTAGTTCTCATAGTTGCATGGTATGACTCATCAATTTAATTCATCTGTAATTGTAGAAAAGAATAATGAAATAGAAGTTGCAAGTTTTATTCATCCTCAAGGGGCATTATATAGGATTACAGCAAGATACTCAACACCGATAGGCGGTGTGAGACTAAACTCAACATATAGTAAAATACTAACTCTAACACTCCCCCTCAAGCTGAAGGGGAACCCTACAGCTTGAACACAACATAAAATGGAAGGTAAAAGAAGGTTGGCAACGTGGAACATAACAGCAGCCACCGAGGCCCAACCGCGCGTCACCGGGGATACTTCAACCGGGCAAGAGTCACACGACGTTGGTCCACAAAACCGACCATGACCACGATGGATACACTAGGAGAGAAAACTAGGTCAACCACGGAAGACCAAACCAACCTTACCAAATCCAGAGAAAACAAGGAGGAGACACAAACAACATACGAGATCGACCTGGGGGCCACGTATGATTGAGGCAGGAGTCGGGAAAGAGGCATCCGAGTCGCCATTATCACAAACACTCCCCCCTCACGTAGAATACGTACATGAAGGCATAGACTATGCCTGGAGGCCGTGACGTACACTCCCCCTCACGTAGACCACGTGCACGTGTGGGACCCTCGTCGGGTACATGAACCCAGATCACGTGAAAGAAGGGGCCGAAATCGCATGCGAAGCAAACAAACACAACACACTATAACAATAACTACTAAACAAAAATATTAAAGCTTAAGCAGGGCCGGAGAAGATGAGCACCGGCAGGCAGCGCAGCAGCGGTCATAGGCCAGCCGTGCCGGAGAAGAGAGCAGTGCGGCAGAGGGCATCCATGCCGGAGAAGAAGAGAGCAGCAGCAATAAGAGGGATGCTGGGGTCGGGAAGCAGCAGCGGCAAAAGGCACAGCCGGCAAGAAGAAGTCTGGGCCGGAGACGGGGCAGTTGTCGGAGAAGAAGAATTAGACGGAGAGAGAAGTAGCCGCCGGTGAAGGAGAGCAGCGGCAGAGCCGGAGGAGAAGCAGAGGCTGACGGGTCGTCGATGTCGCAGAAGAAGCAGAGAGCCGACGGGAGAAAGTATCCAGGCTGGAGAAGAAATAGTCAGAGAAGAAGACGAAGCCGTCGGAGCCATCGATGTCGCAGAGGAAGCAGAGAGTCGACGGATCGTCGATGTCGCAGAAGAATCCGTCGGGAGAAGCTGTACAGGGAGAATGTCCCGCTCCCGTCTCCGGAATCAAGGGCCGATCCCGTAGACGGGAGCAGGGGGGTGAGAAGAGCCCGATCCCTAGCAGGCGAGCAGAAGCGGAAGCACGGGTCGGGGGGGGGGGGGAGAAAAGTGCGGAAGCGGGGAAAAAAAATTTATTCAGGTCTTCAGAACTTTCGCTCTGATACCATGTAGAAAGGAATAATGAAATAGAATGTGCAAGTTTTATTCATCCTCAAGGGGCATTATATAGGATTACAGCAAGATACCCAACACCGATAGGCGGTGTGGGACTAAACTCAACATAAAGTAAAATACTAACTCTAACAGTAATTAACATAATTTTGTATATCTTTTTTGTTCTTATAAAAAGGTATCAAGATACTTTCTCTCCATTGGTCTGGTAACTGGCATTCTCTTCGACTTCAGTATCTTATTGAAAAAATATGTAAGCCGCAGAATTCTTTTACTTCCTAGACATTTTCATACTTTGATGGGTATATCGTCTGGCTCAACCGTCTTTCTATTTTTCATCTTATTTAAAGCAGCATTTACCTCTGATACTTAAATTTTATGATAAAACATTATGTTCTTATACTCAGATTTACTTAATTCTTCCAAGTTCAATTAATTGTCTTTTATTTCATTATAGAGTTGATAAAAGTATCTTTTTCATCGCTCTTTAACATCCACATCATCCATCAAAATTGTATCTGTTTCATCTTTTATGCATTTTACTTGACTTAAATCTATTGTCTTCATTTCTCTAGCTCGAGCAATTTTATACATGTCATGTTCTCCATCTTTGGTATCTAGTCGCTTATAAAATTCTTCATAAGCTTGACTTCTTACTTTTCTTATTGTTTGTTTAGTTTTTTCTGACGACTTTATACCTGACTAAGTTTTTATCATTCCTACAAGGATAGAGTGATTTATAGTAGCCTTGTTTGTCCTCACTTTGTCTTCCACTTACTCTTTCCACCACCAAGATTCATTATTTGGGGGCACACGATTTTTTGATACTTCAAGTACGTTTTTTTCACTTATCCTTAAATGTGAAGACATAACTTCTCATGAGACATTAGGATCAACATAAAAAATCATCAAGTAGTTGTTTCATAACTGTCATCTTGAAAACAATCTGATTTTTCATCTTCAAGTTCCACCACCGAATTTTTTTCAACATTTTTGTTCTTGTCTTAAATTTATTATATTTAATTTGTACATCTAACATCATTAACATATGTTGTGTTGTCAAACTTTCTCCTGTTATGACTTTGAAATCCTTACAAATCATTTTATTCATTTTGCGAGTCAAAATAATCAATTTGTTACTTATTTGGTCTACTTTTAAACGTAATTAAATGTTCTTCGCTCTATACCTGTCAATTAATAATAAGAATAAATATATATAATTATTATTATAATAATAACAATAAACCCCCTCTCCCAGTTCAACTTTTCCCTACGGTTACGATAACCGTTTGATACCCTCTCAGGAAACCACTCCCAGATAAAATCATGCACTCCCTCACGTAACTTTTTCTCCCCCAGCAAGCGGAAACCTCTCGCACTCTTGCAGTCACCCGCCCGCTCCATCTCCAGTAACTGCATGCAGAGAAGAAGCCAGAAGCCCTCGTCGACCACTTCCTTCTCGCTGGAATCCAGCGCCAATCACTTCTTCCTCCTTTGTAGCCTTCAACGGCCTCCCTCCTCCCTTCCAACATTGAGGGAGTCTCCATTTCTAACTTTAGCAGGTGGTAGAAGTTTCATTTTTCGCCGTTTTCAGTTCCGGTGAGTGTGGCTTGTCATTTCTCCTTCTATTATAGGGTTATCTTCACTTCTACCAAGCAGACATGCCATAATGCCTTTCAAATTCAGATTTAAAAGGGGTTGACGCTTCCATGTGCCAAGGTTTGATCGATCTGTGTGTAAATCCTCGTCTTTGGATCGAGGTAATGATCTTTCATTTGATAGTCCTTCTGATTCAGTTTTGTTTCGCTCAATTTGACGAGTTTCATAGTAACTCTAGTTCGTGAAGCACAATGTAATAAGGATTTTTCACCTAATTTCAGATCCATTTAGGCTCTATTTGTTTGGGCGTTTCGCAGCTCCGTTTTGGGCAAACGCCGCCGGAAGGAGGGTAAACAAATGAACCTCCGGCGGTGTTTGCTCTGTTTCCACCCGCGCGCCTTGAGAAACGCCCCAAAAAGCTCTGTTTGGAGCAGCCACCTCACCCCTCCGGTTCGAACTCTCGGTTTCCACCCGCCGGATCGACCCGCCACCGCCGAACCAAATGGAGCCTTAATTGTTAGTGTTATAGATCGGGGAAGTTTCTCGTTTATTATCTGAATTGATGTGAGATCTTTATCTCTGATTTTCTTTTCAAGTGATTTGATTCCAGCCATGGGAGTATACCCTCATGGGGATCGTTTCTAACCCCGAGAATTTTATGGGTTTTATTTTATGGTTTTCAAATTACAACCCTTAAAATAGAACGTTACCCATGAGGGTGAACCCCGAGAATCTTTTCAAGTTACATGAAAAACCTTAACCTAGTGTACTTAACTAAAACGTTACCCTCCCCCCATGAGTGTCTCACTAAACACTAGTCTAGATCAAATTCGGGAAATGATGAGTGGTTCACCCACATATTTTTCTTTGGTGGAGGTACACCGCCGTGTTCACAGAGTCAGCATACCACCACACGAGTTACGGACTTAGGGTCGATGACCCTTGTTTACGGAAATGGAACTCCTCAGATAGGAGTCTGGGTTACTATTGAGGGACATTCAGTTTACGGCACCATCAGGTTTGTCATTCAGACAACAGTTTTCAGGTTGTGCACGGTCGTCGCTAATAACAAGATTCATTAAGTTAGTAATGAAACTTGTTGAAACTTACAACAGTCACATTCCTAAAATTTCAAAAAACATCGACATAAACAATTAAGAAAAGTGCGTCAGAACACGTAGTAAGTCGATTTTATGTCCAGATCATGAACTCAAGTGTCGGGATTAATAGTAAATAATTTTGCACATTCTATATACAAGTAATGTTCATTTATTTTTAGTGTTGTTGGGGGGCAGTAGTTTTTCTTACTTTCTACTGGGTATGACTCAGTTGGAACTTATTTTTACAGGGGGCACGGGTTAGGGGATCTGCTTAGGATAGGCGGTGCAGTCATCACTGTTGTTAGTCTCTTTCAATCGTACCTCTTGTTATTGTACTTTAGTTTACTTGCACACATTGTATATTTGTTGTACTTCATTCATGTTCTTGTTGTACCAGTTTATTTCAGATTGACGGTATTTTAGTTTCATAATGTATTTTCAATTCTAGTTGGCTCTATGAATTCGGCATTTGAGAAACACTTTTATCCATAGTTTTTGCCTTACTCTACATTTGTTGTAAGTTTTATTTTAGCACATTTATTTATGCCTACTTTACCAGTTTTTATACTGTTACTTAGTTTACTTCTTATCGCGGATCCGACCGGACTGCTGATTTGTTGTTAAACTAGGATGGGGTATTTCATGCAAGCCGCACAAGAGAGCAAAATTTTGATGGGATTCATTTATGCTACGAGAGAAAAGTTTCATGATAGTCAATTTCAACCATCTGAATGTATCCTATGACCACCAACCTAGCCTTGTAACGATCCATAAGACCTCGAGAGTTTTTTTTTTCACCGAAAAAATTCATTTACATTCTACCACGGTCTTTTTACATTCTACCACGGTCTTACCTAGAGGAAGATAAACAAGATCCCACGTGCAATGCTTTTCAAGAGCCATCATCTCTTTCTGCATAGCTTTTTTCCACTTTTGGTGCCCAGAGCTTCCTAACACGAGAAAGGGATGGCTATGGAAGACAGAGAAGTGACAAAGATTCTATGTAAGGATGACAAAGAGTCATAAGTCACATAATGAGACAAGGGATGATGAGTGGAAGCACGGTTACCTTGGAGTGCAGTAAGCGAATCAGGTGTTGGCTCTGGCATAGTGTGTGAGACCTGATTGTTTGTGCCCCTTCGTCGCCAAGTATATATCTGGAAGAGGAGTAGGACGTGGGGGCAATGCCAAAGACAGAACACCAGAAGGAAGAACAGGCTGATATGGAACAGAAATAGGTAAAGGAACAGAGGGGGTGATCACTTCCATGATACCAGACCCCCCCTGAAGTGAGCTCACATAAGACGTGGATTCATGAAACGTGACATCCACGGAGACAAAAGTCTTTCGTGTCACGAGATGAAAACACTTATACCTTTTTAGGGTAGGAGAGTAGCCAATGAAAACACACTGAAGCGCATAGTGATCAAGCTTGGAGGTGTGGTGCACGTGGACAAATCACACACACCCAAAGATACACGGAGGAATCTCAGTATGAGTAATATTGAGAGCTTCCAATGAGGTTTTTTGGTGAAGGATATGAGTAGGCAAGCGATTAATAAGATGCTCAGTTGTAAGAACCAGGTCCCCCCTAGTAATATTTAGGAAGGTGCATCTTAAGTAAGAGACATCGAACAACCTCAAGTAGGTGTCGATTATTATGCTCAGCGACCACATTTTGAGCATGGGCATAGGGGCAGAGCCTGTCATATGATCAGTAGCTATGTTGTCAATGATCCACTGGGTGGAGGGGCGGCTGGTGGCATAATGAACACCTGAGGGCCCTTAGTGGGCATAGGAGGAGGATGAAGTAAAGGGCTTGGAAGGTTGGCCATGCATCATACGTCGGAAGGCAATAATCTTGTTCGAAGAGAGAGTAGAGGTAGCAACAAGAGGAATATCTTCCGAAGAATCTGAGAGATGAGATGAGCGTGGCATAGGAGGACGTCCATGAGAACGACCATTGCCACGGCCACCACGAGAAGCAGAACCCCCTGGAAGGAGGAAAGACAAGAAGCTTGAAACAAGTGTCCCTGATATGATGAGCCTTCCCGTAATAATCACACATCAGATGATTCATCTCACCAGAGTGGGGCCTGTAGTCACGAGAAGGACGACCAACAAGGCTAAAGTGAGCCGCAAGAGCAGAGCCCTCTGAGGCGGAGTACAGTCTGATAGCAATCTAATTCTTGTTGAACAAAACTGTAAACTTCTGATAGAGAGGGAAGAGGAGACCGCACATGAATCTGAACACCAATAGGATCAAAATCTCGATGCATGCCATGAAGAAATTCAAAGATCCAATTGTGTTCTTGTTGAGGAGACAAGTGTGAAACCATCAAAGTGATCATACTCTTGGTAGAGCTGAGTAGACACCAGATAATAGGAGGAAGGAGAACGATCACCTTGCCTCAAGAGGAAAATTCGTCTGTGTAGTTGAAAAATCTGTGCAGCATTACCACTATAAGAATAAGTAACCTCAGCGAGCTTCCAAATATCTGCGGCAGTGTCCGGGTATAGGTAATTTCAAGTTATGCATTTCTGCATGAAATTGAGAAATCATGACATCACCAAGGAGATTTTTGACTCCCATTGAGACCACTCAGGAGAAGTCGAAGCAAGAGACTTAGTAGTGTCGGTAACATATCCAAACATGCGGAGGCTCTTCAGAGCAAGAGTAATTGAACGAGCCCACGAGAGATAATTCGCGCCATCAAGTTTCATGGTAGTAATTTGAGGAGACCCATGGTCATGGAGAGCACAGTCGGAGCCCAATTTCGATATCAGGGAGGACTCAACGTGCCCATCGGAGGACATATTCGGAGAATCAACACTTCCTTCCAAAGCAACCCGAAGATAGAAATCACGGGAACAAACCAACGGGAAGAAAGGGGTGCAGCCCTAGTAACTTCTCATAGAAAGAGAAGAACGCAGACAATCCCGGCAAAGAAGCTGAACCAAGTGCACAAGGAGAAGGGCAATTGGGATGCA
Source organism: Platanthera guangdongensis (assembly GCA_039583875.1). Taxonomy (NCBI): domain Eukaryota; kingdom Viridiplantae; phylum Streptophyta; class Magnoliopsida; order Asparagales; family Orchidaceae; genus Platanthera; species Platanthera guangdongensis. Next base: position 27,764,159 of record CM077152.1, on the reverse strand, counting down.
TCCACTCAAGAATGCTGAACATCGTACGCTAGGAAGTAGATCCTTATTGTTGCATACTTCATGCGTCCGGAAGAAGACCAACAACGGAAGCAGTTGTTGTGCGGAAGCGGAAGGAGGCACTGTTCTGCGGAGGAAAGAAGCGACGTTGTTGTGCGGAGGAAAGAAACAACACTGCGGACGAAAGAAGCGGTGATGCTCTACATTGTTGGAAAGAAGCGACGAAAGGCTGGGACGGGTAGAAGTTGCAAACAAAGAGGGAAGGCGCAAAGGGAAGAAGCGACCGGAGAAGGGTGGGAGAGTGGCATGATGGGAGATCTGGGCCGGGCGGAAGCTGCGAACGACCGGGCGTGTGCGATTAGGGTTCTTCCGCCTTTGATACCATGTTGGAAGTCGGGAAAAGAAAAGTACATTAACCGAGAGTCGCCTCATTTATATATAAGAGTGACAAAATACAAGAAAAAATAAAACCAAACATATAACTGGACAAACCAGCAGTATTTAATGCAACTGTCAGCTAGAGCATTAATGATATGTTAGTTAATTGAAGATTTGTCATAACATACTTGGTTGAGATCACACCATGCATAAGATTTTCCCTTACAAAATAAGGGTCCACTTTGAAGTGCTTTACACGTTCTTGAAACATTGGGCTTGATGCATGTACATATATGCATTATTATCAAGTAATAACTTAATAGCAAATAAAACTCAATTATTAATTACTTGCTTAAGCCACACAATCTCACAAGTTGTATGGGTCATAGCTACATATTTTGATGCAGCACTTGGTCTTGCCATGATATGTTGTTTATTTGCTCTCCCAGGATACAAATATTTGTTGTAGGTCTATTATCAAATGGTGATCAAGCCCAATATATGAAAGAGAGGTATTTTATCTCAACATTTCTCATATCTTTATGTATAATATTTACTTGCAGAGTCCCCCTTAAGTATCGATAAATACGGATGGCATCCACATGAGGAGTCCTTAGTGTTGTCAAGAACTGACTAACCACACTGACAAGAAAGATAAAATCAGATCCTGTAATAGTAAGATAATTTAATTTTCCAAGTAATTGTTTATACTTTTCTAGAATCTCAACCAAATCACCTTCAACTTTCATCAATTTAGTGATTGGATCCAATGGATTTTCAACATGTTTACGTTCAAGCATTCATGCTTCCATCAAGAGATCCATAGTATATTCACAGCAAACTTATGGTTGAAGATATGTGAGCAAATTATATGCACAAAAAACATTCGAGCTTACCCAAAACCTTAGTTTGAAAGTGATCACGAAGGTATATTTTTAGTTCAAAAATACCCATGTCCCAACCTGTGATAACAAAATCCACGTACAACACACAAATTTATTCTCTTCTAGTGCGTGTGGATAGAAAATAAAATAGCCCACCTCATATCTATGTAGCCCAAACTATATAAATGTGCTCGAGAATTTGCCAAATCATGCTTGAGGTGATTGTATGAGCCCATAAAAATGTCTTTTTTAGCTTACATATTGATACGATCCCAGAGAAAAATCCGGCAAGGGGAAAGGCCGGCGGTGGTGAGGGGGAAAAGAGGGATCAGGGTTAAGAAGAAAACTTAGAGAGCAACCCAAAAATCCATTCTTCCAAAGATAAAATCATAATATACAAGCATACAACACACTTTATAGCAACAGGATGTGAATAACAAAATATGGTCTAAAAATAGTAAAAAGCCAAAACAACATTGAAAAAGAAATAATTGAGAAGATCTAACATCTACTATCTCCTCCACGACCAGTGGGCTAGTATCCATTGACTTCCTATGCATGTAAACTCGCCACGGTGTCTCGTCGATGTGCGCGCATCTCGATGGAGTGCACCGCCGTAACACTGTCGTCACGTGAAAAGCATGTCTTGTCATCAAGGCAGCAGTAGGAGGACTGGCGACGGAAGTCATCCTGAGGCAGTCACGTGGCTTCGGACTACGGACGCAGACGGTTAAGCCCAACAACAATGACCTCCTTTGAACCAGAGTCCCACGGAAGGTGGTAGCAGTGATCAAGTATCTTGGCTGAGTAGTACGACGTCAGTTGTCATCCTTCTTACGGACATGAAGAATCGGGCCAGAAAATGGGCTCGCAACGGGAAGGATAAGGCCCCCATCAGCATCTCCTGCACCAGATGCTAAAGCTCATCCTTCTGCACATGGGCAGGACGGTACGACCGCACCGAGACTACTGTGGTACTAGGTTGGAGGGAATCAGCGTGGTCGGTCAGCCAGGCCGGTAGACCTGCCAGTGGTTGGACGAAGCCGGTAAGTGCAGTGGGAAGCACTGGCAGGTTTGCCGAGGAAGGGGGAGGCACATCAGACAGTTCTGAGAGGGACTGCTCGTAACACTCCTTCCCAATTTTACAATAATCAGTCATCCGCTCGGGTCAGCGATATAAAGAAAACTAGTAAACAGTATTAAAACTAGTACACAGCAGATATACAGTAAGAGCTACTAAAAGAGTTTATAACTAGCAACTGAAGCTAAAAAAGTAAACTAAAGGTAAACACATACCTGAAATCTGGAATCACAGAGCCACTACAGGTGAATAGAATTGAATTAACTGAAAATCTGAACTATCATAAAAAGTCTGATACAAGATATATCAAACATTAATAAGTTACACTGCCCACAACTACAAGTACATGCTGAAATAGAGTGAACTGAATGAGAAAAGTACTACAAACTGACGCCACCATAACGTTCATCCTAGACGTAGTTTCCCACCTGGGTCACCTGAAAAACATTGCTCCCGAAGGGTCAGAGTAAAGAAAAACAATTCCCCTTAGTGACACTAAAACAGATTTACATATGAATGCATGAATGTCTTTAAAAATAGTCTCGTGCACTGAAAATATTTTATGATATATGTTATGCATGATTTTTTTATACTTCCCCGTTAACACATTATTAGTTATATATTCATGACTTTCCGTTCATTTACCCAAGTCCTGACGTTCACTAACTGGTGTACTGTCTCACATCAAGTCTTTACTTGAGTTCTAGGTGGCTTCTAGTCTACACATTTACTGGGAAGGCTTTAGGCAGAGTAGCTCCTAACGCGCAACTGAAACTGACGACCCGAGACCATCTGACGAACTCAATTGTTCTAGTGTCGCGCGGACACGGTCTCGAATCTACTAACTGTCTCAAGGGGAGTTAACTCACAAGACTCTGAAACTCATAGGATACCATATGCCCTATGAGGATGGTAGTGTGCCTCTACCAAGCACGAAAAGACTGGTGTGCTACTGACCTTTTTGGTCTGACGCTACTCTGCATGGGGTATCTTTTCTGGTGTACTACTGAGCGACCCTTGACTTTCTCGTGGTCGACTTGAAGGGACCTTCGCGCCCTTGGTTGGACAATCTTCAAACTTATGTACACGGGTAGAGTTTCGTACTTAAATAACTGTTCATGAGTTTACTAACGTGGTTATGGAAGAAGGCGCTAACATACGCGTTTCCACGATTATTTTCCTACTGCCACACTTTTTTATACATGATTATGATGCTTGTACGAAACCTACTCATGCGTATAAAAATATAATTATTTGATATGTCTAAGTAAAAGAAATTAGAATTTCCTTACCGAGGTGCTGCGACGCTCGTACACGCGGCGCGGCGACATTAGCTCTTCCGAAGGAAATTCTTCTGTATGGAAAACTCAGAGTGCTTGCCTCGAACCTACTAGAGTCCTGCAATTTAAGGCAAACCTATTTTCATAATTGTTCCCCCTTTTAGGGTTTCCGGTGGAAAATCTCCAAAACATCTAGGGTTACAAACAAAAAAAATACATGTGCTAAACTTCGCATATTACCTTTACGTATAGCGATTGAGGCTCCCAATGCGTTCCACACAAAATCCGTGGTGAACTTCGAACACCAAAACCTAAAATAGGGCAATCAAAATGAAAACCTAGGTTAAGCTAGTTTCCAAAACGAAGGAAATACAAGCAGAAATCGAGAAAAGGAAGAGATTCACTCACCGGAACCAAAACAAAACTCAAACTCCTTCGGTTAGGGTTAGACCCGGTTCTCCCATGGCTAAAGAAGGATGAGGAAGGCTCACCGATGCCTGCAGAGGAGGGAGGAGACGTCGGAGATGATTTCTGAAGGGGGACAAGCCGTCGGCTAGGGCAGCAGGAGGTCGTCGGCCTGGCGTCGGCGCTGCGTGCGGGAGACGGAGCGGAAGGAATATCGGGCTGCGGTTTTGCAAAATCCCGTGAGAAAGAGGGGTTACGGGGTTTTAAAGTTCACAGCTTGCGGTTTTCCCTATTAACTGCATGAGAGGGGGGGAATTTTGCTATTGGCACCCCATTTCCACTCATACAACTTGTTAAACGGCTATCGACACACCCAACACTAATACTTTTCATTTCTAACCGAAATCGCCGCGCGCGTTACAAAAATAAAATGCGTCACGCACTATTATTAACGCACTTAACAAACTAACGGTCGCTAACATAAGGAAAAGTAACGTTATACCTTGACGACGCACTGCCTCGATCAAAATCCGTCGCGACCTGCCCCTACAAATTTTAAAAGTTTCATTTCGCGTCAAATTTATGAATGTTACAAATCTCCCCTCCTAACAAAAATTTTCGTCCTTGAAAATTGTAATCATACCTGAATCGAAGAGAAAAGAATAGTCTGCATTGCTCTTAAGTTCATCCTCTCGTACGCAAGTATATTCTGGACTGCCACAGTTCATCCAAAGGACTTTGACCATGCGAATCTCTCTATTCCTGAGCTTCTGTATCCTTGAATCCACTATTCTGACTGGTCGAACCTCAATGCTAAGATCTGTCTCGACTGGTGCTTCCTCGGTACTGATGATCTGACTGGAATCTCTGACTGCTCTCCTCAGATAGGAGACGTGGAATACATCATGTACACCACTCATTTCCTCAGGTAAGGCCAACCTGTAAGCAACCTCACCAACTCTTTCCAGCACCTCAAAAGGACCAACGAATCTGGGGCTCAGCTTTTTCATTCGCTTTATTCTAGAGACTCTTCTGACTGTTCTGACCTTCAGATAAACATAGTCTCAAACATTGAATTCTACTGACCTGTGCTTCTGATCATGATACTTGGCCTGGCAATCCTGAGCTGTCTTCATACGCTCCTGAATAAGCTTGATCCTATCAGTGGTCTTATCAATCCATGACTCCCTGATAGTAGATCTTTCCTCATTTTCAGCCCAACACAATGGTGTCCGACAACGTCTGTCATAGAGGGTCTCGAACGGTGTCATCACAATACTCGTCTGAAAGTTGTTGTTGTAGGAGAACTCCACAAGAGTAACATATTTCTCTCACTTTCCTCCAAAGTCCAAAATGCACATCCGCAGCAGATCCTCCAAAGTCCTATTTGTGCGCTCAGTCTGTCCATCTATCTGGAGATGGAAAGCGGTGCTGAAATGTAACCTGGTACCCAACCGCTCATGTACGTAACGCCACTCCCTGAAGGTAAACCTGTCATCTCGGTCTGAAACTATAGTCCTGGGAACACCGTGAAGCCAAACTATCTCGTCTAAATACAACTGTGCTAATCTGGGACCTTGATCTGTCTTCTTAAGAGGAATGAAATGGGCAACCTTAGAAAGATGATCTACTAAAACCCATAAGGAATCATTCTCACTCTGCGATCTCGGCAGACCATGGACGAAATCCATGGATATATCCTCGAAGATCCACTCAGGAATGGGAAGTGGCTGCAACTTGCCTCCAGGCCTTTGGCACTCGGCCTTAACCAACTTGCACGTCTCACACTTCCCTACGTAATCTGCAACATCTCTCTTCAAGTCTGGCCACCAGACTACCTTCTTGAGATCTGCGTACATCTTCGTGCTATCCGGATGTATAGAATATCTGGAATTGTGTGCCTCAAATAGAATGTCCTCGCGAAGGTGACTAACATCGGGGATACACACCCAGCCATCAACCAACAATAAATCATCCTGAATATTGTATCTCTCCTTCTGATCTGTCTGCACTGAGCTCCAAATCTCTATCATCTTTGGATCAACGGTAGAGCTGTCCTGATTCTATCCTTGATATCGCAGGTAATCTCCATCCAACTCAACCTTGCAGAACCAAAACTACTGCGTGGCACAACGGTAATGTCCAGTCTCTCCAGCTCTCGCACTAACTCCTCCTGCTGAGTGAGGAGAAAGAAACACAAACCTCTACGGCTAAGGGCACCAGCTACTACGTTCGCCTTTCCTGGATGATACTAAATATCTACGTCGTAGTCTGATAGAAACTCTAACCATCTGCGTTGCCTCAAATTAAGCTCTCGCTGATCAAAGATATATTTGAGGCGCTTATGATCAGTGAATATCTCACAACGAACACCATAGAGATAGTGCCTCGAAATCTTCAGGGCATGTATGACTGTTGCAAGCTCCAAGTCATGCACTGGATAGTTCCTCTCATGGACCTTTAACTGTCTTGAGGCATAAGCTACGACCTTTCCATGCTGCATGAGAACACATCCCAAACCCTGACCTGATGCATCGTTGTAGATCTGAAACCCGTCAGGCCCTGAAGGTAAACTCAAAATCGGTGCGATCATCAACCTGCCCTTCAAGTCCTCAAACGCCAACTCACACTCCACCGTCCAATCCAAGCCCTTACCCTTCCTAGTAAGGGAAGTCAGTGGTAAGGCTATCTTTGAAAAATCTCTGATGAATCTCCTGTAGTAACCAGCAAGACCCAAAAAGCTGCGAACCTCTGAAACTGTCGTCGGCCTTGGCCAACTCTTAATGACATCTATCTTCCTCGGATCAACACTGACTCCTTACTGACTGATGACGTGGCCTAAGAATGCAATCTCTGAAAGCCAGAACTCACACTTTGAAAACTTGGCATACAACTGGTTCTTCCTGAGGGTGCTCAAAACAATCCTGAGGTGTGCGGCATGATCTTCTGCACTCCTTGAGAACACCAAGATGTCATCGATAAAAACGATAACAAAACGATTCAAGTACTCCCGAAATACCCTGTTCATCAGATCCATAAATACTGAAGGAGCATTGGTCAGCCCAAACGGAAAGACCACGAACTCGAAGTGACCATATCTGGTACTGAAAGCCGTCTTCTGAACATCAACGTCCCGAATCTTTAACTGATGGTAGCCCGACCTCAAATCTAACTTGGAAAAAGTGCACGAGCCCACCAACTGGTCGAACAAATCATCAATCCTGGAAATCGGGTATTTGTTCTTTACTGTCAGCTTGTTCAACTCACGGTAATCTATGCACAGTCTCAGACTACCATCCTTCTTATTCACGAAAACTACTGGAGCACTCCAAGGAGAAGTACTGGGACGTATAAAACCCAAATCAAGCAACTCCTGCAACTGGCTCTTCAACTCCGCTAGCTCCCTAGGAGCCATCCGATAGGGGGATTTGGCTACTGGTGTAGCCCCGGGCTGCAAATCTATCGGGAACTCTATCTCTCTATCAGGAGGGGCACCAGGGAGCTCTTCCGGAAAAACATCGGGGAACTCCTGCACCACTGGTACCTCTGACAAGTCAGTCTTAGCCTCTGCACTCATCAGTACTACGAAGGTTTCACAACCCTTACTGATGCACCTTCTAGCTTGGATTGCGGAGATAATCATCTTCACAACTCCCTTCAAGCCCTGAAAAGAAAACACAGTCTGATTAGGGCCCTCAAACTGTATCTGTTTCGCCCTACATTCAATCATGGCGTTGACTGCCGATAGTCAATCCATTCCAAAGATCAGATCGAATCCTGCGATAGGTAGTTGCAAAGCTTCCACGATAATCTCGGTATCACCAAACTGCACCGGTACCCTACACTTATCTCTGCTCTGCAGAAGGGATCCATTAGGCATCATGACTTCCAGTGGTACTGTCTCTGGAAAGACTTCTAACTTCAACTTACGCACTAGAGATTCTGCGATAAACGAGTGCGAGGCACCCGTATCAAACAGAATCTTAGAGGGTAAATTACGAATCATAAGGGTGCCTACATAAATGATTTTCAAAAATAAAAAAAAGTGTCACTACGGAGGATTAAATAAACTTGTCAGGCAAAGTAAATACTTACCTGTCACTACATCCTCCTGCTCCTTAGCCTCCTGCTGACCAAGCCCATAAGCTCTGGGCTGCACCAAATCTCGACCCTGATGTGGTCTTCCATCAGGAATCATTAAAGCTTTGTCCTTGTCTGCTTTACTAGGGCCACCAACCTCGTACTTCGACTGCAGGAACAAAATACATCTGCCATCTACAGAAAATTCATAAATGTACAAAAATCCAACAAGGTTGATTACCTGATTCGAACCACCTTCCTGACAGAAACGAGCTATGTGTCCAGGTTGACGACACTTGTAACACACGCCCGCGCTGGCCAAACACTCTCCTGGATGGCGACGCTGACCTTGGGACAAAGGGGGTAGTCCCTGCTCCTGTCACCAGATTGACCATTCTTCCTCGCATCAGACTTCTGCTTCTTGTTCCAGTGCTTCCCTTGGTCATTCCTGCTCTGCTGCGACTGATGTGATTCCTGAGATCGCTTCGCACGAAAATTACTTCGCTTTTGAACCTTCTGCTGGTCAGCCTCCAGCCTGCGAGCCGTATCCACCAAGCTCCTGTAATCAGTGTTGACCATCGTCATTAGCGGCTGCCTCAACGAGTCACGTAAACCATCCACAAAACGGCTGCACTTCTCAGTCTGGTCTCCTTGCATCACGCCTGCATATCGAGCCAAATGGGTAAGCTCTCGCTCGTACTCAGCAACAGTCCTGTCCCCCTCGAAAAGTCTAAGATACTTCTCCTAGAGACCTCGTCGTGCAGAAGGAGGCACGAACCAATTTGTAAGGGCTCTAGAAAATTCGTCCCACGTAAACATGTCTGGCGTACGACCTGGCCAAAAGTATGGTCATACTATATAAAAAGAATGTATCAGTTCACAAAGAAAGGTAAAGGAAATTTCCATAACCATATACCTACGGGGTCATCTGCCCGGTACTTGTCCCACCAGACCTTTGTCTCACCTCGGAGGAGGAAAACTGCCAGAGGAACCTTCTTGTTCTCTGGGCACTCCAAAAGATCCAGCAGGTCTCTGGTGTTTGACACCCAATCATCTGTGTCCATCGGGGTCTCATCTCCACTGTAGTTCGAGGGTTGAAGCTCTCTAAAGTTCCTCAAATAGCGTTCCAGGGTCATCTCCACGGGTGCTGGGGCAGGAGCTGGTGCAGGGGCTGGTACTTGTACTGGAACTGGAAACCCTGCAGTCAATCCTCTCTGAAACTCCATCAAGGCAACAGTAACCGCCTTGGCAATCTGAGACGCTATGTCAGTGCCCTCTGAAGCTGTTGGAATTGGTGGTACCTGTGGCACGGCAGCATCTCCCATAGTGACGTTAGGAACAGGGTCCTGACGTGAAGATTCACCCGGTTCACTGACTCGAGGTGCCTGATAGAACATATAAAAGAAATCTGGTTATTTCTCAAGTGTCAGCGAAATCTGGCTTAGCAACTTTATTTCGTACTCTAGCGAAAATTAGGGCTTAAACGTACTTAAAATACTCTACTCACAAGAGTTTACTCTTACATAATCTTATGCCTCTGTGAAAACCTTCTAGGGTCCATGGATCCTAAACCTGGCTTTGATACCAATTTGTAACAACCCTTCCCAGTTTTACAATAATCAGTCATCCGGCCAGGTCAGCGATATAAAGAGAACTAGGAAACAGTATTAAAACTAGTACACATCAGGTATACAGTAAGAGCTACTAAAAGAGTTTATAACTAGCAACGGAAGCTAAAAAAGTAAACTAAAGGTAACCACATACCTGAAATCTGGAATCACAGAGCCACTACAGGTGAATAGAATTGAATTAACTGAAAATCTGAACTATCATAAAAAGTCTGATACAAGATATATCAAACATTAATAAGTTACACTGCCCACAACTACAAGTACATGCTGAAATAGAGTGAACTGAATGGGAAAAGTACTACAAACTGACGTCACCATAACGCTCATCCTAGACGTAGTTTTCCACATGGGTCACCTGAAAAACATTGCCCACGAAGGGTCAGAGTAAAGAAAAACAATTCTCCTTAGTGACACTAAAACAGATTTACATATGAATGCATGCATGTCTTTAAAAATAGTCTCGTGCACTGAAAATATTTTATGTTATATGTTATGCATGTTTTTCCTATACTTCCTCGTTAACACACTATTAGTTATATATTCATGACTTTTCGTTCATTTACCCAAGTCCTGACGTTCACTAACTGGAGTACTGTCTCACATCAAGCCTGTACTTGAGTTCTAGGTGGCTTCTAGTCTATACATTTACTGGGAAGGCTCTAGGCAGAGTAGCTCCTAACGCGCAACTGAAACTGACGACCCGAGACCATCTGACGAACTCAATTGTTCTAGTGTCGCGCGGACACGGTCTCGAATCTACTAACTGTCTCAAGGGGAGTTAACTCCCAAGACTCTGAAACTCATAGGATATCATATGCCCTATGAGGATGGTAGTGCGCCTCTACCAAGCACGAAAAGACTGGTGTGTTACTGACCTTTTTGGTCTGACGCTACTCTGCATGGGGTATCTTTTTTGGTGTACTACTGAGCGACCCTTGACTTTCTCGTGGTCGACTTGAAGGGACCTTCGCGCCCTTGGTTGGACAATCTTCAAACTTACGTACACGGGTAGAGTTTCGTACTTAAATAACTGTTCATGACTTTACTAACGTGGTTATGGAAGAATGCGCTAACATACGCGTTTCCACGATTATTTTCCTACTGTCACACTTTTCTATACATGGTTATGATGCTTGTACGAAACCTACTCATGCGTATAAAAATATAACTATTTGATATGTCTAAGTAAAAGAAATTAGAATTTCCTTACCGAGGTGCTGCGACGCTCGTACACGCGGCGCGGCGACATTAGCTCTTCCGAAGGAAATTCTTCTGTATGGAAAACTCAGAGTGCTGCCTCGAACCTACTAGAGTCCTGCAATTTAAGGCAAACCTATTTTCATAATTGTTCCCCCTTTTAGGGTTTCCGGTGGAAAATCTCCAAAACATCTAGGGTTACAAACAAAAAAAATACATGTGCTAAACTTCGCATATTACCTTTACGTATAGCGATTGAGGCTCCCAATGCGTTCCACACAAAATCTGTGGTGAACTACGAACACCAAAACCTAAAATAGGGCAATCAAAATGAAAACCTAGGTTAAGCTAGTTTCCAAAACGAAGGAAATCCAAGCAGAAATCGAGAAAAGGAAGAGATCCACTCACCGGAACCAAAACAAAACTCAAACTCCTTCGGTTAGGGTTAGACCCGGTTCTCCCACAGCTAAGGAAGGATGAGGAAGGCTCACCGATGCCTGCAGAGGAGGGAGGAGACGTCGGAGATGATTTCCGAAGGGGGACAAGCCGTCGGCTAGGGCAGCAGGAGGTCGTCGGCCTGGCGTCGGCCTGGCGTCGGCGCTGCGTGCGGGAGACGGAGCGGAAGGAAGGAATATCGGGCTGCGGTTTTGCAAAATCCCGTGAGAAAGAGGGGTTACGGGGTTTTAAAGTTCACGGCTTGCGGTTTTCCCTATTAACTGCATGAGAGGGGGGAATTTTGCTATTGGCACCCCATTTCCACTCATACAACTTGTTAAACGGCTATCGACACACCCAACACTAATACTTTTCATTTCTAACCGAAATTGCCGCGCGTGTTACAAAAAATAAAATGCGTCACGCACTATTATTAACGCACTTAACAAACTAACGGTCGCTAGCATAAGGAAAAGTAACGTTATACCTTGACGACGCACTGCCTCGATCAAAATCCGTCGCGACCTGCCCCTACAAATTTTAAAAGTTACATTTTGTGTCAAATTTATGGATGTTACACTGCTTGCCCCGCAGAAAGGCAGACGTTCGTGGTACGCTGGATCGTGCAGAAGGAAACCGGAGAGTGGAGTCGACATCGAGGTGTCACGGTCGTCCTTCGTGGAGGAACTGCATGGTCATAATCGCCCAATTGATGCATACATCGCCTAGCGTGCGGAGCCAAGACAACCCCAAAATGGCGTTGATACCACCGAGGCTGAATGCGTAGAAGTCCGCGATCACGAAATTGGACCCCACTGAGAGAGTCACAGCAGTGCAACGGCCTTGAGTCGGTCGGCGTCACTCATCGCCAAGGCAGACCGAAAAATCAGGAGAGGGAATCGAGTGGAGACGGAGTTGTTGCATTAGACGCTCGGGGATGAGGTTGTCGCTTGCGTCGCTGTCCACCATCATGATGATCGAACAACCACGAAGCGTGCCCGAGAGCTGCATGTTCTGCAGGCCAAAGATCCCGACCTCTGAGGCACAAGATAACTTCAGGCGGTGGAACGTAGATGTGGTAGTGTCGAAGGAGGTATCCTCTGCTGAAAGCTACAGAGCCTCAAAGTCAGTCAGGGTAACCTCAGGGTCGACGTCGTCGATGATGGCATGAAACTCCTTCACAGAGCACTCATGTTTGGTGGAGTAGGGTTGGCGGCACCGAAAACATATGTCTTTGCTGCGAAGCTCATTATAATCACTGTTCGAGAGGCATTGAGGGGTCGGTGGACGATCTTGTCGGTTTCCCCTAGGCGGCGGGCGCGGCAAACGATTTGTGGCAGGTGGTCTCCAAGGAGGCTGAGGCTGGTGGTGGCCGACCGCAGGAGAAGGAGGTCGAGGGAAAAGATCGGACTACACCAGACGCGTCATGTCTAGGGCGTCGAAGACTATTTGGGGGTGGTGCGTGCAGAGACGAGAGAGGATATGTAGCAGCAAGCTTTGCATGAAGATGACCAGGTATGGTCAGGAGACAATCCAGGAACATGGGTGACCAAGGCGACAAACTCATTAATATAGTCGTCATCGTTGGTTGGCGAACTGCATGGTCATAATCGCCTAATTAACTGTAACATCCATAAGTTGACACAAAAATAAAATTAAATTGCAGGTTCCGATCTCGAGTGAATTTGATCGAAACAACGTCTCGTTGAGGTTGAGGTTTAGGGGACTATATGGGTTCTGTTGTTGTTGTAGCGTCTCGTTGAGGTACGATTACAGTCCGGTCGAATTGTGTTCGTGAAATTATCAATCAAGTGTAGTTTTCTAAAAGAAAGTAATATATATGTCCACGTCGCATGTTAGTGTTGGCACGATGACATGATTTTGTTTAATTGATGGATAGAAATGGCAACTATGTAACAAAAAGAAAATGACTAGTAAATCTCATAGATGGGTCGGTTCGAACCCTCCTCAGTGGTTTCCGAAACCGTCTGTGCGCTACAACTCGTTTATATCACGTAACCCTTTTAGAAACTGCAGTTCGTTTCATCTCTGGATCGGAGACTCGATGGGTTCTAGTGCAAGAACTTCCATACGAAGTCCTAGATCCCTCAGCCGATCGCTATTCTTCCCTCCTCCGGCGATGCCGAAGCAGGCACCAGTCTCCGACGGCGAGTTTAGCGCGGTTCTCCGACGATCCAGGTGCCATTGTCAGCGGTCCTGCTGCAGCCGGGAGTTTTTTCCAACGTGCTTCTCTGTTTTCCTAGCCTTGTTCTACCCTTCCTCTTCCTCCTCTGAGTCAGAAATCGAGGATCCTTGCTAGCAGGTAACCCTAATGTTACTTTCTGTGGTTTCACTCAAAGTGGGATGATTTTTTGTCACCCTAGTGTTGAAATTTCAGATTAGTGACGTGGTGTGTGGGTGGTGTATCTTCTACAGGAATTTCTGAAGCCTTCAACGAGGTTCTCCAAGCGAAACAAGTGGTCGTTCGACCCTCCGTTTCTGTTACTTGGAGATCAATTAGTGTTTCAAACTTTTCCTTTAGAGAAGTATGTCGTCGCGTCAGGTGTACGAACGCCGCAACACCGTTGTAAGAAACACTTCTTCTTTCTGGCTAGACATATCAAATAGCATGCATAAAAATGTTCGAACAGTTCAGACAATTGTATAGTTGCTCAGAATTATTATTACTGTTAGAGTTTGGTGATTATGTTATAATCACAATAGGTATATGTAAGAAAAAAGGGTTAGTATTAGTTGTTAAATTCCCAAGTAGTTAGTCCAAAAATGTATTATACGGAATCTTTAAACTCGCATAGATTTACGAACATGAGATGTTAGATTCGTGATTATGGCTTCGAGTCGATTAGATCGTTTTGGTAATCTGCCCTTGTTACGCAATTATGTTCGCAAGCAGAATATCACTAGATAAATGATGTTTAGTAGGCACGATTGAGGCCTCCTCACGTGTTAGATAGAGGCGCACCATCTTTCTTATAGGACATAGTGTACCTTATGAGTCTCTAAGTATGAGAGATGCTATCCCCGTTTTATAAGATTAGAAGATTCGAGTTTATGTCCGTGAGACACTAGAACACTTGAGTTCGTTAGTGGGACTCGGATTGTTAGACTAGAAATGCGCGATAGAAGCTACTCTGCCTAAAGCGTTAAAGAGGGACAATCATAAGCCACCTAAAACTCAAGTATAGACTGAATATTTCAGGGTGCATAATAGCTCCGCCCTTCTGGCATTGGCTAAAACCTTCCGCCTTCCGATCCACCTGCTTGAATGTGTGCTCACAGTAGCAAACAAGATCATGTCTGAGACTCTTGTTTTTGCCTTGATCCTCACCTTGCCCCTTAACGGAAAGGTAATCATTCTCTTGCTTCTCATGCCACTGAAACCAATAATGACAGGCTTCCCTCCGACAGTTCATACACTGAAGAACTTGAAGCTCTGTGATGTTTAATATGCTCTCAAGACAACTCCTTCACTATTACCTTGCAACCTCGGGTACTACAAGTACATAATCTGCTTCTGATATCCCATCTGAGTGGATCATTAATTCTGGTATGACTGAGACAACGTCATGACAAAGTTTTCTACCACCTCAAGACAGTGGTCACATCAATACGAGGGTTGGTGTCTAGGAGGTGATGACATGCGGCGGTACCTGTCGGCCCTATTCAACTCATTACGGCGATCTTAAATCAAATCCAAGCTCATAGACATATTGAGGTGAGAAGAACCCTCAAACATGACATCTAAGCGGAATTGTTCTTGTATTCCAACACTGAAGGAGACTTGCTGTTGGGTACATTGATTAAATGTACCTGATTTGAAAAAGCCTCACCCAACTCAATGATATACATCAAAATGTATTTGATGTGTTTTTGAGTTACTTGTGCAGGTTAAGTATTTGCAGGACTGAAGCAAAAATTTCTAAGTCCATGTGTCGACACCCAGAGGGAAAGTGTCGACACTTAAAAAGACTTGTGTCGACACCCAGACAAGCAGTGTCGACACTTGGAGTCATTGTGTCGACACCTGGGATGCAGAGTCGACACCAGACAGAAAGTGTCGACACAAGGAGCTGTGTCGACACTCAATGAAGAAAAGTGCAGACAGAAAGTGTCGACACTTAACAGCAGTGTCAACACTCAGTAAAGTTGTGTCTACACCAGAAAGTGTCGACACTTGGAGCTGTGTCGACACTCAGCAAAAGTCAGCAGAGACTAAGTATAAGTGTCGACACTCAGAACAATGTGTCGACACTCAACAGAAGAGTCAGCACATGAAGTAAGTGTCGACACCTAGAACAATGTGTCGACACTCAGCTGAAGACTCTACACTTGAAGAAAGTGTCGACACATGGAGCTCTGTCGACACTTAGTAAAGAACAGCAAGATCATCAAATTATTCTAAGTACAAGTGTCGACACTAAGGGAATGTGTCGACACTCAGCTGAAGTCTCAACAGAAGAATCAAGTGTCGACACTAAGGGAATGTGTCGACACTCAGCTGAAGTCTCAACAGAAGAATCAAGTGTCGACACAAGTAGCTGTGTCGACACTCAGCAAGTATCAACATAGAAGACTATGTGTCGACACCAAGAAGCAGTGTCGACACTTAACAGATTCAACACATGAAGATGTGTCGACACAAAGGAGATGTGTCGACACTTAGAAGAATTCAGCAAAAGATAGAAGATCAAGTACTTGTGTCGACACTCAATTTCAGTGTCGACACATGCAGAAGAAACTGTGTCGAGACATAGTATCTACAACACAAGAAGTTGTGTCGACACCTTGTAGACTTGTGTCGACAGTTACACAACTGGTGTCGACACTTGGTCTATAAGTGTCAACACTTAAAGACAGAAAGTCTCGACACTTTCAGACAGTTAGAGATTTTCAAGAATTGACTGGATGACTTGACAGCTGCCGTTCCAGCCGGTCTACAGCACCTGTCAGAGATGTCAGAATTCAGTTATGGACCGGACCAGCCGGTTACCATGGAGAAGGCCTATAAATAGGCTCATACAGTTTACAGAAACTGTGGTTAAGGTGGTACAGATTATTGTTGAACAAGTTATTAAAGTGGTTCACAGAGTTATTGATCAAGTATCAAATCAAGAAGATCTAGCTGTGCAGATCTAAGAAGTTGGAGAGAGAGGGATCCATCCAAGAAATCAGCTTTTGGAACTAGGCTGAGAAGAAGGGTTCAGATATATTCTGGATCTTAAGAAGCAGAGATCAAGGATCAACTGCAGGAGGATTCATTCTTATTCAGTTCTACTTTCAAGAAGCTTTGAAGAAAGCTAAGTCAGATTGAATCCAGCTGAGTTCTTCCAAGAACTCATCAAGAAACTCTCAACTCCCCTCTCTTGTTTCTGAGTTGTTGAGTTAATATTTGTAAAATCATTTTAACTTGTAGGATCCTTTGGATCTGAGTGAATTGTAAGCCTGTAATTATAAAGGCTGAGGGTAGGGCTTGAGAGCCTGAGTGTAGGAGATTGAAATCTCTGAGTGTAGGCCTTGTTGGCTGAGTGTAGGCCTTGATTGGCTGAGTGTAGGCCTTTGTGCCTGAGTGTAGGCTTTGGGAAAAGCTGAGTTGTAGGGCCTTGGGCCTGAGGTGTAGGAACCAATTTGGGTTCTGAGCTAGTGGAGAAGTTTGGCCGAATCTAGTACACTGCTAGATAGGCGAAGGGGGAAAGTGGATGTACCCATATCTTGGGGAACCACTATAAAACACTGTGTCTGCTGTGCTGTGATTGTGATTTGCTGTGTATGTTTTGTGATTGCTGTGAAAAAGTAGAGTAGATTCTGTGATATAACTGTTTGCTGCCATTAAAGTTTCAAAAAATATTAGGTCACCTATTCACCCCCCCCCCCCTCTAGGTGTTTAGGTACTATATCTTTCAAGTGGTATCAAAGCGAGGTTCCTCAAAAAACACTAACAGTCTGGGGAGATCCTGATTGGCAGATTCAGTCTAAGTCAAAATACAGATTCAAGAAAATCAAGAACCATGAGTTCCTCTGAAAATCACAAGGAATTGGGTTCCATGAAATTGCCCATATGCAGGAAAGAGATCTTTGGGATCTGGAAGGAAAGGGTAAGGCTGTTTATGGAAGTCTCTGACCCTAGGATATACATCACAGTAAAGGAAGAGCCTTATGTGCCCATGAAGATATCTGTTCTAGATGCAAATCAGAGAACTCCAAACGATTTCTCTGAAATGACTAAGAATGAGATTGTCCTAGCCACCATGGACAAGAGGGCACAAAACATTATAGTGAGTGACATAGATGATGCAACATTTCAGAATCTTATACACTGTAAGACAGCCAAAGAGATGTGGGACACTCTTATTGTGTATATGGAAGGATCTGAAGAAGTTAGACAAGATAGAAAATCCTTGCTAAATCAGGAGTATGAAAGTTTTAGACAAGAAAAGGGTGATAGCATAACTGAATGCTATAAGAAGTTCTACAGAATAGTGAATGAACTCATGTCTTATGGAAGAGAGTTCAGTAACTATGAACTAAATGACAAGTTCCTAAGGTCCCTAACCAAAGATTGGGACACCAAGATCTGTGTCATTAGAGAAATGGCTAAGTTGGGAGAAATTCCTCCACCTACACTGTTTGGCAAATTGTTGTCATATGAGATGCAGTTGACAGTGAGAAAAGAGGAGGAGAAATCAACAAGAACTGAGCACAAGGAAAGAACAGTAGCCTTCAAGACAGAAGCCTCCAGAAAGTGCAGGAATAAGTCACCAACTCCACCTCCAAAGGTAGTTGAATCAGAGACAGATGAGTCAGTCAGCACAAAGTCTGAAAGCAGTGAAAGTGATGAAAACTTTGCTGCCTTCACTAGACACTTTCAGAAATTCTTGAAGAAGAAACAGTGGAGGACAACGCCATCTACTTCAAAAGGAAAAGAAGATTTTTATCAGGATAAAAAGGCTTCAAAGAAGGACAGGAAGAGGACAAAATCTAGCAAGACAACTGGTTCTAAGATAGTGTGTTATTGCTGCAATAGACAGGGTCATGTTATTGCAGACTGTCCTGAAAAGAGGAAAGAATCTAGTGACAGGAAAAAGACTTATTTCAAAGGCAAGAAAGAAAAGTGTTTTGTTGCCAAGAAGGAGAAGACTCTATCAGATATCTCTTCTTCAAAAACTGAGTCTGAGGCTGAAGCTTACATAGGGCTGTTTGCTGAAGAAGAAAAAGAAGAATTCATGCAGATAATGAAGTCTATTTATGAACAAGAAGACTGTCAGTGCCAAGGACTGATGGCATTGACTGAGAGTGACAAAATCCTGGAGCAGTCAGGACCCAGTAAGGTACAAAGTTCAACTCTAAGTTCAGTTTCTTGTTCCAGTTCAGAATCAGATTCATCATCATCAAGTGATGAGAATGTATCTGAGTCTGAGGATGATATTCATCAGCTTATAGATGAATAGAAAGTGCTGTTGCAAGCTTACAAGAAGAGCAAGTCCCTAGCCAAAAGTCAGGCAAAGGAAATTGCTGATCTTAAAGCTGCTGCAACAGATTCTGAGAAGCTATTTGATCAAAAGCTTAATGAGATAGCCAGGCTGAAACACATAACAGTGATTCAGATGGGGACTATCACCTTTAAGAATGATCAAAACAAGAGTCTGGAGATCAATCTTCAGAAAGAGAGAGAGCTTGTTGCTAGGTTTTCTAAACCTAAGTCAGTGCTATCTTTAATTGATGAATTTGTTCATCATAAAGGCAAGGCTGGACTGGGTTTTATTAGACCTGCAAGGACTGAGCAGTCCAAGCCCAAGTCCAAGGGCAAAGCCTCAACATTCAACAAGTCTGCTGTAGATAAGACAGCAAAGACAGTACCTAAGCAAAGGTACAATAAGTTTGAATGTTGGTGCTGTGGCAAAGTTGGTCATTTTGCAGTGGACTGTTGGCACAATGCTAGTGCCAAAGTGAGTACCAAACTACCTGTTGGAAAGCCAGTAGGTAGCTTTGTCAGATTGCAAACTAACAAGTACCAAGGACCCAAGAATTCTTTGGGTTCTAAGGTTTATTAATCTGTTTTGCAAGTGAGTCCAAGTGGTCATACCCCAACATGGTACTTGGACAGTGGATGTTCCAGACATATGACTGGAACTAGAGGATTACTAAAGGACTACATACCAATAAAAGATGGTCCAAAAGTCACCTTTGGTGGTTCTGAAAAAGGAATCATCAAAGAATTTGGTAACATTTCTAGCAACTTGCTTACCATTACTCAAGTGACTTATGTTAAAGGGTTGAAACACAACCTAATAAGTATAAGTCAATTAAGTGATGTAGGGTATGACATCTCATTTGTTAAAAATGGTTGTCATATCAAGAGGTCAAGTGATCAAGAATTCATTTTGATAGGTTATAGGAAGAGAAATGTCTACTGCCTAGACATTATGGTTGAGAATAATGGTTCTCCAGTTTGTCTTGTAGCTGATGAGACAGTCACTCATTGTGTCAAATGGCACAAGAGGCTAGCCCATCTTAACTACAAGACTATTAGCAAACTCTTTAGCAAAAAGTTAGTGAGGAATGGTCCTCAAGTTAAGTGTGTTAAAGATGGAATTTGCTCAGCTTGTCAAAATGGCAAGCAGACTAAATCCACCTTTAGAAGCATAGAAAACAAAGATGCTGTGAGGTGTTTATACCTCTTGCACTTGGATCTCGTTGGTCCAATGCCAGTTCACAGCTTAGCTAGGAAGGTCTATACCCTTGTAGTTGTAGATGACTACTCAAGGTTTTCCTGGGTGTTCTTTTTAAGACAGAAATCTGAAACACCTATTGTATTCCATAACTTTGTCAAGCAAATTCAGAATGAACTAGACAGTACAGTGGTCAAGATTAGAAGTGACCATGGTACTGAGTTTCAGTCTGATAGCATGACAAAACTACGTGAAGAATTTGGGATATTTCAAGAATTCTCTTCACCTAGAACATCTCAGCAAAATGGCATTGCTGAGAGGAAGAATAGAACCTTGATAGAGGCTGGTAGGACCCTACTAAGTGATACATCACTGTCAGAGTATTTCTGGGCTGAGGCAGTTAACACTGCATGTCATGTTATAAATAGGGCTACCATCACTAAAAGGTTTAACAAGACCCCCTATGAAGTTGTGAAAGGCAGGAAACCAAACTTATCTTACTTCAGGATTTTTGGTTACAAATGCTTCATACTTAACAATGGGAAGTCTTACTTAACTAAGTTTGTTGTCAAATCCCAAGAGGGAATTTTTGTTGGGTGCAGCAATAATAGTAAGGCTTATAGAGTGTACAACTTGACTACACAAGTTGTAAAAGTATCTGTGCATGTAGTTTTTGATGAGACTAAACTTATTAACAATGAGTTGTCTAGTAGTGTATGCAGCCTCACAGGTTTAACAAAGAAGATGGACAAGCTAACTATAGAAGAAGTACCTGCTGCAAGACAGCAAGTAGAAGACAGTGGCTGTTGTCCAGGGGGAGAACTACATGTACCAATTGCTGATGGAGTTCAAGGAATACAGCATGATGAAGATGCTGAAGAGGTTCAACCAGAAGTAAGGATGCCTCCAGCCAACAGGCATCTAAGAGATCATCCAATAGAGCAGATTATTGAAGATCCAAGACAAGTAGTACAAACCATGAGCAGGAACCTAAATGCAGCACTCTACTCCAGCTTTCTGTCTCAAGTTGAACCTAAGAAGTTTGAAGAAGCAATACTGGATCCACAATGGACTGAAGCAATGCAATAATAGCTTAATCAGTTTAAAAGGTGTAAGATCTGGGAACTTGTTCCTAGACCTAGAGACCACAATATAATAGGAACCAAGTGGATCTACAGGAATAAGATGGATGAACAAGGGGTCATCATTAAGAATAAAGCAAGACTGGTTGCTAAAGGATATAGGCAAGAAAAAGTTATTGATTTTGATCAAACCTTTGCTCCAGTAGCCAGACTGGAAGCCATAAGGATGTTCTTGGCCTATGCAACCTATCAAGGATTCAAGGTTTACCAAATGGATGTCAAGTCAGCATTCCTGAATGGTAATCTTAAGGAAGAAATCTATGTGGAACAGCCTTCAGGTTTTGTTGATTCAACTTTACCTCATCATGTCTATAGACTTAGGAAAACTTTTTATGGGTTAAAGCAAGCCCCTAGGGCTTGGTATGAAACTCTATCTAGTTTTCTCATTGAGAACAAGTTCTCAAGGGGGAAAATAGATAAGACTCTATTCCTTAGGGAATCTAGAGGCAAAGTTATACTACTCCAAATATATGTAGATGACATTATATTTGGGTCTACTGAAAGCAGCCTTTGCAAAAAGTTTGCAAAACTTATGCAAGGTCAGTTTGAGATGAGTAGCATGTGAGAGCTAAAGTTTTTCTTGGGTCTCCAAGTTAAACAGACTGAGAGTGGTTTATCCATTTGTCAGTCCAAGTTCACCCTAGAACTCATAAGGAAGTATGGTATGGATTCATCCAGCACCATGAAGACTCCTATGGGGTCAAGTATGTCTCTTAGCAAGGATGATGCAGGGAAACCTGTAGATGAAACCTTGTATAGAGGGATAGTTGGCTCCCTATTATACTTGACTGCTAGTAGATCTGACATCATGTATGCTACATGTGTTTGTGCAAGGTATCAAGTCTGCACTAAAGAGTCTCATTTGACAGCAGTCAAAAGAATATTGAGATATCTAAAGAGCACTCTCTATCTAGGCCTCTGGTACCCTAGGAATGGGGATTTTGAACTAACAGGTTATTCAGATTCAGACTTTGCAGGATGCAAAGAAGATAGAAAAAGCACTACTGGAACCTGTCAATTCCTAGGTGGGAGACTAATTTCATTCAGTAGCAAGAAGCAAACCAGTGTGGCTATCTCCACAGCAGAGTCAGAGTATGTGGCTGCAGGAAGTTGCTGTGCTCAACTTTTGTGGATACAACATCAGCTAGAGGACTATGGATTTCAGGTAAGTAAAACTCCACTTTTCTGTGATTCTACTAGTGCTATTTCAATAGCTAATAACCATGTATCTCATAGTAGGACAAAACATATTGAAATTAAATATCATTTTCTTAGTAAGCATGTAGAAAGAGAAGATATTTCATTAGAATATGTTAAAACTGATAATCAAGTAGCTGATATGTATACTAAGCCAATAGAAGAAGCTAAGTTCAATAGATTCAAAATTGAACTAGAAATGATAAACTTATAGTAAGTTTACAGAATTGAAAATGCCTAAGTAAAAAGGTGTTGACACATAGACAAGTCTATGTCGACACAGAAAAATGGTGTCGACACTTCAGGAAAAAGGTGTCGACACATCTAGGAAGTTGGTGTCGACACTTCAGAATGTTAGTGTCGACACATGTCAAGTAGGTGTCGACACATCCAGAGTGGTGTCGACACTTAGTATTTACTCAGAATTTTCTAAGTAAAGTCTCGACAATGTGTCGAGTTATGTTGTGTCGACACATAATATCTGTTGACTAAACTTGTGTCGACACATATGTGACGAGACATTATAAGTCAGTGTCGACACTTATTGCCAGTGTCGACACATTTTAAGTTAGCTGTCCCGCCTGTTCATCTTCAAAATTAGAAAGGTATAAATAGGGTTTTGTCTTTGTTTGTCGACACGCTTTCAAAGTTTCGAGACCAAAACTACTGTGTCGACACATCTCTTCTCTCAAGACAAATTCTTCAAACCCTAATGGCGCCTAAGCTTGAGGAGAACGTCAACGAAGGATATGAGCTGGTGCGCGGCGCTTTCACTGATGCTGATCAAGAAATCCAGGCGGTCGTAACCCTAGTTGCCGATTCTGGGTTAGAGTATTTAGTTTCTGAACCTACAAAAATATGGAAGAAAGAGGTTCTTGAATTCTTCAATGGAGCCAAGGTGGATGAATCTGGATACAAAATCAAATCCAGAGTTCATGGAGCAAGGGTTAAGGTATCCCCAAAAAGTCTGAGGAAGATTCTACAGCTTCCAAGAACTCAAGAGGAAGATGAAGTTACTGCATCAAGGACCAGGGAAGCTCTAACCTGGTGTGGACTTGATCCTAAGATGAAGCTGGGATCTGTGTTTAACAGAAAAGGCATGAACAGCCAAGGCAAATTCATGTCTGAAATTATTGGAAAGGTCATCCTAAGCAAGTCAGGAGGGCATGACAGAGTGTCTGCCTATATGTTTGGAATAATGACAAGGATTATCTTCTCTCTAAAAACTGACTGGTCTATGGTAGTTTATGAGAAGATTAAGGAGAGCTTGAAGAAGCCCAACCTGGGCAGAATAATGAGTCTATACCTAGCTGGTGCCATACCAGAGGTAATGCAACAAGCTGCAGGAAGCAAGATAAATCATATGAGAAGGATGGATCTGAGGATCTTTTCTAGATGGGACAGGGTGTTGTCAAAGGAGATGTCAACCCCTGAGAAGACAGTTACTGAGAAGGAGATTCCTCCAAAGAAGAAAAGGAAGACTGCTCCAGTGGCTCAAGAGTCCACTAGCAGTTCTGAAAGTGAAGAACAAGTTGTCTTCACTCCAGATGAGCAAGAGGAAGAGCCTGCAGTGAAGACTCCTGCTCCTCCAGAGGTTGCTGAGATCCAGGGGGAGCTACCTCAAGCTAGCCCCATACACAAGGATCAAAGCCAGGGGGAGCTTCCAGTTGTAGAAGAACCAACTACACTGGAAAGTGAACAAGCCACTAATATCATACTAGAGGTACTCTCTAATCTAAATACTTTAGAATTTCTTATAGAAGATGTTGATTTGTCTGATGATCATCAGCAAACTCAGCTGGATAGTCAAGTTCCAGATGCTGTTAGAGAAGACACATCTGCTGTACTAGAAGTGGTTTCTGATCCAGTGGTTGAAGAGCCCAGAATTACTCCAGCTCCTTCACCACAAGAATACACCATGGAAGATTTATTCCTAAATATAGACCAACAAGATTTTGACATGGACAAGGATGCTGCTGAGAAAGAGAATGCTGCTGCTGAGGGGGAGCAAATGCACATTATGGAAGAGCCTGTAAGGCAGGAAACTGAGAAGGCACAAGATGTGCAAACTGAGAAGCCTTCAAGCCCTAAGGAGAGGGTGGATATTGCCAGCACATCTGCCTCTGAAGATGAGGAGATTGTCAGGGCTAAGAAGAAGAAACTTTATGTATTCAAGAGAATAAGTCAAAGTTATAAGAAGGCTCTTCAACCTATTGCCCCACAGCATATAGTTCAGCAAACTCCAACTGTTGATTATAGTACTTTAATGATTGCCCTGCAGATAAAACTGGATGAACATAGAAAAGTCATAGAGGCTTATGTGGATGAAGGGCAGAAATCTTTACAGTTTGATCTTGCCCAGGATATAAAATATATAAGGTTTGAAATGAACCAAAATAAGGAGATGACAGACTGCTTCCACAAGGGTGGCAATGCAGTGGTGTACTTGGCAACCCACCAGGAAAAGATAAAGGCCCAAGTGGATGACATAGCATTGAAGCAAGGATATGTTCTTGAAAATCAACTAAGGATGAATGACAATTTAACTGCTTCACATAATGCTATTGTCACTGAATTGAATAACAAGGCTGCTGAACCTTCTACCTCCAATGCTGCTATTAAAGCTGATTTTGACAAGGTATTACAGGAAGAACTCTCTGCTGTTAAGACTGCTATCCAAGCATCCCAGAAGGTCATATCTGAACAACTTCAAAAACTCAAACCATTCTTTAAAGATGGAGTCAGATACTTGGATAATCAAATCAGATTTCAGAAGGATGATGTCAGAGATCATATGGCTAGAGAAGTCATAAAGGGGGAGAGAGTGTTAGTCAAGGCAAGCTCTGACCATGCTAAGTGGATATCAAATTCTATCAGAGCTACACTTGGATATCCTCCTTTGTGTGATGACAATGATGTTGCTGAATCTGGAATTAACCCTGCCTATCTTGGAGGTGAGCAGCCAGAAGTAGCTCAGGTCATTTATCCACCTCCAGATTTTGAAATGATTCATGCTGATGTCCAGACTATGTATAGCCCACCTGGGGGCAAGGACAATGTTCATATTGAAAAGGTTGTTCAGCCTATTTCTGAAGCTATGCAAGAGGCATTGCAGAAAGAGGAAGAGACAAGACTGTCTAAGAAAAGGTTTAGGGAACAAGCAGAACAAATGCCAGACTTTGAACAGTGGAGCCCTACCTCTAGGAACATTATACTAACTGTCTGGAAAGCTGCCAAGGATAACATTCAAGACAGGAACAAATGGTTTTCTGAAACTGAATGAAGAAAACATGAAACCAGACAGGAAGCAATTGTTCAATACAGAAGGAAGGCAAAGATGGGAAAGCTACCTCCTACAGCCCAGGAGCCTAGCAAGTACTTTCCAAAGTCATACCATTATTTTGAAAGACAGAAGATCAAAGCTGAAGAGCTTAAGAAGAAAGATCTGAAAGGCAAGAATCCTGCTGATGCTGAAACTGCTGATGCTGCTGTCCAAGCTAAAGTTCAAGCTGGCAAAGGCATAGTGATTAAGGAGCCAGAACAAAAATAGATTTAGCATTTTCTTGAAGTTTACTTTGTAATTTTCTTGATGAAAAACATTTTGTGAACTTCTGAAACTGTATAAGACAGATATTTGAACAATATATGATTAATCTATTTCATGTTTGTTCTGTGAATATGTCTATTTCTTATTTGTTCTGTAATGATGAATTTGTATACATGTGAAATTGATACATGTTTATGTTTAACCTGCAGTACTTAATTCTGCTTTACATCATTTTGTAATTTTATTATGAATGGTGTATATCATTGACTAAGGGTTATGACTTCTCCAAATAAGGGGAGATTGTTGGGTACATTGGTTAAATGTACCTGATTTGAAGAAGCCTCACCCAACTCAATGATATACATCAAAATGTATTTGATGTGTTTTTGAGTTACTTGTGCAGGTTAAGTATTTGCAGGACTGAAGCAAAAATTTCTAAGTCCATGTGTCGACACCCAGAGGGAAAGTGTCGACACTTAAGAAGACTTGTGTCGACACCCAGACAAGCAGTGTCGACACTTGCAGTCATTGTGTCGACACCTGGGATGCAGAGTCGACACCAGACAGAAAGTGTCGACATAAGGAGCTGTGTCGACACTCAATGAAGAAAAGTGCAGACAGAAAGTGTCGACACTTAACAGCAGTGTCAACACCCAGTAAAGCTGTGTCTACACCAGAAAGTGTCGACACTTGGAGTTGTGTCGACACTCAGCAAAAGTCAGCAGAGACTAAGTATAAGTGTCGACACTCAGAACAATGTGTCGACACTCAACAGAAGAGTCAGCACATGAAGTAAGTGTCGACACCTAGAACAATGTGTCGACACTCAGCTGAAGACTCTACACTTGAAGAAAGTGTCGACACATGGAGCTGTGTCGACACCTAGTAAAAAACAGCAAGATCATCAAATTATTCTAAGTACAAGTGTCGACACTAAGGGAATGTGTCGACACTCAACTGAAGTCTCAACAGAAGAATCAAGTGTCGACACTAAGGGAATGTGTCGACACTCAGCTGAAGTCTCAACAGAAGAATCAAGTGTCGACACAAGTAGCTGTGTCGACACTCAGCAAGTATCAACATAGAATACTATGTGTCGACACCAAGAAGCAGTGTCGACACTTAACAGATTCAACACATGAAGATGTGTCGACACAAAGGAGATGTGTCGACACTTAGAAGAATTCAGCAAAAGATAGAAGATCAAGTACTGTGTCGACACTCAATTTCAGTGTCGACACATGCAGAAGAAACTGTGTCGAGACATAGTATCTACAACACAAGGAGTTGTGTCGACACCTTGTAGACTTGTGTCGACACTTACACAACTGGTGTCGACACTTGGTCTATAAGTGTCGACACTTAAAGACAGAAAGTCTCGACACTTTCAGACAGTTAGAGATTTTCAAGAATTGACTGGATGACTTGACAGTTGTCGTTCCAGCCGGTCTACAGCACCTGTCAGAGATGTCAGAATTCAGTTATGGACCGGACCAGCCGGTTACCATGGAGAAGGCCTATAAATAGGCTCATACAGTTTACAGAAACTGTGGTTAAGATGGTACAGATTATTGTTGAACAAGTTATTAAAGTGGTTCACAGAGTTATTGATCAAGTATCAAATCAAGAAGATCTAGCTGTGCAGATCTAAGAAGTTGGAGAGAGAGGGCTCCATCCAAGAAATCAGCCTTTGGAACTAGGCTGAGAAGAAGGGTTCAGATATATTCTAGATCTTAAGAAGCAGAGATCAAGGATCAACTGCAGGAGGATTCATTCTTATTCAGTTCTACTTTCAAGAAGCTTTGAAGAAAGCTAAGTCAGATTGAATCCAGCTGAGTTCTTCCAAGAACTCATCAATAAACTCTCAACTCCCCTCTCTTGTTTCTGAGTTGTTGAGTTAATATTTGTAAAATCATTTTAACTTGTAGGATCCTTTGGATCTGAGTGAATTGTAAGCCTGTAATTATAAAGGCTGAGGGTAGGGCTTGAGAGCCTGAGTGTAGGAGATTGAAATCTCTGAGTGTAGGCCTTGTTGGCTGAGTGTAGGCCTTGATTGGCTGAGTGTAGGCCTTTGTGCCTGAGTGTAGGCTTTGGGAAAAGCTGAGTTGTAGGGCCTTGGGCCTGAGGTGTAGGAATCAATTTGGGTTCTGAGCTAGTGGAGAAGTTTGGCCGAATCTAGTACACTGCTAGATAGGCGAAGGGGGAAAGTGGATGTACCCATATCTTGGGGAACCACTATAAAACACTGTGTCTGCTGTGCTGTGATTGTGATTTGCTGTGTATGTTTTGTGATTGCTGTGAAAAAGTAGAGTAGATTCTGTGATATAACTGTTTGCTGCCATTAAAGTTTCAAAAAGGATTAGGTCACCTATTCACCCCCATCTAGGTGTTTAGGTACTATATCTTTCACTTACTGCTAAGATCGGATGTTGGGCACATGTGACAGATGAGTCTGGAATTTTTCTAGATAGTTGTCAATCGCTCTCATATATTGAAGGGAAATCTAGGTGTTGGGGGTGTCGGTGGTCGTCCTTTTGAGCCGTGAGCTGGGGAGGCCGTTACATGGGACTAGCCCAGCGATTGCTGGACCGCACGCAGATGTCAAACCCGCTAGGCGCACTGTATTACGTACAACTATACTGAACAATGTGTTTCCCTAATAGCGGTTGGCAGTCCAAGGTTGCCAGGATCGAGATCCTATAAGAGATCGTTTTGAGGTTGGATCAGATCAGATGGTAGGATTGGATCGAGGATCGCTTTAAATAATCTGGATCGATTTACAAAATCTGGATCGTAGGATTGTAAGATCTTATGATCCGGATCAAGATCCTGACAACCATACTTGGCACTCACTATCTTGTGCCCAAGAGGGAGGTCGGTTGATCGTACGACATGGGAGAGGAGGAAGGTCGATGGAGGAAGATAAGATAGGGAGCCTTAACTTCATTGACGGCAAAATAATTTATTGCTCAGCATGCCCAAAATTAAACATAAGCTAGGTATAAATACAATGTCTCGAATGAAAAAATGAGCATGCAGTCCGAACTAACCCGAGCCCGTAAATAAATGCTACATGATGAAATAGCATAAGTGCAACCAAAAAAACAAATGCGAAAAAAATAAAATTCCGACGTAACTACATCATGTCACCCTGCCACCTCTTGCAATTAAAACGTCGAATGAAAATGGTTGTGACATGCATTATCTTGCAAGTATTCCAAGAAAAGGGATTATGTTCAAAAGAAACATGATAGTTCATGAGATTTAAATAAATGTTGAATGTGTTGGAATCATAATCCACAAGAGATCAGCCTATATGTATTGTACCTTCTTTGAAGGAAACTACGTGACATGGAGAAAGAAAAAATAAAATTTTGTTGCAAGGTCAACTGGTTGGGGCGGAGTTTCATGCAATGGCCCAAACATATATGAGGTGCTATGGTTGAAGCATTTTAGAAGATTTAAAGATGCAATGGGATAGACCAATGAGACTATATTAAGACAACAAATCTTCAATCGACAAGACCAAACAAAGCAATACAATGACGTGTAAATAAAAAATAGGTGAGTAGATTAATCTGAAGGATTAAAAAGAAAATTGTGTGAGACCAACAATAGCACGGATAGAGTTTGTGGAAAAAGAACTTGCACAAATGGAGTTTCAAACCTCATGTAGAAATATAACATAGTATTAATGCAGCAAGATTCATAAAATAAACCACAAATTGTTACGATAAGGCTAATTATGATGATGGTGATGATATTCTAATTAATTTGTAGTTAAAACAGGTCCAAAAAAATTTGGTGTGCTATGAAACGCTAAAAACGAATATTAACTAGACTTGAGAAATATTTTGAGTTTAGCAAGATTAAAACTCAATGAAAGAAACTTACTCTTTGTCCAAACATGATAGTACTTGATGTCTCTCCCCGGTGGCGTGGAGATGGTCCGATTGTCACAACCAATGATGTTCGTGCAGTCCCTAAATTTTATAATTTTAAGGGAAGTAAAAGTGACAAACTGTGTATTAAATATGGGATTGATTTGTTAGATCAAAATATGTCAACAAAAACATAAACTTAATCAGATCAACATTCAAGCAGATTTACTAAATCACAAGATAATATTATGAATCAACTGTGATACTTAGAACATGGGATAACACGGTACCATATGCTCAAGAAAAACAGTTGTAGAGCAAATAAATCATGCATACATTATGCCATCAGCTATCATGTTGATAACATCGCATACACACGCTCTACATAAAGCATGAGGTGGAAGTAGATCCTTTACTTTCATTCTTCCTATGCATATCTATCCAAATATCGAACTTGTTCTTTTTGTTTACCAATTTCAAAAATTATACCTGAGAAACGAAAAAAAAAGTATTTCTGCTATTCCTTGTAAACAAAATCTTCAAAATGATCATTACAAATCTTTAGTAGGGTAAAAATGTCATGTTCCATGTAGAAGGAGAAGTTTTTATAACTACCCTATACTTGTTGTATTCAGCCTTATCTCTTTAGGTTAATGACTTTATTCAAGTTAAAACAACAAATGCTAAGAAGAATATAAACCAAAAACATCACTTATGATATGACCATGATACAAGTCATCGATTAAACATGCATGGAATAGATTAAGGAGATATTTTTACAAGAGAATGTTTTATAAAAAATCACATAACTGTTGAAAACTTTATATCGATTTTGGGTGTATAAACTGAAACAAGCCAACACTAAATTGTTAGGATAAAGACAGAAAAGACAACGATGATACTTAAACAATCATATTATTTTTCTAAATAAGCACTTGACTGGTATTATTTGATATGCAGGAATCCTATTATCTATTGTGCAAATAAAACAATACTTCGTTTCTAGGTTTTCCCATATGTTATTGGCAAACCATGTCTTGCTTAAATTTTAAATATGGTTTAGTAAGTACTTCCTATGTTATCTATTTGTGATCTATGCAACATTATATTACAATGTCCTCAACATAATTTTTATTGCCATCAACACCATCATAATTGTCTCTCCCACCTATAGAAGCACTAATAAGAACTCAAAAGTTATATAATTACAAATACCAACTATAACCCTTCAACATCCTCTCCGAACTCTCATCTCACTTTTGCGGAGAAGTTCATCAAACGATTCCACAATAGGATAACCAATAAAACATTATCCAAGTCCTTTCTCCCCCGAGTTTTCTATCCACTTGTGAGTTCATGTACGGTTGTAAGATTCTCATTGTTGGATCGTGTATCAAGTCTCTGTTAAGTCTCTGTTTATTTACTGGAGATTATCTTGTAATATTTGTAAACCAGCCTATGCCGGTCCCAAGCCCAGATGAAAAATGGTGAGCATTGTGTTAGATAGATGGCCAGCATAAAATTTAGTCATCTTTATGAATATGGATCATTTGAGAATTAGTGGGATGAAAGCTTGAATGTCGAACATGTAGAGACCCAAATCCTGGGCTCTATTAACTGAATCAAAGAGCAGACCACGGTTTTGAATAAAAGTGTCACAGTATATCAAAACGCAGAGTACAAAGAACATACATCAAACTTTTTATTCCATTGCTTCGTTTATTACACGATCATTTACATATACTAGATAGGCTTATTACAATAGATACACGTAGATCCAGTACAACGAGCTCTATGTCAGTCCCGGACTTCAATTAGTGTTTTTACCAGCTCAACCGCCAAGGTCCTGCGTGTTCTGCTTGGAGTTGGTCTTGTTGCCTAAAAAACATGTGTCCACTCTGGGTTAGTCATAAAAATTTATGATTATGTGAGAACAGTATTTCGTGAAACAGTTATACATGCAAACAAGGGAGATGATATCAATATGCATACAGTACAATAAATTAGTGACTTGATTATTCTCAATACTAGTCCTTAAATTTTCTCATTAACTTTAGTTACATAAAATGGGAACTGCTCCGGTGATGCATCTGAATTGAGCCCCGCCCCCGAAGAGCGTAAGTGTAAGCTCACCCCTACTGGTGAATCCATCAGTGGATGCCTCCACATTATCGGATTCGAAGCCATCACATTTCCCCATGCAGACTTTTAAATGGATTTTATCTTGGCGTGTAAATATGAGTTTATAATAAAATAATTCCTCTCAGGATCATTATCGTTTAATTGTCCCCTCGCCAGCTTTATTTCTTTAGTGATATATCTTTAAGGCGAAACTCATATGCACAAGCAATGTTGTTCAAAGATATTAAAATATGGCAAAATAATTGAATATTCATAATTTCAAGAAATAAAATATTCACCACAGTTTTGCCTTTATTCGCATTTTGTCACGTTTCCTTGTGACGTCATCCTCTGATTTTGAAGTCTTGGGACCCACTGAAATTATACGCATGTTTATTGGGTTGCGTCACTTGGAATGCGTAGCGAAAAGCGCAAAATATTTAGAATGATTCGCTAAATCATCGGAAAAACAGAAACGATAAACCAGAAATCGCAAAAAAGCCAAAATCTGATTTTATATCTTGACGGACAGCCATAAATATGCCTCGAAATGGGCTAAAATCAGCCCCCAAGTGGACTTCTTGTCCTCTTAAAATTCCGTTCAGCAAAGCCAAAAATATTGGGCGAACCACCCCTTAAAACTCGACGAAAAGTGGCTCAAAATCAGCAAGGAAACCGTCACTATTCAGCCCAAAGACAGCCCCAAAACTAATGTATAAACCGTGAAAACAATCAGCCCAAAACAGAACATAAAACAGCCATAAAAACAGTGACAAGGCGGCCTGAAATCAGCACGAAACATAATTTCAAAACAATCATGAAAGTAATAAACTAACCAGCAAAAAGAGGAGAAAGAGGGAGGAGAGAGAGAACATTGTTCAGTTAGTCAAGGAGCTTGGGAGCAGCAGCCAAGAGTAACAGCAGCAGCAACTGTTAAAACAGTAAATGATCAGCAGATAGGGGCAGCAGGGAGTAGCAGCTAAGGGGCAGTGGTGTAACAAGACATCAGTAAGTAGCAGTAAGCTTCCAGCAGAGATCAGTAAAGCAGCAGAAAAAGACAACAGTGGCAGCAGTCTCGGGACAGCAGAGAAGAGGAAAAACAGTTGGAGAAAGGGAGGAAGAAATCCACCAATTATTTAAAGAGGGCATGGGCGGTGAAGAGGCAGCAAGAAGTCAAAATGGAGTGGCTAACTTAAAAATGTGTCACATATCCATTAAGCCAACAGCCAAGTGTCCAAATACAAGCCAAGTGTCAAACCTCAACACCAAACTGTCAACATACCAACCAACACAAGCCCAATCTCAGCGAGCAAACATATCCAGCATCCAGCCAGCACACACCTCAGCAAGCACTATCCATATCCAGCATCCAGCCAACATAGCCAGCACACCATTAAAGGCAGCAAGCCCGGCAAGCCCATATAAGGATATATGTCCACTAACATAACAGCCAACAAGCATATCCAGCCAGCAAAACAGTCAGCCCACATAAAACGGAAAATCAAATGAAATCAAATGAAACGGAAACTGTTATTGGCACTCCCATAAATAAATCAAATGAAACGGAAAATGCGCAAGCAAATAAATCTCGAGAATATCGTATTGCCTTTTTCATCATCGGGGAGAGAGAAAAATAAATTAAAATATGTGCGTGAAATTTTGGGTTGTCACAAAATCTTCCCAACAAAAGAGTTTTCGTCCTCGAAAACTGACTGGATAATGACGTCTAATAGCGCTGCCCTCGGATCTGAATCCCTACTTCACGTTCGTCACAAGTCGCCTGTCGGTTTTAACGGGAATATGCTCGAATAGCGGGTTATTCGTGTAATGTCTTTGTACTACCTGTGACACAATTTATTGAAACATCTCTCTCTGATACCAATTGTAGAGACTCAAATCTTGGGCTCTATTAACTGAATCAAAGAGCAGACCACGGTTTTGAATAAAAGTGTCACGGTACATCAAAATGCAGAGTACAAAGAACATACACCAAACTTTTTATTCCATTGCTCCGTTTATTACAAGATCATTTACATATACTAGATAGGCTTATTACAATAGATACATGTAGTTCCAGTACAACGAGCTCTATGTCATTCTCGGGCTTCAATTAGTGCTTTTACCAGCTCAACTGCCAAGGTCCTGCGTGTTCTGCTTGGAGTTGGTCTTGTTACCTAAAAAAATGTGTCCACTCTGGGTTAGTCATAAAAAATTATGATTATGTGAGAACAGTATTTCGTGAAACAGTTATACATGCAAACAACGAGGATCATACCAATATCCATACAGTACAATAAATTAGTCATTTGATTATTCTCAATACTAGTGCTTAAATTTCCCTCTTAACTTTAGTTACATAAAATGGGAAATGTTCTGGTGATGAATCTGAATTGGGCCCCGTCCCCCGAAGAGCGTAAGTATAGGCTCACCCCTACTGGTGAATCCATCAGTGGATGCCTCCACATCATCGGATTCGAAGTCATCACATTTCCTCATGCAGACTTTTAAATGGATTTTATCTTGGCGTGTAAATAGAATTTTATAATAAAATAATTCCCTTCAGGATCATTATCGTTTAATTGTCCTCTCGCACACTTTATTTCTTTAGCGATATATCTTTAAGGCGAAACTCATATGCACAAGAAAGTTTGTTCAAAGATATTAAAATATGGCAAAATAATTGAATATTCATAATTTCAAGAAATAAAATACTCACCACAGTTTTGCATTTATTCGCATTTTCGTCACAGTTTCCTTGCGACGTCATCCTCTGATTTTGAAGTATTGGGACCCACTGAAATTATACGCACGTTTATTGGGTTGCGTCACTTGGAATGCGTAGCGAAAAGCGCAAAAAGATTTAGAATGATTCGCTAAATCATCGGAAAAACTGAAACGATAAACCGAAAATCGCAAAAAAACCAAAATCTGATTTTATATCTTGTCGGACAGCCATAAATATACCTCGAAATGTGCTAAAATCAGCCCCCAAATGGACTTCCCGTCCTCTTAAAATTCCGTCCAGCAAAGCCAAAAATATTGGGGGAACCACCTCTTAAAAACTCAATGAAAAGTGGCTCAAAATCAACAAGGAAACAGACACAATTCAGCTCAAAGACAGACCCAAAACTAATGTACAAACCGTGAAAAAAAATCAGCCCAAAACAGGACATAAAACAGCCATAAAAACAGTGACAAGGCGACCTGAAATCAGCACGAAACATAGTTTCAAAACAATCATGAAAGTAATAAACTAACCAGCAAAAACAGGAGAAAGAGGGAGGAGAGAGAGCACTATTCAGTTAGTCAAGGAGCTAGGGAGCAGCAGCCAAGAGTAACAACAGCAGCAGCTGTTAAAGCAGTAAAAGATCAGCAGATAGGAGCAGCAGGGAGTAGCAGCCTACGAAGCACGGATACGCCAAAAATAGAGCCGTACCCGTACCGGGTACGTTTCCGGTACGGGTACGCGTACCGAACGGCTCGATTCGCTGTTTTAGGGGATTCGCGGTTCTAGGGCTTTTATTCTCCCGCAGCAGGCGCTCCGTCTCCCGCAGCAGGCGCTCGCGCTCCGTCTCCCGCAGCAGGCGCTCGCGCTCCGTCTCCCGCAGCAGGCGCTCCGTCTCCCGTCGCAGCAGGCGCTCCGTCTCCCGTCGCAGCAGGCGCTCCGTCTCCCGTCGCAGCAGGCAGCTTCTTCATGTAGTTGCTGGATTTCTTGTTTGCTGGATTTATTCATGTAGTTGCTGGATTTCTTGTCTATTTTATTCATCTGTGATGGTTTGATTTATTCATCTGTAGTTGCTGGATTTCTTGTCTATTTTCCTGGACTGATCAGTCCAGATTTCTGGACTTAATCAGTCCAGAAATCTGGACTGAATCAGTCCAGAAATCTGGACTGAATCAGTCCAGATTTCTGGACTGATTCAGTCCAGGATTTCTGGACTGATTCAGTCCAGGAATTCTGGACTGATTCAGTCCAGATTTCTGGACTGAATCAGTCCAGAAATCCGGGACTGAATCAGTCCAGAAATCCTGGACTGAATCAGTCCAGAAATCCTGGACTGAATCAGTCCAGAAATCCTGGACTGATTCAGTCCAGATTTCTGAACTGAATCAGTCCAGAATTCCTGGACTGAATCAGTCCAGAAATCTGGACTGATTCAGTCCAGAATTCCTGGACTGATTCAGTCCAGAAATCTGGACTGATTCAGTCCAGATTCTGGACTGATTCAGTCCAGAGTTCCCAGATGCTATGGAAAGGGGAGGAATGCTCTAATAACTACACTTTTTATTATGTCAGTTATGTCTCAATCACACACTCTCAATAGTGTCACTGGTTCAACGTCTACATCAGTAACGAGTAGATTTATTTCTGATGACGCAAACAAGGATGATAATGCCCCACTCTGGGCTTATGTGTCTCTTATACATAGTAGAGAAGTTGGTGGGGGAAATAGAAAGTGGAAATGTAATTTTGTGAGGTTGATTTCAGCGGCCCGTATTCTAGGGTAAAAAGTCACTTGCTAAAAATATCCGGGACCGGGATTAGGGTATGTGCAAAGGTGACCCCAGAGTATTTAAAAGAGCTTCAAAGAGTTGTTTCTATTTCAGAAGAAAAATGCAAACCAGCTTCCAAGATCATGACATTTTCCAATGCAAGTCCATTTTCTCAATTAGTTAGGAAACCAAAAAAAGAAGAGGTGGACCTATTGATATGGTTTTTCAAAATAAAGCTAGAGATGAGTTGAGGAGCCACATAGCTAGGATGTTTTATTCTGGTGGTTTGCCATTTCATCTAGCTAGAAATCCATATTATATTAGTTCGTATAAATTTGCGGCTAATCACAATCTTGATGGATTTGTTCCTCCTGGATATAATGCTCTAAGAACTACACTTTTGCAAAAGGAAAAATCCAATATCACTAGAATGTTTCAACCAATAAAAGATACTTGGCCTCAAAAGGGAATCAGCTTAGTTAGTGATGGTTGGACAGATGCTCAGAGAAGACCCTTGATTAATTTTATGGCGGCTTCTGAGGATGGTCCGGTTTTTTTAAAGGCAGTTGATGCATCAGGAGAGTACAAGGATCGACATTATATTGCAAAATTAATGATTGAAGTCATTAATAAAGTTGGGGCTGAAAATGTTATACAGATTATCACTGATAATGCGCCGGTGTGTAAGGCAGCAGGAGCAATTGTGGAGGCACGATTCCCACATATTTTTTGGACACCATGTGTTGTGCATACGTTAAATCTAGCATTAAAAAATATTTGTGCCGCTAATAATACAGATCGTTGTGCAACAGTTAGAGAACAATGCGGATGGATAACTCTTTTGTCTCACTCAAGTTACTTGCAGTTGCGGAAACACGTTTTGCTTCAACTATAGTGATGTTGAAGAGGTTTAAACTTGTGAAGATGGGTTTGCTTAATATGGTTGGATGTCCCGAATGGACTACGTATAGAGCAGATGATGTTGAGAAAGCTCTGGAGGTTAAAAATATCATATATAATGACAAATGGTGGGATGATGTGGAGAAGATCCTTGATATAACAAGACCCATATACGATATGTTTAGGGTTTGTGATACAGATAAACCCAACCTTCATTTGGTATATGACATGTGGGATTCAATGATTGAAAATGTGAAGATTGAAATATATAGACATGAGAAGTTAACGGACTTGGAAGCTCATTGCCCTCTTTATGAGGCAATTTATGATGTCCTCGTTGATCGGTGGACCAAGAGTTGCACACCACTACATTGCATGGCTCATTCTCTTAACCCAAGGTAACTTCTTTTGCATACTTGACTTTTACCATTTATTATGATTTATTTATTTACTATGTGGTTTTCATTGTAGGTATTATAGTAGGGAATGGCTTGATGGAGGGCCAAATAGAGTTGCTCCAAATACAGATGAGGAGATTTCCTTGGAGAGGAATAAATGTTTGAGAAGATATTTTCCTGATGTGGTGGAGAGGAATATAGTGATCAATGAATTCTCTAGGTTTACGGGGCTTGGTCAAGCTTTTAGTGAGCCAGATAGTTTGGAGAGTAGAGCGTCATTATTGCCCAAAGATTGGTGGAGTTACTATGGAACTTCAGCACCAAAATTACAAAAGATTGTTTTGAAGCTTTTAGGGCAACCTTCTTCATCTTCCTGCTGTGAAAGAAATTGGAGCACATACTCATTCATTCACTCATTAAGAAGAAATAAAATTCTACCACAAAGAGCTGACGATTTGGTGTATGTGCATAGCAATCTACGCCTATTATCGAGGAGAAATGAACTCTACAATCAAGGAAGGAGTAAGATGTGGGATATAGGAGGAGATGCTTGGGCAAATCCATTTGATGGAGTTGGCATGCTTACGATCGCTAACTTGTCTTTAGATGAGCCAGAAATTGAAGATGCTTTGATCTCCAACAATACGGAGGAAGCTGAAGAAAATGAGTGATGAGCATCTTTAAATTTTAAATGTTTATGTTTATGTTTAAGAACTTCAATTTTAAATGTTTACATTTATGTTTATGAACTTCATGTTTATGTTTATGTTGACAATTGTTTAAGAACTTATCCTGAAATTCATATATGTTTTGGCAAATGTTTATGTTTATGTTCAAGAACTTCATGTTAAATTTTAAATGTTCATGTTATATAATTGCATTTGTGATATATAAATATATAATTATTATATTTAATACAACGTATCCTACCGTACCCGTATCCTTGTTTTTTAAAATTTGTCGTACCGCCGTACCGGATACGTATCGTACCCGGTACCCGTACCCGTACCGGTGCTTCCTAAGTAGCAGCTAAGGGGCAGTGGTGTAGTAAGACATCAGTAAGTAGCAGTAAGCTTCCAGCAGAGATCAGTAAAGCAGCAGAAAAAGACAACAGTGGCAGCAGTCTCGGGACAGCATAAAAGAGGGAAAACAGTTGGAGAAAGGGAGGAAGAAATCCACCAATTATTTAAAGAGGGCATGGGCGGTGAAGAGGCAGCAAGAAGTCAAAATGGAGTGGCTAACTTAAATAGGTGTCACATATCCATTAAGCCAACAGCCAAGTGTCCAAATACAAGCCAAGTGTCAAACCTCAACACCCAACTGTCAACATACCATCCAACACAAGCCCAATCTCAGCGAGCAAACATATCCAGCATCCAGCCAGCACACACCTCAGCTAGCACTATCCATATCCAGCATCCAGCCAACACAGCCAGCCCACCATTAAAGGCAGCAAGCCCGGCCAGCCCATATAAGTATATAAGTTTACTAACATATCAGCCAACAATCATATCTAGCCAGCAAAACAGTCAGCCCACATAAAACGGAAAATCAAATGAAACGGAAAATGTTATTGGCGCCCCCACAAATAAATCAAATGAAACGGAAAATGCGCAAGCAAATAAATCTCGAGAATATCGTACTGTCTTTTTCATCATTGGGGAGAGAAAAAAATTAAAATACGTGCGTGAAATTTTGGGTTGTCACAGAACAAAAGTATTTATTATTTTTCACTCTTGTGCACACTAATACTTATTATATTGGAACTCTATTTGACTGCGGTTGTTGGCATATTATTTGTAAATCTCTAACAGCAAGTACAACCGTCGAATATATTCATATTTCATTTAGACATCCCCTGCACACATCAGATTTTGTAAATCGATTTGAATCTTACCTAGGATCTAAATCAGCACATCTACGGCTGAAATCACGATCTGAATCTTAGGATCTTTAGGATCGCGATCCCGACCCGATTCTATTGGTTTGGTCAAAGGTAACTAAAAACATGTCCAACCCTATCCCGACACCATTCAACTGATCCAGTGCCCATAAACCATTGATTAAATTTATCTCAATCTCGCCCTCATACCCCATCACAGAATCATACCATGCTGTTATATTGTATCCCAAGTGTCGATTGTCGACTGCTAACGGAGGCCAAGAATGACGTCTTCGGTCCAGTCCAGACAATGTCTTCATATTCCTTTCATATCGGGTTCTATTTCAAGTGGTGTCAGTGTATTATATTATATTTATGTCTATGGTCAATCCAGTAGTTGGTAATCCAGAGACTACATGCTTCCTACTTTCAGGCCGACATCTTCTATTCCTTTCTAGCGTACGAGCAATCTAGCGGTTAGAAATCCAAAATATAAACAATTCAAGCTTCATGCTTCCAGTGTACGAGCAGAACAGCAGTCTGGGTTCGTCTTCTTGCTTTTACGCTTCCACCAATCCATCATAGCATATTTGATCTTATTGTTAGTAGACATTGGAAGTCCTACCTGAAACTGAAAGTGAACTTAGTATGATATTATCTTTTTGATTTAGTTATTCAAAAAATTTAATATAATTATCCACATACTGCTCAAAACCAGCTCATGTCGGTCCTAAGCCCAAATGAAAAATGGTGAGGGTTGTGTTAGGTAGATGGTCAGCGTAAAATTTAGTCACTCTTATGAATATGGATCATTAGAGAAATTGTGCAAGAGCTAGGTTGTTCTCCCTAAGGAACGTGTCGCACGGTTAGAATGCAGCATCTTGGCAAGTACCGCTGCATCTCGAGGACTTGGGTGTAGTGTTAAATATGCAAGAGTACTCGTCGTATGGTCCGAATGCGGCATCTTAGCAAGGACCATTGCACCTCCAAGAAAACTTAGGTGTAGTGTTAATTAGGCAAAAGTCTTCGCATATTAGATGTCCTAGAGAAGTATGTTGTAAGAATTATGACCAACTAAGGTTTGGTAGTTGAATATAGATACGCTAACGGGAAAAGCGATGGAAGTAGTTGATACGATGATTAGGAGAAAAATAAATATTTTATGTATACAAGAGACAAGATGGGTGAGTGAGAAAGCTAATTTTTTAGATAATTCAGGTTTTAAATTATAATACACATGAAAAGAAAAAACAAACAGCGAATAAATATTATTGTGGATACTACTTGGAGGGATGACGTTGTTGGGGTAAGTAGAAAAGGTGCTAGAAACTTAACTCTTAAATTGATCATAGGAAAAGAAACTATAAAAGTGATCGGTGGTTACGCGCCACAAGTGGGATTAAGTGAAGTTGTTAAAATACAATTTTTGGAAGACTTGGATGATTTAGTAAAGAAAATCTCACAAAGAGAGATGTTCGTATAAGGTGACTTAATTGGACATATAGAAAAGGAAAATGTAGATTATACAGCCGTTTATGGAGAATTTGGATATAGATAAAGAAATGAAGAATGACGGATCATTTTAGACTTTACCGTAGCACATGAGCTAATTGTGACTAATATATTTTTTATAAAAAGGGAAGAACATTTAATTATGTTTAAAAGCGAACCAAATAAGTCACAAATTAATTATTTTATGACTCACAAAATGATTTGTAAGGATTGCAAAGTCATACAGGAGAAAATTTGACAACACAATATAGGTTAATGGTGTTAGACGTACAAATTAAATATAATAAAGTTAAGACAAGAATAAAAATATTGGCAAAAATTTGGTGGTGAAACTTGAAGATCGAAAAAAAAATGTTGCTTCAAGACAGTAGTTATAGAACAACTAGTTGATGATCCCTATGTTGATCTTAATATCTCATGAGAATTTATATCTTCACATTTAAGGATAAACGAAAAGAACGTGATTGAAGTATCAAAAGGTCGTGCGCTCCCAAATAAAGAATTTTGGTGGTGAAAAAAATAAGTGCAAGACAAAGTGATGGCAAAGAGGGTCAGATATAAATTACTCTACGCTTGAAGAAATGATGATAGCTTAGTCATGTATAAAGTCGTCAAAAAAGAAGCTAAACATGCAGTAAGTAAAGCAAGAAGTCATGCATATAAAAAATTTTATAAGCGGTTAGATATCAAAGATGAAGAGCATGACATATATAAAATTGCACGAGCTAGAGAAAGGAAGACAAGAGATTTAAACCAAGTAAAATGCATAAAAAATGAAACAGATACAGTTTTGACGGATGATGTGGATA
The DNA here is from genome assembly GCA_039583875.1 of Platanthera guangdongensis. Taxonomy (NCBI): domain Eukaryota; kingdom Viridiplantae; phylum Streptophyta; class Magnoliopsida; order Asparagales; family Orchidaceae; genus Platanthera; species Platanthera guangdongensis. The sequence continues at coordinate 27,722,221 of CM077152.1, read as the reverse complement.
TTAAAGAGTGATGAAAAAGATATTTTTATCAACTATATAATGAAACAAAAGACAATAAATTAAACTTGGAATAGTTAAGTAAATCGGATGAGTATATGAACATAACGTTTTATCGTAAAATTCAAGTATCAGACGTAAATGATGCTCTAAAAAAGATGAAAAATAGAAATGCGGTTGAGTCAGACGATATAGCCATTGAAGTATGGAAATGTCTAGGAAATGGAGCAATTTTGTGTCTTACATGTTTTTCCAATAAGATATTGAAGTCAAAGAGCATGTCAGATCAATAAAGAGAAAATATCTCGGTATCTTTATATAAGAACAAAGAAGATATACAAAATTGTGTTAATTACAGAGGAATTAAATTGATGAGTCATACCATGAAACTATGGGAACGAGTAATAGAAAGAAGAGCAAGACGGGAGACTAACATCTCGGAAAATCAATTTGGATTCATGTTATGGCGGTCGACCATTGAAGCTATACATCTCTTGAGGAGACTCGTTGGCAACTACAGAGAAAGGAAAGAAGATTTGCATATGTTGTTCATCGATCTTAAGAAGCCTTATGATAAAGTTCCAAGAGAGATCTTATGAAAAGTCTCAGAAAAGAAAGGTGGAAATGTATCATACATTGACATAATCAAAGATATGTATACAAATTTAGTGACAAGGGTGAGGACATCTGGAAAATTAAGATAAGAATTCTCTATCACTGTTGTCTTACATCAAGGTTCAGTTTTAAGCCCTTATCTCTTTACCCTTATCTTAGATTGGCTCACCAGACATATCCAACAAGCAACTTGGTGTTTATTGTTTGCGGATGACATCGTTTTGGTCGATGAGACACGCGAGGGTATAAACACAAAACTTGAATCTTGGCGAGACACTTTAGAAAAGAAAATGGTCTGGACACGTACAAAGGAGCCCATTAGAGGCACCTGTTAGGCGTTGTGAGAGTCTAGTCACTAAGCATGTTAAACGAGAGAGGGGTAGACCAATAAAGACTTGGAATGAAACTATAAGGAAAGACATGATGTACTTAGGCATTAGTGAGATTATGACAAAAGATAGGGCACACTGACGATAAAGGATCCATATAGTCGACCCCACTATAGTGGGATAACGTCTTTTGTGTTGTTGTTGTTATTCACTTACTGCTCAATTTATTGACTTTTTATTAATTGAGCATGTAATTGGATGATACAAAGTTCAACTTTATATTTTGTCTTAATTTATGAATGTTTTAGAATCTTGTGATCCTCAATCTGATCATATGATCTGATCTGATTCTGTGATCTGATCCAATTCAATCTCGAAACGATCTCACCTAAGATTTTGATCCTGACAACCTTGGATATGACTGAATACCATGCATCCATTATCTTTTTTTTGCAGTTATATTCTTCAGTTCTAGTGGCTTATTTATTCAGTTGTAGTATGTACAAATAGATGAAAACATTGAGAATTATGTGTGATTGTAATGTATAACCTTTTTGTTGGAACCTGTAGAAAACAAAGGGCAAACCTTGTATATACTTCTTTCATATATCAAATACAAGATAGAATACAAATATATAGTCGAAGAGGGGAAGGAAGAATCCTACACAATAGATGTGGGACTAAAGGTGAAGGAAGAAAAGGGGCCTATAAATAGGCATTTACATCATTTATCCTTATGTCTTCTAACACTCCCCAGCAAGCTGTAGCGTACAAGTCGTAGGCACCAACCTTGGATAAGAACTGGTAAAACAATTTGCGAGGTAATGTCTTGGTAAGGATGTCAGCAACTTGCCCAGACGCGGGAACATGTTCAAGCTTTAGCACCTTTGATAGAACCTTTTCCCGAACAAAGTGACAATAAACTTCAATATGTTTAGTCCGCTCATGGAACGCAGGATTTTTCGCAATATGTATTGCAGCTTGACTGTCACAAAACGTCGATGGTGAGGACAACCTAACTCCCAAATCCATTAGAAGACTTTCCAGCCAGGTTAATTTTGATGTAACGGCTGTCATCGCACGGTACTCAGCCTCAGCAGACGAGCGAGCAACCACCATCTGCTTCTTGCTCCGTCATTTGATAAGATTTCCTCCAAAGTACAAAAACCAGTAGTCGAACGTCGATCATCCAACGAGCACGCATAATCCGCATCAGAGTATGCAATAAGAGAAAGAGAGGAAGATGGCTTATACACAAGTCCTTGCCCCGAGAAAGTCTTTGGATATCTGAGAATCTGTTTCATTGCCTGAAGGTAAGAAACCCGTGGGGTATGCATAAACCGACTAATCACTCCAACCGCAAATGATATATCTGGTCTCGTAACGGTTAGGTATATCAGTTTTCCCACAAGACGACGATAGTATTCTGGATTTGGAAGTAGAGAGTCAGCCTCAGATCCCTGAGCACACAACATATGGTTGACTTCCATCGGGGTTTTCGCTGGTTTGCAACCCGAGAGACCAGCATCTTTCAGAAGGTCAATGCAATACTCACGTTGGGATAAGACAAGGCCATCAGGTTGTCGTGCTACCTCTAGTCCACAAAAATATCGAAGATTTCTCAGATCTTTGATTTGAAAGATAGAATTTAAATGTCGTTTAACATGTTATATCCCAGTGGAGTCATCACCAGTGATCAGAATATCGTCCACATAAACCAAAAGAATTATAGTCCTCATTGATTGGTGACGAGTGAAGAGGGAGGAATCTGTCGAGCTTTATTTGAAGCCAACCTCACAAAGAGCCTTGCTGAATTTTCCAAACCATGCCAGTGGAGACTGTTTGAGGCCATAAATGGATTTGCGAAGTAAACAGACACGAGACTCCCCCGTGGTCTCAAACCCGGGCGGTTGTTGCATATAGACAGTTTCAAGAAGATCGTCATTCAAAAAGGCATTTTTGACATCCAGCTGGTGGAGGGGTCAGTGGCGATGAATAGCTAAGGATAATATTTAATTTCGCGACTGGGGAGAACGTTTCCTCATAATCAAGCTCGTACTGTTGAGTAAAACCTCGTGCCACAAGTCGAACCTTTAAGCGATCAACTGTCACATCCGCGGCATGTTTGATTGTAAAGATCCACTTGCAGCTAACACAATTGTGGACAGGAGGAGGAGACACAAGATCTCAAGTATGATTACCCCACAAAGCAGTCATTTCTTCATCCATGGCGGCACGCCACGCCGGATGCTGGAGAGCTTCCTGCACAGAGTTAGGTATAGAGATAGAGGAGAGAGAGAGAGAGCAAAGGTAAGAAGAGGTGAAGATAGCCGATGTAGAGAGACATAATTGGCCAAGGGATGAGCCGTCGAGGAGGATGTCGGATTAACAGGTCGCGAGATCACACCGGTAGAGGGAAGCTGTTGCTGGGCAGCTGGACGTGAAGGACGACGAGTGTAAACTTCAATGATAGGAGGTTTGGAGGGGACGGGTTTGGAGGGTACTGGTGGTGGTGTAGGAATCGGAAGCAGAGAAGTAGGGAGAAGTGGTGGAAGCGGAGACGTTACGGGATTGATGGGTCGAGGTAGCGGAGGAGGAAGAAGGGGATCAGAAGGACTGGCGTGATATGGTTGGTCTTCATGAAAGGAGACATCAGCAAACACAACCACCTTTTCAGTGAGAGGATTAAAGCAGACATACCTCTTCTAAGTGCGTGAGTACCCAACAAACATAGCTTTGGTAGCACGAGCGGCAGCTGACAAGCTTGTTAGCGGAAGGACCAAGATGGTGGACATAACAAGTACACTCAAAGACACGAGGTGTGAGAGAAGAGATTCGTGGATGTGCAAAGGAGAGTAATGGGCGCCAAAAAGTTGAGGACAGACGAAGGCATGCGATTGATGAGGTGACAAGTAGTAGAGACTGCAAACGCGCGAACCTACCGCCAGGCTAGTCCTATCGCCCGCACTAGCTCGAAGAAATAAATGAACCAGGCGCTAGGGATGCTACCGCCAGGCGATAGCAGTATACCGCGCCGCGGTAGCCACTCAACGATCGTCGAGACGGATTCGTCGAGACAGGTGGTCTACCGCGTGGCGTTACATTTCATACTGCGCCGCGCTATCTTTGAAAAAGGGAAAAATATTCGTTTTAAATATTTTTCCATATTTGTTGGATAGTTGTCACATCAAACGCGCGAACCTACCGCCAAGCGCTAGTGTTACCGCCGGCGGTAGCCTATTTTCACAAAGCTGTATAAAAGGTGTATCATTTTTTGTACTCCTAACTAAGACGAAAATAGACAGAGCTCTGTGATTCCTAGAGTTCAGCTGCCTCTCTCGTGTCTGTTCAATCGTCTTCGTCGAAGGAAAAGAAAGTCGCCTCCCTCTCGATCGCGCACGAAGAACTCCGGCGAGCCAAGGACTACATCAACTACGAAGAATCGACCGGTTGCAAGCACATGAAGATCTCAAGCACCGGCCGCGGATCGCTCGACGGAGGAATCGTCAAGAGGGAGATTTTAGTCTTTTAAATCCTTGAAACTTTTATTGTAATCTTTCTTTTTCTCTACGTTCTTGTGGTGAGGGAAATCGACCGGGAAGGTCGTCGGAATCCGGGGTAGGATTCCATGAGAAATCGTCCCGGGGAAGGGACGTCTAGATCAGGTGATTTAGCAGGGCTCTGAAACCCTTCCTTACGTGGAGGTGAAGAGCCGGCTCGAAGACCTTTCTTTGATGGAAAGGGAGAGAGTCAACCGGTCCGGGGAGCGGGTCGGCATAGAAAAGCAAAAGCGTTTTCATTCACCTCCTTCGATCTCTGGCGTCGCGGGGATCAATATTTTGCAATTGTTAAAACAGTTGTTGATTTAGTTTTTGCAATGAAATTCATTTCCTACTTCTTTACTTGCTTGCACTACTGTGAATGTTAGTTTGTGTTGTCCTGAAGAGTGCATAGATCTCCAAGGGAGAATCTGTCCAGAAAAACGAGTTCTGAGACTTACCGCCGCGCGTTAGCTACCTAACGCCCCGCGATAGCTTCCAGAACTAGTTTTTTCATGGCACGAAATAATTCGAATTTTTGATAAACGACGCAAACCTTATTCCCCCCCCCCCCCTCTAAGGTTAGTCACTAGATCCAACAAGTGGTATCAGATGGGGTAATTCCAAAACGGTTTCACTTGTAACATCCGAAATTTGACGCGACAAATTTGCCTTGACACATAAGAGTTGAGATGAATTGACTCAAATGGGGTGCAAATAGCCTTTTCCTCCCCCTCTCTCTCATGTGGTTAATCAATAAACCCGCAAGCTATTAAATCCCCCCCTTTTCTCTCGGGAATAAGCCGCAAACCGCAGCCCGTCTCCCGCAAACAGACGCACGAGCTCGTCCGTCTCCCGCTGCGATCGAAGCCGCGCCTCCCGCAAGCCCAAATCGGCGTCCGATCCCTCTCCGGAAACCATCTCCGACCACTCCTCCCTCCTCTACGAGCACCGGTGGGCATTCCTTTTCCTTCCTTAGCCGTGGAAGTGTCGGATTCAACCCTAACCGGTGGAAGTGAACGTTTTGGTTTCGGTGAGATCGATCTCTTCATTTTTCTCGTTTTCTGCTTGGATTTCCTTTGATTTGGAAACTAATTTAACCTAGGTTTTCGTTGTGATTGTCCTATCCTAGGTTTTGGTGTTCGTAGTTCACCACGGATTTTGTGTGGAGCACGTTGGGAGCCTTAATCGCTACTTAAATGTAATAATTGAAGTTTAACTCATGAATGTTGTAACTCTAGCTATATATATATTTTTCCATGGGATTATCGTAGAGGGGAAAATTCTGAAATTTAGGGATACGGTAAATTGCAGGATTTTGGCGGGGTCGGGGCAGCGTTTTGAAGGTCCCCAACAGTAGGATTACTTTGAAAGAGAAAATGTCGCCGCGCCGAGTATACGAACGTCGCAGCACCACTGTAAGGAAATCCTAATTCTTTTTAGTTAGACATATCAAGTAATTGTATTTTATACGCATAAGTAGTTTTCGTACAACATCATGAGCATGCATAGAGAAGTGTGATAGTAGGAAAATAATTGCGGAAACGCGTATGATAACGTCTTGTTCCATAACCACGTTAGTAAAATCGTGAACGGTTAGTTAAGTACGAAACTTCACATGTACACGTAAGTTTGGAGACTGTCCGACCAAGGGTGCGAAGGTCCCTTCAAGTCGACCACGAGAAAGTCAAGGGTCGCTCAGTAGTACACCAGAAAAGATATCTCATGCAGAGTAGCGTCAGACCAAAAAGGTCAGTAGCACACCAGTCCTTTTGTGCTTGGTAGAGGCGCACTACCTTCCTCATAAGGCATATGGTATCCTATGAGTTACAGTCTTGGGAGTTGACTCCCCTTTGAGACAGTTAGCAGATTTGAGACCGTGTCCGCGTGGCACTAGAACAATTGAGTTCGTCAAATGGTCTCGAGTCGTCAGTTTCAGATTTTGCGCGTTAGGAGTTACTCTGTCTAGAGCCTTCCCAGTAAACGTGTAGGCTAGAAGCCACCTAGAACTCAAGTACAGATTTGACGTGAGATAGTACACTAGTTAGTGAACGTCAGGACTTGGGTAAATGAACGGAAAGTCATGAGTATAGAATTATAGTGTTCACCAGTAAGTATAGAAAAAACATACATATCATATATCATGAAATGTTTTCAGTGCACGAGACTAGTTTTAAAGACATGCATGCATTCATATGTAAATCAATTTTTAGTGTCACTAAGGGGAATTGTTTTTCTTTACTCTGACCCTTCGTGGGCAATGTTTTTCAGGTGACCCAGGTGGGAAACTACGTCTAGGATGAGCGTCATGGTGGTGTCAGTGTGTAGTACCCTTTACTATTTCAGTTTACTCTGTTTCAGCATGTACTTGTAGTTATGGACAGTGTAACTCATTAATACTTTATATATCTTGTATCAGACTTATTTTGATAGTTCAGATTTTCAGTTATTGCAAAGCTCATTCTTGTTTAGTGGCTCTGTGAATCCAGACATCAGGTATGTGGTAAACCTTAGTTTAATTTTTACTCCCGCTGTAAGTATTAAATCTGTTTTAGTTTGGAATTTTATTACCTGCTGCTGCTAGTTTTAATACTGCTTCCTAGTTTTCTTTATATCGCTGACCCGGCCGGACGGCTGATTTCTGTAATACTGGGAAGGGGTGTTACAAATTGGTATCAAAGCGAGGTTTAGGATCCCCGGACCCTAAAAGGTTTTCACAGAGTCATAGGACTGTGTAAGAGTAAACTCATGTTAGTAGAGTATTTTAAGTTGCGTTTAAGGTTTAGTTTTCGCAGGAGTACGAATATAGTTGTCAAGCCAATTTTAGCAGATGCTTGATAAATAACCAGATTTCTTTTATATGTTCTATCAGGCAACTCGAGTAAGTGAACCAGGTGAATCTTCACGTCAGGACCATGTTCCTAACGCCACTATGGGAGATGCTGCAGTGTCACAGGTACCTCCAGTTCCAGCAGCTTCAGAGGGCACTGATATAGCGTCTCAGATTGCCAAGGCGGTTACTGTTGCCTTGATGGAGTTTCAGAGAGGACTGGCTGCAGGGTTTCCAGTTCCAGTACACGTACCAGCACCTGCACCAGCTCCTGCTCCAGCGCCCGTGGAGATGACCCTAGAGCGTTATTTGAGGAATTTTAGAGAACTTCAGCCTTCAAACTACAGTGGGGATGAGACCCCGATGGATACAGATGATTTGGTAGCAAACACCAGAGACATGCTGGATGTTTTGGAGTGCCCAGAGAATAAGAAGGTTCCTCTGGCAGTTTTCCTCCTCCGAGGTGAGGCAAAGGTCTGGTGGGACAAGTACCCGGCGGATGATCCCGCAGGTAAATGGTTATGAAAAATTCCTTTAATTATTTTGGAAGTGATATGTTCTTTCTTTAAATAGTATGACCATGTTTTTGGCCAGGTCGTACGCCAGACATGTTTACGTGGGGCGAATTTTCTAGAGCCCTTGCGAGTTGGTTCGTGCCTCCTTCCGCACGACGAGGTCTACAGGAGAGATACCTTAGGCTTTTCCAGGGGGACAGGACTGTTGCTGAGTACGAGCGAGAGCTTACCCATCTGGCTCGATATGCAGGCGTAATGCAGGGAGACCAGACTGAGAAGTGCAGCCGCTTTGTGGATGGCTTACGTGACTCATTGAGACAGCCGCTGATGACTATGGTCAATGCTGATTACAGGAGCTTAGTGGATACGGCTCGCAGGCTGGAGGCTGACCAGCAGAAGGTTCAAAAGCGAAGTAATTTCCGTGCAAAGCGATCTCAGGATTCACATCAGTCGCAGCAGAGCAGGAATGATCAGGGGAAGAACTGGAACAAGAAGCAGAAGCCTGATGCGAGGAAGTATGGTCAATCTGGTGACAGGAGCAGGGACTACCCCCTTTGTCCCAAGTGTCAGCGTCGCCATCCAGGAGTGTGTTTGGCAAGCGCGGGCGTGTGTTACAAGTGTCGTCAACCTGGACACATTGCTCCTTTCTGTCAGGAAGGTGGTTCGAATCAGGTAAGCAATCTTGATGTAATTTTGTACATTTATAAATTTTCGGTAGATGACAAATGTATTTTGTTCCTGCAGTCGAAGTATGAGATTGGTGGCCCTAGCAGAGCAGATAAGGGCAAAGCGTTGATGATTACTGATGGAAGACCACAGCAGGGTCGAGATTTGGTGCAGCCCAGAGCTTATGGGCTTGGTCAGCAGGAGGCTAAGGAGCAGGAAGATGTGGTGACATGTAAGTGTTTACTTTGTCTGATAAGTTTATTTAACCCTCCGTAGTGACACTCTTTTCTTTTTAAAAATCATTCATGTAGGCATCCTTATGATTCGTAATTTACCCTCTAAGATTCTGTTTGATACAGGTGCCTCGCACTCGTTTATCGCAGAATCTCTAGTGCGTAAGTTAAATTTAGAAGTATTCTCAGAGACTGTAGCGTTGGATGTTATGATGCCGAATGGATCTCTTCTGCAGACCAGAGATAGGTGCAGGGTACCGGTGCAGTTTGCTGACACCGAGATTATTGTGGAAGCTTTGCAGCTACCTATTGCAGGATTCGACCTGATTTTTGGAATGGACTGGCTTTCGGCAGTCAACGCCAGGATTGACTGTAGGGCGAAGCAGATACAGTTTGATGGCCTCAATCAGACTTTTTTTTCTTTTCAGGGCTTGAAGGGAGTAGTGAAGATGATCATATCTGCAGTCCAAGCGAGAAGGTCCATCAGTAAGGGTTGTGAAACCTTCGTAGTACTAATGAAGGCAGAGAATAAGGCTGACTTGTCAGAGGTACCAGTGGTGCAGGAGTTCCCCGATGTTTTTCCGGAAGAGCTCCCTGGTGCCCCTCCAGATAGAGAGATTGAGTTCTCGATAGACTTGCAGTCTGGGGCTACACCGGTAGCCAAATCTCCCTATCGGGGATGGCTCCAAGGGAACTAGCAGAGTTGAAGAGTCAGTTGCAGGAGTTACTTGATTTGGGGTTTATACGCCCCAGCACTTCACCATGGAGTGCTCCAGTGCTTTTTGTGAAGAAGAAGGATGGTAGTCTGAGACTGTGCATAGACTACCGTGAGTTGAACAAGCTAACAGTAAAGAACAAGTACCCGATTCAAAGGATTGATGATTTGTTCGACCATTTGGTGGGATCGAACACTTTCTCCAAGTTAGATCTGAGGTCAGGCTATCACCAGTTAAAGATTCGTGACTTGGATATTCAGAAGACGGCTTTCAGCACCAGATATGGACACTTCGAGTTCGTGGTCATGTCGTTTGGGCTGACCAATGCCCCTTCAGTATTTATGGACCTGATGAACAGGGTATTTCGGGAGTACTTGAATCGTTTTGTCATTGTCTTTATAGATGACATCTTGGTGTTCTCTAAGAGTGCAGAAGATCATGCAGCACATCTCAGGATTGTTTTGAGCACACTCAGAAAGAATCAGTTGTTTGCCAAGTTTTCAAAGTGCGAGTTTTGGCTTTCAGAGATTGCATTCTTAGGCCACATCATCAGTCAGAAAGGAGTTAGTGTTGATCCGAAGAAGATAGAGGTCATTAAGAGTTGGTCAATGCCGACGACAGTTTCAGAGGTTCGTAGCTTTTTGGGTCTTGCTGGTTACTACAGGAGATTCATCAGAGATTTTTCGAAGATAGTCTTACCACTGACTTCCCTCACCAGGAAGGGTAAGGGCTTGGATTGGACAGTTGAGTGTGAGTTGGCTTTTGAGGACTTGAAGGGCAGGTTGATGACCGCACCGATTTTGAGTTTACCATCAGGGCCTGACGGGTTTCAGATCTACAGCGATGCATCAGGTCAGGGTTTGGGATGTGTTCTCATGCAGCATGGAAAGGTCGTAGCCTATGCCTCGAGACAATTAAAGGTTCATGAGAGGAACTACCCAGTGCATGACTTGGAGCTTGCAGCAGTCATACATGCTCTGAAGATTTGGAGGCACTATCTCTATGGTGTTCGTTGTGAGATCTTCACTGATCATAAGAGCCTCAAGTATATCTTTGATCAGCGAGAGCTCAATTTGAGGCAGCGCAGATGGTTATCGTTTCTATCAGACTACGACGTAGACATTCAGTACCATCCAGGAAAGGCGAACGTTGTAGCTGATGCCCTTAGCCGTAGAGGTTCATGTTTCTTTCTCCTCACTCAGCAGGAGGAGTTAGTGCGAGAGCTGGAGAGACTGGATATCACCGTTGTGCCACGCAGTAGTTTTGGTTCTGCAAGCTTGAATTGGATGGAGATTACCTGCGATATCAAGGACAGAATCAGGACAGCTCTACCGTTGGATCCAAAGATGGCAGAGATTTGGAGCTCAATGCAGTCAGGACAGAAGGAGGGATTCACTATTCAGGATAATTTATTGTTGTTTGATGGCAGGGTGTGTATCCCCGATGTTAGTCACCTTCGCGAGGATATTTTATTTGAGGCACACAATTCCAGATATTCTATACATCCGGGTAGCACGAAGATGTATGCAGATCTCAAGAAGCTAGTCTGGTGGCCAGGCTTGAAGAGCGATGTTGCATATTACGTAGGGAAGTGTGAGACGTGCAAGTTGGTTAAGGCCGAGTGTCAGAGGCCTGGAGGCAAGTTGCAGCCACTTCCCATTCCTGAGTGGACATTCGAAGATATATCCATGGATTTCATTCATGGTTTGCCGAGATCGCAGAGTGGGAATGATTCCTTGTGGGTTATAGTTGATCGACTTTCTAAGGTCGCCCATTTCATTCCTCTTAGGAAGACGGATCAAAGTCCGAAGCTGGCACAGTTATATTTGGATGAGATAGTTCGATTTCACGGTGTTCCCAGGACTATAGTTTCAGACCGAGACGGCAAATTCACCTCCAGGGAGTGGCGTCACGTACAGGAGCGGTTGGGTACCAGGTTACATTTCAGCACCACATTCCATCCCCAGACAGATGGACAGACTGAGCGCACTAATAGGACTATGGAGGATTTGCTACGGATGTGCATTTTGGATTTTGGAGGAAAGTGGGAGAAATATGTTACACTAGTGGAGTTCTCCTACAACAACAGTTTTCAGACAAGTATTGGGATGGCACCGTTTGAGGCCCTCTATGGCAGACGTTGTCGGACACCGTTATGTTGGGCTGAAAGTGAAGAGAGAGCCACAATCAGGGAGTCATGGATTGATAAGACCACTGATATGATCAAGCTTATTCAGGAGCGTATGAAGACAGCTCAGGATCGTCAGGCCAAGTATCATGATCAGAAGCACAGGTCAGTAGAGTTCAGTGTTGGAGATTACGTTTATCTGAAGGTCAGACCAGTAAGAGGAGTTTTTAGAATAAAGAGGATGAAAAAGCTGAGCTCCAGATTCGTTGGTCCTTTTGAGGTGCTGGAAAGAATTGGTGAGGTTGCTTACAGATTGCCCTTACCTGAGGAAATGAGTGATGTGTATGATGTATTCCACGTCTCTTATCTGAGGAGAGCAGTCAGAGATTCCAGTCAGATCATAAGTACCGAGGAAGCACCAATTGAGACAGATCTTAGTATTGGGGTTAGACCAGTCAGAATAGTGGATTCAAGGATACAGCAGCTCAGAAATAGAGAGATTCGCATGGTCAAAGTCCTTTGGATGAACTGTGGCAGGCCAGAGTATACTTGAGAGCGTGAGGATGAACTTAAGAGCAATGCAGACTATTCTTTTCTCTTCGATTCAGGTATGGTTGCAATTTTCGAGGACGAAAATTTTTGTTAGGAGGGGAGATTTGTAACATCCGAAATTTGACGCGACAAATTTGCCTTGACAAATAGGAGTTGAGATGAATTGACTCAAATGGGGTGCAAATAGCCTTTTCCTCCCCCTCTCTCTCATGCGGTTAATCAATAAACCCGCAAGCTATTAAATCCCCCCCCCCCTTTTCTCTCGGGAATAGCCGCAAACCGCAGCCCGTCTCCGCAAACAGACGCACGAGCTCGTCCGTCTCCCGCTGCGATCGAAGTCGCGCCTCCCGCAAGCCCAAATCGGCGTCCGATCCCTCTCCAAAAACCATCTCCGACCACTCCTCCCTTCTCTACGAGCACCGGTGGGCATTCCTTTTTCTTCCTTAGCCGTGGAAGTGTCGGATTCAACCCTAACCGGTGGAAGTGAACGTTTTGGTTTCGGTAAGTTCGATCTCTTCCTTTTTCTCGTTTTCTGCTTGGATTTCCTTTGATTTGGAAACTAATTTAACCTAGGTTTTCGTTGTGATTGCCCTATCCTAGGTTTTGGTGTTCGTAGTTCACCACGGATTTTGTGTGGAGCGCGTTGGGAGCCTCAATCGCTACTTAAAGGTAATAATTGAAGTTTAACTCATGAATGTTGTAACCCTAGCTATATATATATTTTTCCATGGATTATCGTAGAGGGGAAAATTCTGAAATTTAGGGATACGGTAAATTGCAGGATTTTGGCGGGGTCGGGGCAGCGTTTTGAAGGTCCCCAACAGTAGGATTACTTTGAAAGAGAAAATGTCGCCGCGCCGATTATACGAACGTCGCAGCACCACTGTAAGGAAATCCTAATTCCTTTTAGTTAGACATATCAAGTAATTGTATTTTATACGCATAAGTAGCTTTCGTACAACATCATAAGCATGCATAGAGAAGTGTGACAGTAGGAAAATAATTGCGTAAACGCGTATGATAACGTCTTGTTCCATAACCACGTTAGTAAAATCGTGAACGGTTAGTTAAGTACGAAACTTCACATGTACACGTAAGTTTGGAGACTGTCCGACCAAGGGTGCGAAGGTCCCTTCAAGTCGACCACGAGAAAGTCAATGGTCGCTCAGTAGTACACCAGAAAAGATATCTCATGCAGAGTAGCGTCAGACCAAAAAGGTCAGTAGCACACCAGTCCTTTTGTGTTTGGTAGAGGCGCACTACCTTCCTCATAGGGCATATGGTATCCTATGAGTTACAGTCTTGGGAGTTGACTCCCCTTTGAGACAGTTAGCAGATTCGAGACCGTGTCCGCGTGGCACTAGAACAATTGAGTTCGTCAGATGGTCTCGAGTCGTCAGTTTCAGATTTTGGGCGTTAGGAGCTACTCTGCCTAGAGCCTTCCCAGTAAACGTGTAGGCTAGAAGCCACCTAGAACTCAAGTACAGACTTGACGTGAGACAGTACACTAGTTAGTGAACGTCAGGACTTGGATAAATGAACGGAAATTCATGAGTATAGAATTATAGTGTTCATCAGTAAGTATAGGAAAAGCATGCATATCATATATCATGAAATGTTTTCAGTGCACGAGACTAGTTTTAAAGACATGCATGCATTCATATGTAAATCAATTTTTAGTGTCACTAAGGGGAATTGTTTTTCTTTACTCTGACCATTCGTGGGCAATGTTTTTCAGGTGACCCAGGTGGGAAACTACGTCTAGGATGAGCGTCATGGTGGTGTCAGTGTGTAGTACCCTTTACTATTTCAGTTTACTCTGTTTCAGCATGTACTTATAGTTGTGGACAGTGTAACTCATTAATACTTTATATATCTTGTATCAGACTTATTTTGATAGTTCAGATTTTCAGTTATTGCAAAGCTCATTCTTGTTTAGTGGCTCTGTGAATCCAGACATCAGGTATGTGGTTAACCTTAGTTTAATTTTTACTCCCGCTGTAAGTATTAAATCTGTTTTAGTTTGGAATTTTATTATCTGTTGCTACTAGTTTTAATACTGCTTTCTAGTTTTCTTTATATCGCTGACCCGGCCGGACGGCTGATTTCTGTAATACTGGGAAGGGGTGTTACATCACTACCGGGAATAATGGTCAGCCCTGATCTTGAATCGACGAGTGGGAATGAAAAATTATACACAGAAAAATCACTAGCACCACCATTATTTTTAGGCAAAAACTATGAAGGATGGAAAGTGTTGATGAGAAAATTTCTTATAACTCTAGATATAAAAGTGTAGAACATAATGTGTATCAAGCCGCCAAATAACCTAACTAAGCATGAATGTCATATAAACGCTAAGCTATGAATAGTTTATTTTGTAGGCTTGGTCAAGAAATTTTTTAAACTTATCTACACTCTACCCACTGCCTATGATATATGGAAATTTTTTGAGTCTACTTATAGTCCTCTTTCTGCAGCTGACGAGGCTGAGCAATTTCTCATGGATCTGAGTGAAAAACCAAATGAAGATCTGCTCTTGGAGAAAGTCCTTTCAATCACATCACAGGAAAGGGAAGTTGAAATCTCAACTTTGGATGAGGCAACTCACGAAGAAGTAAAAGAAACTCTATGCTACAATCTTGCCCTATCCAAGAGCACTGTAAGAAAGTTAAACTCCTCTCTTGTATGTGTGGGCAGGTGGACTCCTGTCCCGCATCACAGTTGGTGATGAGAACTCGCATGAGAGTTATTTATCAAGGAGGCCGGGGGATCTAGCCCCGGCCTCAACAACTTATCGGCCTTGTTGTGGAGTCGGGGATGGGATGGGGTGTACGGCCCGCGGGCCTGATAAACCCCCTTGGTGGACTCCAAGGTGGGCCCCTTATGGACTCCAGGGTGGCGGGCAGGTGGACTCATAGCCCTGCATCAGTATGTAATTCTACTTTTACATTGAATATGCTAGATGTCGCTAGACGTAGAATTAAGAAACAGAAAAGTATTAACTCAAAACTACATTTGGAAAATAACCGTTTAAGAGCAAGTGTAAATGTAGAATCTACCGTTGTCGTGCTTAATTCTCATGCATGCTCTCTAGATAACATCTCTACACCTTATATAGATTGTAATAGATTAAATAGAAAACATAAGGATGTTGAAAAAGAACCTCGCTCTGCAAAAAAACAAATTGAGAAACCATGTCTAGAAGAATCATCTGTCAAAAGGGAATGTGCTAGATGCAATGATTATAAAAAAGAAATTAAGGAGATGAATGAGACTTTTGACAAATTCAGGAATAAGTATGAAGCTCATATTGAATCTGTCGTCTCCACTCTTAAAAATAGCACAATCGCGTACAATAGAGCTAGACAGAATCTCAAAATTAAGAATAACGAATTAACGGTTAAAATCAACATGCTTAAGGAAATTATGTTTAAAAGCTCACAATACACAACTCACAAGTTTCAAGCAAAACCTGAAAGCATGTTGAATATGAACAGTCATATAATAACTAAGTCAATCAATGGGAGTAAATGATGTCAAGCGCCTGTAAACGAGACTCCAAAACAGAAGAACTATCCTCATTTGCAAACTCCAGTCACTCACAATCTTAAATCAAATGAACGTAAATTTTCATCTAAGAATCACTACACTATGAATCTCTACGTCAAGAAACAGAATCTTATCTCAGAGAACAATTTCAACATATCTAAACCTCCAACGCAATATTGTTCAACTGAAGTTCATTACACAAGGACACGTAGAAGTCTAAATGGAAATTTGCGACATAAACTTAAACCTAAGTATGAATGGAGGCTCATAGTTAAGAATGACGGACCTACACTACTCTACAGGGCACATTCACCAGTATCATTCTCAGGTGTGTCATGCAGCGTTTGGGTACCCAAGAGATACGCCCCACTGGGTAGCACTTGGATACCTAAACCACATATCTCATAACATCCATAATATGCATGAAGTTCTAAACAAACTACATTATATCTTACTTCACGATATGTCTATTGTTTTCCTCTTTCATCTTTCTTTTGTTTTTAGTAAAAATGTTAATTTCAGTACGTATTATGTTTTTTTGTGTTTTGCTTTTGCTCTATGTTATTTTTGGGCACGATGGGTAGTCTCAAAAACGAACGGTAAAAGAATCCTGATAAGCAGGGTGTCAACATTGAACAAATTCAACAAAGTAAAATTAATCACATGGTAGAAATTAAGTACTAGTACATGCGTTCACCATGTTTATATTACAACATAGAAAATACATATATATATATATAGTTAGGAAGCTACTCCTCAGAAGAAGTGGGTGAAATGTTGAGCTTGCTCGTGATCTTCTTGATCATCTTCTTCATGCCTTTCACTTCCTTCATTGTCTGTCTGATCTCCCGGCCCTGGTCCTCCACCATACTGCAGATGTGAGGCTATGTTGCACGTGGCCGCGCTCGTGAGGAAGTAGGAATCTCACCTACCTTGCAGATCTGAGGGCAGCTATCTATAGGGTACGCTAACCAGTCGATGGTCGGGTACTTCTCCATCAGGATACTTTGTATCACACCGCCCAAAGGCAGTGTGCTCATCCGCTGGCGGTCAGGGGATTTGAGACGATAGGTATAACGCATCATCGAGAGAATGAGATCTGAGACGCTGAAGGCTTTCTCAGCTAGGATACAGTATGTCACCATGGAGAGCTGGGCCGTGATTTTCTAGTTGTACCCGGCCTTGAACATCAAAGAGTGACGTAGGACATCCTGGATGATGCGGGCGTCGGGAGTGAGCGTATCCACTGTAGTGATGAGGTCGGTACGCCCCTCCACCCCGTGGAGAACCTCATTGACATCCCTCAAGTTCCGGTTGGTCCTGAATGACTCCACGACGTCAAGGCAAGGAGCATTGGGAGTCCAGACGTATTTCCTCTCAAGATCTGAGTGGAGTATTGTCACGATGCCAGTCCCGATACAGGACTGCACCCTTCCACCATGTTGTGTGTGAGCAGGATCCCTGAGGTTGTTGTAGAACTCCCAAGTGAGTTCCGAGGAAAATGGAACACCAGCGGAGATCACAGCGAGCATGCCTGAGTTCTCCAAATAACCATATATGTGAGCATATTGATCATCGATATCGATGATCATCGGCACGCTCACTGTCGCCTCATCTATAGCGGGAAAGGTCGATGGAGGCACTCGAGAGCGCTTTGAGAAACTGCGGCGAGGGGGTTGGGCGCTTGATGAAGCCATAACCTGAAAAGAAAACACGAAATTCTTCAGTCAAGAAAAAAAGGGGGCCAGAAAAATCGATTTTTGGATCCTACTGCGGTGCGATAATCTGTTACCGCCGCGCGGTAGCGTGACGGACTGCAATCCGCCTTCCTCCGCCGGACCTTCCCCAAACCTCCATTGTTCCACAATTTCCACTCAAAAACGTGTAGGAGAGAGGGATATAAGCTCATGCAAGGTATATCGGTGAAAACAAACGAGATCCGTGGAGGAAAATCACAAATCAAACATGAAAAACGGTTGAAATCTTCACGGATTAGGATTCAATTCCAGATCTCATAAAAATTCAATTTTTAAGAAAATTATTCACTTAAAAATGTTAAGGGAGCGAGATCCAAGCCTACAAAAGAGAGATCCGGGAAAAAGGTCATGATCCGTGGAGAAAATCTACAAATCACACATGAAAATCATCGTGAAACCACCACGGATCGCGTACAAAACGACTTGAAATCCACTAGAAATTAAAAAAAGGGGGAGAGGAGGCTACCTTAAACTGTAGACGGAAGCAAAGAAATCTGTCAGCGGAGGCGAGAGAGCAAGCGAGCAGAAGTGAGGAACTGGATCTAAACGCGTATTATATATATCCTGAATCTATCGCAGCGCGGTAACTAATACCGCCGGCGGTAGCACTCTTTTTGTGTTATTTCCTGACAATCAACCTCAGTATCTTCATTACTTTGTTAATATAAACGACAACCCACATTTCACTATAGTGTGTCTCACAATAGCGGGGGCGTAGGTGTGTGTGCTTTAGAAACGTTAACATGTAAACCACGGCTTGTCCTAAACCAGGGAGGGTTCCAGTGGGTCCTTGCGTAGCGCTGGGAGGAAAGAGTGTTAGGTTGAGCGGGGTCTTATGTATGCGCATGAGATTAACACTCCACCCTTCGGCATTTGTGCAGCTCCTCATGCCTATCCATCACTTAGTACGGGGCTAGGGTGCTGACATATTTTTGTGTCCTTTGTGTCTTGAGTATCCTCTTAATGGTCTACATGCATGGCACAAAGAGTATTTCATGTCTCATTCCCATGTTCGTAAATACCTTGCAGACTACCCTATTGTGATGTCCTTTGTTTTTTCAAGTATACTAACTATTCGGTGCATTCACTGTGCTTGTGTTTTTTTGGTGTGCACAAGTGTTCCTTTTAAAATATTTTTTTCCCGTGCATGTGATGTTTATTTTGGTTATATCAAAAAATAATAATACAAAAAAATTATATATAAACCCCCCAAAAATCAAAAAAAAAATGTGACTTGAGAACTCTTACGACACACTTGGCTAGAACATAGAGCGTCACGATTATGTACAATGTTTGAGTTAGGCTTGTTAATCCCTGTGAACATTGTCTACCTATGTCATGATGTGTCGAATCTATAGGTGCTTAGCTACTGAGTGCGCTTAGATATGCTAGTGTTTGTTGAATATGTCTCTGGGTATGTGTGAGGATTTAGGTAGCAGAATGACTTTACTGTTCACACATCCCTAGACGGAGCACTCTTGTAGACAGTATATGCTTACATGTTATAGCTCGTGATATCGTGTCTACCACGTTAGAAATAACTTGAATAATCACTGTCACGATACATATGCGCTTATACAAAGGGTAGAACTTTGGGTCAAATCTCTAGGGGTCAAGTCCTATGTATACAAGTTAAAGTGTATCTATCTGTGTGGGTAGATTTCGATTGATTTGGGGTACTTGGTATCCAAACTATAAAAGTGATAATCCAACGTGTCAAAATAAAAAAATATAATATGAATGCAGTCAAGCTTTGTGTCAAGGATACCCCAAGCACTACTCATTTCTCCTGATAAGTCTTTATGAGCATTATGAGGATGAGCACCTTGGTCCAAAAAATCATTTCAATCTTGTGCACGGACTAGCACCTTTAGCTTAGGACCTCTAGTTCTAGTCTTGGTATAACGTAGATAGCAATGTGACCTGCTTATTCACTTTATTCATCTCGCGATATCATATTGTATTATTGAGATAAATCATGTAATGAATGTTAACTCTACTTGAGGTTTGTCTTCTGAGGCTACACGTACACACGACATTGCTCCATCTAACGCTTCCACGCATAAGAATTGGATTGTCATGGCACTATATGTCTATAGCACGTACGTTCTAGCACATGATTCCTATTCGTGACGTATACAATGTTCCTCTGTATAAATTCTATAACTCTTTTAGCATTGTACTTTAAATCGTTATGAGCTTCATTTACATGTGTTGTCCAATCTTTTGTAACTCTGAACGCTTATTTAAAACTATTTCTGTGTACTGCACTCATCGGTTTGACTATTATGCTTTATCCTCTCTGAATTCGTTTTTTGGTCATCATTATTGTTTGTCGCCTCTCGTTTCACTTTCTCTAACGTGCACTGTCTGTTTTTATCATGCTCATTATATATTGCATTCCGTTTCTCCCGTGTATGCGCATGTTTGTTATGTTTTGTTCTAGCCTCTCCCCTTTCAATAATATCAAAGGGGGAGAATAGATTGGTCATGAGTAATAGGTTGGTCATGAGTCATGGGATATGGAAGATCACATGTAGGGGGAGTTTATTACGGTGTGTGCACGTAGATAGGGGGAGCTCGTAGAACACGCATATAGGAGGAGCGTGTAAGGGAAGTTATATGTAACCTGAAACCTGACTTTTTATTTGTAACGTGAAATCTGACTTTATATTTTTAACGTTTATATCTTATATGTGCTCTATCATGCATCTCATTGATATATCTCATGAACGAGATTTGATATTATCAAAAAGGGAGTTTGTTAGAACCGACAATTCACATATCCTTGTTTTGATAATATCAATTCTCATGTTGTATTTGATCACATCATGTATTTGGTAGAGAGTGCAGGTTTACAGGTTCAAGAAATACAAGGAGCTCTACTCTGGAACCAACCGCTGAGCGGTAGTAGTTACCGTCGGGCGGTAGTAGTTACCGTCGGGCGGTAGTAGTTAACGTCGGGCGGTAGTAGTTACCGTCGGGCGGTAGTAGTTAACGTCGGGCGGTAGCTTGAATTAAAAGGATAAGGCGCTCGGGTTTCTACCGCGTCGCGCTAGTCCTACCGCCCGCGCTAGTTCGAAGAAATAAATGAACCAGGCGCTCGGGATGCTACCGCCAGGCGATAGCAGTATACCGCGCCGCGCTAGCCACTCAACGATCGTCGAGACGGATTGGTCGAGATAGCTGGTCTACCGCGTGGCGTTACCCTTCCTACCGCGCCGCGCTATCTTTGAAAAAGATAAAAATATTCGTTTTAGATATTTTTTCATATTTGCAGGACAGCTGTCACATCAAACGCGCGAACCTACCGACGAGCGTTATTGTTACCGCCGGCATTAGCCTATTTTCGCAAATTCGTATAAAAGGCGTGTCATTTTTTGAACTCCTAACTAAGACGAAAATAGACAGAGCTTTGTGATTCCTAGGGTTCGGCTGCCTCTCTCATGTCTGTTCCATCGTCTTCGTCGAAGGAAAATAAAGTTGTATCCCTACCGTTCGCGCACGAAAAACTTCGGTGAGCAAAGGGCTACATCGACTACAAAGAGTCGACCGGTTGCAAGCACACGAAGATCTCAAGCACCGGTCGCAGATCGCTCGACGGAGGAATCGTCAAGAGGGAGATTTTAATCTTTTAAATCCTTGAAACTTTTATTGTAATCTTTCTTTTTCTCTATGTTTTTGTGGTGAGGGAAATCAACCGGGAAGGTCGTCGAAATCCGGGGTAGGATTCCGTGAGAAATCGTCCCGGGGAAGAGACGTCTAGATCGGGTGATCTAGCGGGGCTCTGAGACCCTTTCTTGCGTGGAGGTGAAGAGTCGGCTTGAAGACCTTTCTTTGAGGAAAAAGAAGAGAGCCAACCGGTCCGAGGAGCGGGTCGGTATAGAAAACCAAAAGCTTTTTCATTCACCGCCTTCGATCTCCGGCGTCACGGGGATCAAAATTTTGTAATTGTTAAAACAATTGTTGATTTAGTTTTAGCAATGAAATTCATTTCCTGCTTCTTTACTTGTTTGTATTGCTGTGAATGTTAGTTTGTGTTGTCATGAAGAGTGCATAGGTCTCAAAGGAAGAAAATGCCCAGAAAAACGAGTTCTGATACTTACCACCGCGCGTTAGCTACCTAACGCCCCGCGGTAGCTTCCAGAACTAGTTTTTTCCTGACACGAAATAATTGAAATTTTTGATAAACGACGCAAACCTTATTCACCCCCCCCCCCACCGTCCAGTAAGATTGACCACTAGATCCAACAGTTTGTATTTAAGAAAACTCTTTTTCTATTTCTATTTTTCTCCTCTTCTCTTACAATTCTCTCTTTCCTCTTCAATTGAATTTTGGGTATAACACATTCCTGGTAGAAATAATGCAGAACCCAAACATGATTCATTCAACTAATAGCATAATAGTGGAATTTGCAATTTAGAAACTCAAAAAAACATAATATAAAATCATTAAAACATAACCACATAAAAATAGTAATTGTATATTATTAGGAGCAGCCCCTATATATATATATATATATATATATATATATATTATATATATATATATATATATATATATATATATATATATATATATATATATATATATATATATATATACATGTCCAACTTGCCCAGTATTCTATCAAACGAGCTCTGACTCAGCCTCTTGGTAAGCACATCTGCAAGCTGCTGATTTGATGGAATAAAAGGAGTACTCACAATCCCCATAAGTATATTTTCCTTAATGAAGTGTTTGTCGATCTCCACGTGTTTGGTACGATCATGTTGGATCGGATTGCGGGCAATGTTGATAGCAGCTTTGTTATCATAATAGATTCTGATTGGACCAGCACACACTATGCCAAGGTCCTTCATGACCGACTGAATCTACAACCCTTCACATATCCTTTGTGTCATAGCGCGGAATTCGGCCTCTGTGCTCGATCTGGCTACAGCATGTTGTTCATTGCTTCTCTAGGTCGTCAAATTTCCTCCAACAAAAGAGCAGTACCCTGATGTCGACCTTCGGTCATCAACTGAACCCGCCCAGTCCGCATTAGTATAGGCTTCTACAGTTAATGTCTCATTGGGTGAGAATAGTATTCTCTTGCCAGGAGAGGATTTGAGATGCCTTAGAACTCTGTATGCAGCATTCAGGTGGCGTGATTTAAGAGAATACATGTACTGACTAAGGACCCCCACAGCATACGATATGTTTGGACGTGTGTGGGAGAGATAGATAAGCTTCCCGACCAATCGTTGAAAATCTGGTATGTCATCAACAACTTCTCCACCATCCCTTCTTAGCTTGTGATTGACCTCAATTGGGGTGTCTGCTAGTCTGCACCCAAGCATTCTCATTGTCTCAGGCAAATCCAGAACATACTTTCTTTGAGATATAAAGATCCTATGTTTGGATCTAGCCACCCCGATGCCAAGAAAGTACTTGAGGGGTCCAAGATCCTTCACTTCAAATTTCTTGGTCAATTTAGACTTTAGGAGTTCAACCTCTTCAGTATCATCACTTGTTATCACTATATCATCCACATAGACAATAAGAACAGCCACATTATCCTTCTTGTGTTTCAAATTCACAAACAAGGTATGATCATCATTGCTTTGTTTATATCCAAAAGAAATTATTGTCCGATGAAATCTCTCAAACCAAGCACACGGGGACTGCTTCAAGTCATACAGGGCTTTTTTCAACCTGCAAACATTCTCTGCCGACACTTTTTGGAGAACACCAGGAGGCAGGGACATGTAGACTTTCTCCTCAAGATCACTGTGAAGGAATGTGTTTTTCACGTCCAACTGAAGGAGACTTCATCATTAACACACAGCACACGAGAGCAAGATCCTGATAGTGTTCATTTTGGCAACCAGAGTAATTTTCTCTTGATAGTCAATATAAGTTGTTTACGTATATCCTCTAGCCACCAACCTGGCTTTGTACCATTCAACAAGACCTTTGGAGTTTTGCTTCACAGAGAATACTCACTTACATCTCACAACCGTTTTCCCCTTAGGGAGATGCGCAAGATCACAAATATGATTCTTGTCAAGAGCTCTCATTTCCTCCAACATGGTTGTCTTCCACTAGCGGTGCTCAAGGACTTCCTACCAAGAGCGAGGAATAGATATGGAGGACAAGAAGGTGATAAATGCTCTATGTGAAGAAGACAGAGTCATAAGTCACAAAGTGAGAAAGAGGATGTCGGGTGGAAGTAGAATTACCTCTATCGGTACCTGACGATGGGATCGGATGATGGCTCAGGTTGAGTAGCAAGAGCTAGTGTGTCTGTGACCCTTCTATGACGCGTGTAAACCTGCAATTGAGGAGGAATCACCGGGTTCCAGGAAGCAGATGGGGGCATCGGATCACAAGGGACAGGAGGAGGCAACATAGAAGGAGGTGGAATAGGCAAAGGAACAGAAGGAGGGGAACTCACTTCTGTAGTACTCGTCTCCCCCTGAAGAGAGGTCCCATAAAAGGCCTCTGATTCCTGGAAGATGACATTCATAGTAATAAATGTCTGCTTGGTAACAGGATGAGAGCACTTATACACAGAAGAGTAGTCAATAAAGACACATTTTAGAGCGTGGAGATCAAGTTTGGTCTTAGGATGAGTGTGGACAAAACATACACATCCAAAGACCCGAGGAGAGAGGGAAGTGGGACGAACCCCCAGCGTGATCAGAGGAGTATGGAACCCAAGAACATGCGTAGGAAGACGATTGATGAGATAGGCAGCGGTGAGAACATCATCACCCCAATAATATTTTGGGAGATGCATCCGGAGGAGAAGACGTAGAGCCACCTCAAGGAGGTTCCGATTCTTGCGCTCAGCCACCCAATTCTGAGCAGGGGTTTAAACACAGGAGATTTGATGTATGATGCCGAGATCATACAGATATTTCTCAAGGCGGCCCTCAATATGCTCATGGTCCTTGTCACTGCGCAAGATCTTAAGGTAGCACCATATTGAGTAGTGACCATTTTATATAAGCGTTGAAAAAAAAAACACATCGCTTTTATGTTTCATTAAATAAACTCAGGTATAATGTGAGTAACAATCAATAAAAGAAACAAACCAAGAACAACCAGAAATAAAAGCAGTAGGACTGGGGACCCAAATATCAGTACAAATAACAGCAAATGGAACTGAGTTACGAGAAGACATAAGAGGAAGAGAGCTACGATAATGTTTAGCAAGTTCACATACATAATAATGAAAACCATTAAACAAAGTAGAAAAAATATCAAGAAGCAACAGCTTCATAATACTGATAGGAGGATGTCCTAACCGACAATGTCAGGAGTCCAACTCAGAGGAAAGAGCGGCATGAACAACTTTGGGAAGCGGAGTGATGCATGATGAAGTAGAGGCAGAGGGATCGAGCACATAGAGCTCGTTGCACAGTCTACCAGAGTCGATCACCGTCCCTGTCTTCAAGTCCTGAAAAAGATAAGAGGTGGGAAAAAAGTCACTGAGCAATTCATAAATTTAGTTAGATAATTAATAGACAGAAGATTGCGAGTGAAAGCAGGAACATGAAGAACAGGGGAGAGAGTAAGGGAGGAGCATGGAATTGATCATTTTCCAGTAATGGGAGATAGCGATTCATCAGCAATGCTCACTTTGTCTCTGTCAGACAGAGGGGTGTAAAACACAAAACCTGTGGTTGGCCCAGTCATGTGATATGTGGCTCCAAAATCAATGATCCACTGAGAGGATAAGTGGGAGGAAGCAGAGTGTGCACATGTCGGGCCCTGGTGATCATAGAAAGAGGAGGCGGGACCAAATTGCTCGGTAGGAGATCCATGCATCATCCGGCGAAACACCAGAATTTCTTCAGCCGAAAGAGCGGGGGGCTCGTGGTGGAATCCGTTGAATGATGAACAAAGGTGTCCTCCACAACATCTGACAAGTGAGCCGATGTGGGCAGAGAGGAATGATGCTGGCAGCGACCAACACCACGGCCACCACGAGGTGCAAGGCCGCCTCGGGGAGAAGGAAAACCATGGAGCTTGAAGCATGTATCTCAAGTATGGCGGGCCTTAATGCAATAATCACAGACAAGGTGCCGATGAAGTTCTCAAACCAAACATATCCCCCACAGGCGAGCCTTCGGACCTGTCAGCTAGATGAGAGCCTGCGCAGCGGGTCTACCTGGGGCCGAGTCGAGCTCGGGGTGCCGATGAAGTTCTCAAACCAAACCTATCCCCCGCAGGCAAGCCTTCGGACCTGCCAGCTAGATGAGAGCCTGCGCAGCGGGTCTACCTGGTGCCGAGCCGAGCTCGGGGTGCCGATGAAGTCCTCCAACCAAACCTATCCCCCACAGGCGAGCCTTCGGACCTGCCAGCTAGATGAGAGCCTGCGCAGCGGGTCTACCTGGAGCCGAGCCGAGATCGGGGTGCCGATGAAGTTCTCAAACCAAACCTATCCCCCACAGGCGAGCCTTCGGACCTGCCAGCTAGATGAGAGCCTGCGCAGCGGGTCTACCTGAGGGCCGAGCCGAGCTCGGGGTGTGCCGATGAAGTTCTCAAAGAACCAGGACCTCTCCCCCACAGGCGAGCCTTCGGACCTGCCAGCTAGTGAGGAGCCTGCGCAGCAGGTCTACCTGAGGTCCGAGCCAAGCTCGGGGTAGTGCCGATGAAGTCCTCAAACCAAACCTATCCCCCACAGGCGAGCCTTCGGACCTGTCAGCTAGTAGAGAGCCTGCGCAGCGGGTCTACCTGGGGCCGAGCCGAGCTCGGGGTAGTGCAGTTCTCAACCAAACCAGGACCTCTCCCCACAGGGCGAGCCTTCGGACCTGCCAGCTAGTAGGAGCCAGTCTGCAGCGGGTCTACCTGGGGCCGAGCCGCGCTCGGGGTAGTGCAGAAACAAAAACCAGGACCTCTCCCCCACAGGCGAGCCTTCGGACCTGCCAGCTAGTAGAGCCAGGCAGCGGGTCTACCTGGGGCCGAGCCGCGCTCGGGGTACTGCAGAAACCAAGAACCATGACCTCTCCCCCACAGGCGAGCCTTCGGACCTGCCAGCTAATAGGAGCCAGGCAGCAGGGTCTACCTAGGGACCGAGCCGCGCTCGGGGTAGTGCAGAACCAAAACCAGGACCTCTCCCCCACAGGCGAGCCTTCGGACCTGCCAGATAGTAGGAGCCAGGCAGCGGGTCTACCTGGGGCCGAGCCGCGCTCGGGGTAGTGCAGAACCAAGAACCAGGACCTCTCCCCCACAAGGCGAGCCTTCGGACCTGCCAGCTAGTAGGAGCCAGGCAGCGGGTCTACCTGGGGTCGAGTCCGCGCTCGGGGTAGTGCAGAACCAAGAACCAGGACCTCTCCCCCACAGGCGATCCTTCGGACCTGCCAGCTAGATGGGAGCCTGCGCAGCGGGTCTACCTGGGGGTCTCCTCTCCAACCCAACTCCAACCCCCGAGTGAGCCTACAGCCCTGTCAGCTTAATGAGAGTCTGGTCAGCGGGTCTTCTCGGGGTCTCCTCTCCAACGCAAATATAAAGCAAACATAAAGGTAAACAAATAACTCGAAAGAACTGTTAACCCGGTCAATCAAGTCAAAGTCCAACACGGGGCATCTCTACCCGCTACGTCCACCCTCCTGAGAACCAGGGTCGATCATATAATATTCTCCCTAAGGCACGTTTTGATCTCCAGGATCGAACATCCTAGCGACAAGAGAGGAATGGGAGGGGACTTCTTTCATCACATGACCCTGGTCGTCACTTGGTTCCTCTTTTATAGTCATGACGTTCGGCTGAGATTTTTCATGCTGGTCACTCTCCACGCTCACCGGACCATAACTGTTGAAGTCAAAAATGACCTCTTGTGGAGTTCGCGGTCCCAAAAGAGGGGTGACCTTGCACCTACTACCCTCAAGCGAACAATCTAGGCACAAGATTAGGAACACAAGTGACAGACCCAAGGTCTCAGCGTGGAGGACCCACCGCATACCCGGAAGACTAACAAACTCTTCCCCTCTCAAGCCAAAGGCTGAGCTAAGACAACTTCGGAGGGCACTCTCGGCCGACCGGAACATCTAAGGAGGGTCTCAAGACCAACTCTCTCCTATCCAGATGTGTCTCCTTGAGTCTACACAAAATGCTCCTCACCCGCCCTACTGATGGAGCAAACTCGCCGAGCAATTCCACGACACGCTGCCCAAGTTGGGCCACAAACAGCGTAATTCCACTATTCTAAAAGGCTGTCAACAGGCTATCAGGGGCTTCCCGGCAACTATACCTCGGGGCTCCCACGGGGCGAGCGGTTCACGAGAACATCGCCTGCCTAATACGAAGAAGAAGTAAACTACGCATGCACAGAAGCAGCACAGATATCATAAAATATTACAGGAATATGAATTCCATACATTGGCACGCAGGCCGGCAATATAAGCAAAAATAGGCCTTCGAGGGCCGGCACAAGCTTGGGCTTAAGCCCGCTACTCCCCGCTTGCTACTGCAATACCTGTACGCCAACGTCTCGACAAGCGGCGGTCAGCTAAACGCCAGTCGGCTAACATGAGCGGACCAAATATATTGCACCCACCCCTTTTTCGGGGCTATGGCGCGCATTCCCTGCAAATGGATAATATACAATTTCCTCGGAGTCTTCTCCGGGAACCCCAGAACATCACCAATCCGGCTCACACGTCCGGATGGGCTTTCACACAGCATGCCTAAACCCGTACTCACACTTCCGGGCGCTAACACAGTTAATTGCAGGGAACGTACACGTCAACCCGTCGGAGAGCTCCCTTCCCCCCACCCGTTGGTGGAGAGGGACTTCCATGCAAAAATGTAAACTGAGGGCTTCACCTGCCCAAGTAGAAACATCGTTACCCTTGACGCGTGTTTTTTGTCGGCGGTGTCGGGTCTTGCTGAAGAAATAATTTCTCATCCTCCTCCTTGATGGCCGAGTCTTTGCTGGGAGAGATGGAATCATCCCCCTCTCTCTTGGTAGCTGGTTCGACCTCCAGGCGGCGCCAGGAGAGAAGCTCCCGGCCGGCCTTGCTGTAGGCGGCGCCGGGAGAGGAGCTCCCGGCCGGCCTTGCTGTAGGCGGCGCCGGGAGAGGAGCTCCCGGCCGGCCTTGCTGTAGTCGGCGCCGGGAGAGGAGCTCCCGGCCGGCCTTGCTTTGCCCTAGGCGGCGGCGAACGAAGAGAGAGAAAGGGGCTCGGCCAGCGGCTTGGGCTGTTGCTTCAGGCTGCCGGAGAGAGAGAGAGAGGGCGGGCCTGCGGGGTTGCGCTGCTCCAGGCCGAGAGAGAGAGAGAGGCGGGCGGCCGAGGTTGCGCTGCTCCAGGCTGAGAGAGAGAGAGAGAGGCGGGCGGCCGGGGTTGTGCTGCTCCAAGCCGACGGGAGAGAGAGAGAGGCGGCGGGGTGGGGGTTGCTGCTCCAGGCCGACGGGAGAGAGAGAGGGGGCGGGATTACGCTCCAGGCCGAACCCTAGCGGGGAAAACCCGCTCACCCGCCTGATCCCTTTGCCTTCTTTTTCCTTTTCCCCCGCCCCTCCCTGCTTCTATTTCTCCTTCTCTTTTTCTCTGTGCTGTCTTCTCCTCTCCCAGCTCCCCGCCTGCTTTAATTTATTTCCCTTACTGCTCTTTTCTGTCTCGAGCCCATCCCCCTCCTCCTTTTTCAATCTATATCTTTCTTTTTTCCTTTTTTCTTCTTCAATGCCCGTACCCCCCTCCCGCTCCCTTTCTTCCTCTATCCCAACTCATCCATCATCCCATATATATATAATATATATAACATAATATATATGTTATAACTGTTGAACACATATGTACATATAAATATTAAGACTATGCACATAAAACCTCCGCACGCACGCACGGGGCTGCACGTCTTCGAACGGGGCGGCACCACATTGCCGCTCGTAGCATGCCCCAAGCGCGCCACTTGGGGAGGATCCCGCTCGGCCGGATATGGGGTTGTACAGAAGCCACTCAGGAGAAGAAACAGAAGGAGTCTTCATCGTGCCACTGACATAACCAAACAGTCGTCGGCTTTTGAGGGCAAGAATAATAGAGCGAGCCCACGAGAGGTAGTTGAACCATCCAATTGCATAGTGGTGATCTGAGGAGTGTCGTGATCGGAATTGACACAACAAGATCCCACGGAGGACGGAGTAGGAGAAGCTACTCCACCGGAATACATGGTTGTTGAGGAATCACTGCCAGCAATAAATAAACCACGAATAAAAATCGAGGGCGCACAAAAGATATCACAACGGATGTCGAAGAAGGAGGCTGCCCTCTTAGAAAGAGTAGAAGAACCCACATACCCAAGAGAGGGCAAGGAATGGCGAGAAAAAAGAAAAGGGAATGTCAGGAACAAGGAGGTCAAACTCCCATGTGATCGGCGGCCCTAGAGAAAGAGAGAACGGGGTGGAGGGGAGGTGCGGGCGCTGGAGAAAGAGGGTGGAGGCGAGGTGCCGGCCGGTGGAGAGGAAGAGGGGCGGAGGTGTATCGGCGGCCGCTAGAGAGGAAGGGGGTGGAGGTGGAGCGGCGCTGGCGAGCGACGGTGGAGCGACGGCGGATCGAGCGCTGGAGACGGCGCAGGCTGAGCAACAGATCGTGCCAACCCTAAACCCACTTTGATAGAAAAATAGTAATCGTATATTGTTAGGAGCATCCCCTATATATATACATATATATATAGGTGGGATTATTACATACTACATAACAAAACATAAAAAACACTTTCTCCAGTAAATTAGACTACTAAAGTCATTAACAGATATCATGCTTTCTTTTAAGAAGATGGCTGCTATCAGTAGAATTTACGCTGCTTAAAGTTCACTGGTCTCTCCAAGTTTAACGCATTAAACTATAGTTTCAAATAAGGGCAATAAATTACTAAGAAATGTGTAATGCTAAAATCTAACAGTATATATTAAATTATTCACCTCTTACCTCCAAATGAATCCCGAAGCAATCTCGTAAGTTTTGAATCACGAAATGGAACATGTGTGCTATTTTCTGCAAGAGCATTAATGCATTTACCCAGTGCAGTCAGTGAGAGATTGATGGACTTTGCTTCTTCTAACATATGTCCTTCGCTTCCTGAGAAGAAAGGTAATATTTAAAATGTATAATACAAATACTCATTCAGTGTTGCCTCCCCAAGTACTCAATATGTATTTGATTTGTAGACTTAAGAAGAAAATGAGGATATTCTGCAACTCTACATAAATAATGTGATTGTAGATTAAATCAAACAAAGTAGTCATAAGAAATTCATGGATATCAAAAACAGAAGCCTAAATCCAATCACGAGGATGCTAGATAAGTGGAGAAAATCCATTAATCACAGCGTGAAGTACCTGGTAAATGGAGAACATCTTTGAAAGATCACAATTTCAATATGCATGCAAGAAAAGAAAAAAAACATATAATTTTAAGAAAAGCAACCTTATCCCATGTATAAGGATTGATTTTGAAGGAAGGGAATAGATGAAACATTTGCTAATCAGGTATTTCCCAAATTACAGAGACAGTCATCAAATAGTTCAACTCAGAGACAAGGCTTGAAGTTTCATTAGAAATAGATAAAATATGCAAAAAAAAAACATTGACCTGAAAGATTATAAAAAATCTCTAAATGAATAATTATGAAAAACTCTCCACTAACTTTTCATAATTATAGGCACCTCTCATCTATCTTTCAACATTACCAATACCTCCCTTCTAAGTTTACATTGTTATTTGTTAACAAATATGTCCGGAAAAAAGACCCTAGAAGACCCATCGAAGAGTGGTTTTGGTTCATGTATGTTAACAATGTAAACTTAAAGGGAAGGTCTCGAAAATGTTGAAACCTATACAGACACTTCCAGAGGAATATAATTTGACGTCAATTTTCATAAGAATACCTGATTTATCTATCCGCTCAGAACCAGCGAGATCTACAATAACTAGTTTACTTTTCCTAACTATTGGAGGCCTGAATGATTTGACCAAGGAGGATGCTTGGCCATTCTCTGTAAGAAAACCTTCTTCGCCATCATGCCTTCCCTTTATGGATCTCTTAACATGAACCTGCAGCAAGCCAACGAAAAAAATCCAGCATTGAATTAAATTTGAGCCCAAATTAAAATTTGAGCACTACATTAAATGCACCTAACATTATAACATGATATAAGAGCTCATACATCAAAGTAAAAGGTGTATTCACCATTAAAATGGCATGGCTGCGAGAAGATTCTGTGTTTAACTTTGTATTTGCAGCAAATCGGTGAGCTTCCCCCAATCTTAAAAGCTCTAAAAAACTCGTTTGATCTCTTATATCAACAGCAGTTGCTGCAGGTATAGACACATCCCCTGATTTTGGATCTTCTACAATGGAAATGTTATCATTCCCAGGACAAAGAAGGTCCTGGACAGTTTCCATATAGAGCTGCAAGCAACAAAAAAGAAAGAAAATCTTGACGCTCAATGCAATGTTATTAATATCGGCCGACATAAAAGTTTCAAGAAGAGAACAGCGCGACATTTGTTTTAATATCGCCCTATATTTTAATATCTGGCATTTCTTCTAAAAAAACTAACACTACCCATCCCGACCCGAGAAACTTCGTTCTCCTGTGAAGTAAGATGGTGATCGTCTCCTCTCATCCACTGTAACGACTTCCTCTGTTGCATTTACCAAATTGCTATTTATAAATTTGTGTATGTTACTTTTGTCATTATACCTTTATTACTTGTGTAACATAGAATGCGTATGTTATTAATTCAGTAGATTTAAAATTTTAATAAATGCTAAACTATTAATATATCAATACATAAATTATAAAAATTTAATAATATCCATAAATAATTAAATATTGAAACTAGATATTTAAAATATTCCCAATATATCCCAAGTCTATGAAATTCGACATGAAAAATCCAAACAAACATATCCCCAGCATTTGATAGCTGCAATCTTGACTGTGTACGCTTGTCACTTGTAGTACTTAAGAAATCAGCAAGATGTAGTCCATTACATGAATATATAGAAAGCTAAGAGCGTGATGAAGTGGGGTCAATGGATGATGATAAAAATTGATTAAAAGAACAAGAACCTGAAAGTAGGAGACGGATACAGAATCAGTACTTGGAGAAGTTTCAGCAAGAATATCCTCCATGGCACGGACCATAATTCCACGTGCAGCTATGTTGTCTTCACCGAGCTTTCCAAGAGTAAATGTTTTTCCAGTACCTGTCTGGCCATAAGCCATAACTGTACCATTGTATCCCTCCAAAACACTCTACAGAAAGAAAGGATGTTTAATCATAAGCCACAAACATAGCATGCAAAAGTAACGACAGAAAACTATCTCCAACCAGTTAGCACATGCACGTAAAATTATAGAGAATACAAATAAGAAATAATTACAAATATTGCAGATATAAAAAAATCATATTAACGGAGATGAATTAACACTTTGTTATTTGATATACTCTGTTACGGTGATAGGGATAAGTCATTGCATAGAGGTCATTGCAAAGTGGGACCTGCTTATGTACATTTGCGCAGGAAATTTTGACCCGATTGATGAGAATTCACTGATGCGTCTCGAATACTGTTTCCTTTTTTATGTATTTTATTTATTGTTTTAGACATTATTTATTTAGATTGGACATCATCTTATGACTACTCATTAGGTTTGCTATCTAATAGTGGTCACCCTAATTTTGTTTTGCTATTAATAAGAGGTAGAGGGCAACACCCAGAGGTCACTGCAAAATTTTGAGACTTTTCTCCCGGAATTCCAGCGATCTCATGCGGTGCCGACTTCATGGAACTCTAAGGTGACGACTCACTAAGTTTTATTCTTGTACCCTTATCCCTCTATCAGCAGCACTCCCTTCTCCATGCTGCAGGTTGCGGCTCACATGATCTTCCAGCCACAACCACCCCTCTCCAATGTTTCCCCGCTGCAGCCGCTGCTCACATGAGCCTCTACTCCCCGCTGCCTCTCAGCAATACCTCACTCCGCCCCCCAGCAATACCTCACTCCGATTATCTACTGAAAACCGCCGCCAGCCATCAAGAGCCCATCTCCAACAGTTGGCTCTAGGTATTCTAGGATTGATCCAGTCCAGCCACCTTAAATCTATTTCCCCAGCAGCTGGCCTACTCTCCCCTGCCGCCAAACAGCAGTTTCTTGTTGTCCTTCCCAAGCGAAAACAGCCACAAGCCACTCCAATCCTTCCCCAACCATCGGCCAGCAACCTCTACCCCATACAGCATCCCAGGCAGCCACTCACTATCGATACTCAATCTCCACACCCTTCGCAACCCCTCAATCCCCCTAAATCTCCACACCTTTGCAAACCCCTCCAGTCCCCCTGCCCCCACCATCTCACCGACTCATATTCCCCTTCCTCCAACCCATCTCCCCTCCACAAAACCACCCCAAACACCACCAAACCCTCCCAAATCAGTTAGGGACAGCCACCATTACTCTTCTAGATCATCATTGCGGCTCATATGGAAACCGGATCTTATCATCCTCAGCATTGGCTACCTTACCTATGTGAGTATTTGTTGTTTGGTGTTTTAGTTTCTCATTAGTCATTAGTCATTACTGTACGGGTTGATATCTTTATATGATTTGATATGATAGCTTGTTCTGTAGTTGTTTACATTTTGCAGGGTTAATCGCAGAAGCATTTAAAATCAAAGTGCTCGCACGGAAGGAAGTCATACCTGCTTGCATTTCAATTGGTGCTTTGTCTTTAATCTGCATGGAATTTAATGCATTGTCTTTAATCGTTGTCCTCCATTGCGGGCAAAGGCAACATTTCTTGTTCTCCATTCATATCTCTTTCCTCCGTTCCTCATGTTCCCTCTTTTCCACGCAGTTTACTTTACATCAGCAATATTACGAAATCTCTTAACTGTTCCATAACATTCTTTCATGATTCTTGTGTTTTTCACGAACTGGGTACAAAGCGGAACATTGGCAGTGGTAGGTGCAGTGGCAGCTTGTACTACTTAAACGCTCTTCCTCTTTCTCAGGCCCTTTCCAGTTCTACTGTTACTGCAGAGGATGTTCACTGTTGGCATCTGCATTTAGGACATCCATCCTCCGTCTACCTGCAAAAATTATTTCCTGTTTTTTACCTTTTCTTCAGAACTTTTCTTGTGATATTTGTGATCGGTCTAAACATGTGCGACAAACCTCTTCACATCTTTCTTTTCCTAGTAGCACTTCATTTGATGTTATACATTCTGATGTTTGGGGGTCATCCCCCGTTGTATCATTAACTGATTTTTGCTGGTTCGTCACCTCTATTGATTATTTCTCGCATACTACGAGGGTTTATCTGTTGAAAAAGAAAAGTGACGTTTTTCCTTGTTTTCAAGTCTTTCATAAAATGGTGCAAAATCAATTTAATAACTCTATCTGTGTTCTTCGAATTGATAATGGAGAGGAGTATGACGATCGTGGTTCCTTTGGCGCTTACCTCACCTCTCACGGTATCATCCACCAGAAAACTTGTGCTTACACATCTACTCAGAATGTAGTAGCCGAACGGAAAAATCGGCATCTCCTCGAGGTTGCTCGTTGTCTCCTATTAACGATGCATCTCCCTAAACCCTATTGGGGTGATGCGGTGCTTACTGTTGCACACCTTATCAACCGTCTTCCTTCTGGTGTCCTCTCTTTTACTACTCCTCTAGTCCGTCTTTCCACTTCTGGCGTGGTTCATACTTCTCATTTGTCACCCCGTGTCTTTGGATGTGTTTGTTACGTGCATGTGCACCAACCTCAACGTGACAAACTTGACCCTCGGGCTCAAAATTGTGTCTTCCTGAGCTATTCCTCCACGACCAAAGGATATCGATGTTATCACCCCCCCCCCCTCTCGGCGTATGTTCTGTACCATGGAAGTTACCTTCCGTGAGGGGGAGTCCTACTTTCTGTACTCGACTCATGTTTTTCGTCAGGGGGAGAGTAGTACTGTTGTCCCTCTGCCTCTTCTTTTGTCCACCTCCTCCATTCTTTCACCTCATTCCACTCTGGTACCCAGGGCTCGTCCTATCCCGATACCGGACTCCTCTACTACGATTTCTCATTTTCCCCATGTGTACCACCGTCGTTCAGGTACATAGATCACCACCGCTCCACCTCTACCAGTGCCTTCGGACTCAAATTCTGATGATACTGATTTGCACATGCCCCTTGCCTTGCTAAAGAAGGGTAAAGCTACTAGCACGCAACATCCGATTTCTAATCATGTGACTTATCATCATCTTACTCTGATTCATCAGACTTTTGTTTCATCCCTTTCTCTTATTGTTATTCCTAAGACATGACAGGAAACTTCGGAGATACCGGCTTGGACACAGGCTATGAGTGATGAGATGTCTGCCTTGGACAAAAATCATACGTGGGATATATCCGCTCTTCCTTCAGAAAAGAAAGCTATAGGTCCTCGGTGGGTCTTCTCTGTTAAGCTTAAGCAGAACCAAGATGGCAAGGTGGAACGGTACAAAGTGTGTCTTGTCGCTCAAGGATACACTCAGACTCAAGGAGTTGATTATCAGGAGACTTTTGCTCCTGTAGCAAAGATGCACTCTATTCAGGTTTTGTTATCATGTGCAGCTTTCCTGGACTGGGAACTTCATCAACTGGACGTGAAAAATGTGTTTCTCCATGGTGAGCTTGAGGAGGAGGTGTACATGAAATTCCCTTCTGGTTTTGTGAAGAAAAGAGCTGAAGGGCTTGTCTGCCGCCTAAGGAAATCCTTATATGGCCTGAAGCAATCTCCTAGGGCCTGGTTTGGAAGATTTCTCACAGCAATGCTCAAGTTTGGGTACAAGCAAGCACAATCTGATCATATCATGTTTACCCGGAGACATGAACAGCGTGTTATGGTTCTCATTGTCTACGTGGATGATATTGTGATTACGGGAAATGATACAGAGGAGATTGCCAACCTCAAGACCCTCCTATCTGCTGAATTTGAAGTGAAGGACTTGGGAATATTACGGTATTTCCTGGGTATCGAAGTAGTTAGATCTGATCGGGGTATCTTTATATCCCAACGGAAGTACATATTGGATCTCCTAAAGGAAACTGGTATGCTTGGTTGTGTTCCTGCAAACACCCATATGGAGTAAAATCACGAGATTGATGAAAATGGTGATGGTGATCACGTGGATGTATCGTGTTACCAAAGATTGGTCGGAAAACTTATATATCTATCCTTAGCAGATATATGTATTCTCCTAGAATCAGACATCAAGAAGAGGTGTATCGTCTACTGCGTATTTAAAGAAAATTCATGGTCGCAGTCTCTTATTCTCTAGGAATAACTTGGAGATTGAGGTTTTTACTGACGCTGATTGGGCTGGTTGCCAGGATGACAGAAAATCCACAACAGGACACTGCTCGTTTGTTGGTGGTAACCTCGTAACGTAGAGGAGCAAGAAGCAGAATGTGGTGGTCATGTCAAGTGCAAAGGCAGAATATTGTGTCATGTCTCAAGGCTTATGTGAGGGATTATGGCTGCGTACTGTGTTACAGGATCTGGGTTTCTCTGTGACAGCCTCCTTCGCCTTATTCTGTGGCACTAAGCCCGCAATTAATATTGCACATAACTCGATCCAACATGATAGGTGTTTAAGCTCCCGACGAGGCTAGGCTATTCGGGCAAAATTCGGCGGCGGCAACGGCGCGCTGCAAGGCACAACGGGCTGAACCAATGGGTTCAGCCCCCTTTTAAAAATCGGCTCAAGGGGGCTGAACCACATTTGGTCAGCCCCATGGGGGCGGCCGGCCCCCTTGGTTGGCCGGCCTCGGGTACGGGGGGGTTATAATACCGGACCCCTCTTCTTTTGAAGGCATGCAAGAACTAACAAGGTATTTCTCTCCTTTCCCTCTCATTTCTAACCTAGATCCTCTTCCTCCCTAGATCTTCTTCTCCCTAGTTTGCTCATAACATTTGGTATCAGAGGATCCTCCGTCATGGTGAATACACGCTCGCAAGAGGAGAATGGCCGCTTGGAAACCCTAGAGGAAAACTTGATGGGGCTTACCGATTCGGTAGCCGCCATCGAAGAAAATGTCAAAACGTCCACTCAAAGGTTGGAGGAGCGGATCGACGACCGCTTGAACGATATCATGACGCTATTAGCGCAAAATTTGAAGGGCAAGGCGGTGGTAGAGGAGGAACGGGCGGATCTACAGGAATAGGCCGGAAATGCTTGGATTTGGCGGATCGGGTGCGGGAAGTGCGGGATCGGGAGCCGCAGGCGTCGGACCCGCTGCTGCGAACCCGACGGGGGTCGGATCGGGCGCGGCGTATCACGGAGGGGCCGGATCGGCCTGGGGCGCGTCGGGTTGGCCGGATCGGCTTCAGCGACGCCCAGGGGCCCGGATCGGCAGGAGTGGCCGCTGGCTGGCTGGATCGGGAACGGCGAGCATGTCGGGGGTCGGGTTTGTCCCGGGGGTTACGGTGGAGCGGGGAATGCAGCAGGAGGCTCCGGAGGGGTCGGGTGGGCATCAGCGGCCCATGTGGGGCTCGGATCGGGGCTGGCGAGTCATCAGGGCGCCGGATTTGGGTCGGGTGGCTTCGGCATGGCTGGAGGGGGCTTCGGGGTGGCTGGACCCCCGGGGCACGCACGGGGAGGGCCGGATTTGGGCGGCAGGCCTGGACAATGGCAGCCAGGGTGGCGGGTACGCAACTGGTGCTGACGGACGGGCCGGGACTTTTACCGAGCACGCTCCTTGGAGGCAAGGTGGGGATGGGTTGTTACCCCACCGGCAGGGAGAGGGCAACCACCAGGCTTTGGAAGAGGGCTGCAGGGGGAGAAGGGGGCCCTTCCGTCATGGGCCCCAGTGGCGGGGGAACGTGGCCAAAGAAAGGCCGTACATGGCTCCCAAGTTGACTCGGATGAATTTCCCTCGGTACAGTGGGGGCGACGCGTTAGAGTGGGTACAGAAAGCTGAGTTATTTTTCAACTATCAGGAGGTGGCCAGAGGCTCAGTGGGTGCAGTTAGCGTCCTTCCATCTGGAGGATGACGCGTTCCAGTGGGCACAGTGGTTTCTGCGGGGACGGGAGTATGTTCCGTGGAGGAATTTGTGGAAGGCTTCACGGCTCGATTTGGGCCTTTGGAGTTTGAAGACTTTGAGGCGCACTTACAGAAGCTCCGGCAAAAGGGTACCGTGATGGAGTACAGGACGGAGTTTGAGAAGTTGGCCAACAGGGTTCAGTGGGAAGAAAAGACACTCCTCAGGTTTTGTATCGGGACTGAAGGGATCACTTACGCGATGAGGTTCATGCCTACATGCCCCGTAGTCTGAACCATGCGATCAGCTTAGGCGCGCATCCAAGAGGAAAAGTTGAATAGGCAGCGAGCCCGCAGTCTGGCAAGGCACACTACTACACCGGCCGCGGCCAGGAGGGAGACTCCAGTGCCGGCCGACTACGGTGACACGGTGTCTTGGAACGAGTTACAGGCACGGAAGGAGAAGGGCTTTGCTTTAACTGTGATGAGAAATTTACGCCAGGACACAAGTGTCAGAAGGTCCAAGTCTTTATGTTACATCAGGAGGAGCAGCTTGAGGGGGCGAGTTACTGGAGGAGGATTTAGAGCCTGGGGGACTTCGATTTGACGGAGTTGGGTGTGTCCCTTCATGCCATGGAAGGGTGCAATCCACCTCCGCTCACTATGCGGCTGGCGGGGAGGATCGCACAGGAGAGGGTGACCATCCTGGTGGACAGTGGGAGTACTCATAATTTTATTCACCGATGTGGCACAAAGGGTGGGGCACGAGATTGACGCTGGAGCGGCGTTCCAGGTTATGGTTGCAGACGGTAGCAAACTACAGTGCCAAGGGGTGTTGAAGGCGATGGAGAGCTTCAGATGCAGGTTATGTGGGGTGCACGGATGTCTATCTCTTACTGATCCGGGTTCAGATATGGTGCTTGGAGTGCAGTGGCTACAGCAGTTGAGAAGGGTGACTTTTGATTGGGACCAGATGACGATGGAGTTCTCGCAAGGGAGGCGCCAGTTCTGTTTGAAAGGGCTCCGATCTTCTCCAGTCAAAGAGATATCCATTCGCAGCTTACAGCAGCTTCAGGAGTCCGCTAGTTTGATGACGGTCCTGTTGGGGGTGAGGTCTGGCGAGGATAGACCGACGGAGGTTCCTGACCAGCTGCGAGCGTTAGTGGAGGAGTATGATGACGTTTTTCAGGAGCCGGGGACGCTTCCACCGTCACGGTTTCGTGATCACCAGATTGTGCTACAGACGGGGGCGGAGCCGCCAACACTCGTCCTTACAGGTACCCCCACATGCAGAAGGCAGAGATCGAGCGTAGTGTGAAGGAAATGCTTGAGGCGGCATTATACGGCCTAGTACTAGCTCTTTCTCAGCACCGATCATTCTGGTTAAAAAGAAGGACGGATCGTGGCGTTTCTGCGTAGATTACCGCGCCTTAAACAGTGTCACCGTGAGGATAAGTTTCTGATTCCCGTGATTGAGGAGCTGCTGGTGAGTTGAGTGGGGCGACTACATTCACGAAGCTGGATTTGCGATCCGGCTATTATCAGATTCTTATGAAGGAGGAGGACGTGCATAAAACGGCGTTCAGGACTCATGATGGCCACTACGAGTTCTTAGTGATGGCGAATGGCTTGACGGGGGGGCCGTCTACCTTTCAGGCCAATATGAATGAGATTTTTCGCCCATTCCTGCGACACTTCGTCTTGATCTTCTTTGATGACATTCTGATCTACAGCGCTACTTGGGAGGATCATTTACGTCATGTGACTCAGGTCTTCTCTACTCTTCGGCAACATAAACTCTACGCTAAGAAGTCCAAGTGTTCTTTTGGACACAGGAGGTGGA
This sequence comes from Platanthera guangdongensis, assembly GCA_039583875.1. Taxonomy (NCBI): domain Eukaryota; kingdom Viridiplantae; phylum Streptophyta; class Magnoliopsida; order Asparagales; family Orchidaceae; genus Platanthera; species Platanthera guangdongensis. The sequence continues at coordinate 27,681,940 of CM077152.1, read as the reverse complement.
GTACTTGGGGCATCTCGTTTCCGCGGAAGGGGTGAAAGCCGACCCACGGAAGATCGAGAGTATGCTTTCGTGGCCCCGACCTCTGACCATCCGGGCGCTGCGGAGGATCTTGGGCCTCACTGGGTACTACCGGCGATTCGTTCGGGATTATGGGAAGATTGCACGGCCACTTACGCAATTGCTACAGAAGGATGCTTTCTCGTGGCAGGATGAGCCGAGACCGCCTTTCAGGCGTTGAAGCGGGCAATGACGACGACTCCAGTGCTGGCACTCCCTGATTTTACTAAGGAATTTGTGGTCGAAACGGATGCTTCCGGCGTGGGAATGGGAGCAGTCTTGATGCAGGAGGGGCGACCGATTGCTTTCTACAGTAAGGCTTGGCTCCACGGACACTGGGCCTATCGGTGTATGAAAAGGAGATGCTCGCGGTTATTCATGCGGTGCCTTATGGCGGCCATACCTACTGGGACATCGTTTTAAAATCCGGACAGATCATCAGAGCTTGAGGCACTTTCTCGACCAGCGGGATTCCTCCCCTCTTCAACAGAAGTGGGTCACCAAGTTGTTGGGATATGATTATGAGATCGAGTATCGGCCGGGGAAGGACAATCGGGTGGCGGACGCCCTCTCGCGCTTACCAGAGGGGGCCTTGGCACACATTTCGATGCCACAGTTGGAGTCGCTGGATGAGATTCAGGAGGAGGTGCAGCGTGATCCCGAGTTACGGGTTATTGTGGAGAACCTGCGGCAAGCTCGTGAGGTAACCCCAGGTTATCACTTACAAAATGACCGGCTCTATTATCAGGGACGGGTGGTCATCCCTTGGCAGTCAGCTTGGAGGGACGGTCATGATGCATGAGTTCCATTCGTCGCCGACGGGCGGTCACGCGGGTATTTCTCGCACTCTCCAGCGGGCCCGGGCCAATGTATTTTGGAGGGAATGCGCCGTGACATTCAGGAGTTTGTTCAGAATGGATATCTGCCAACGGCAGAAGTATGAGACTACTTCTCAGCCGGGCTCCTCACCCCCTTGGAGATTCCGCATCAAATCTGGGACACGGTTTCTATGGACTTCATTGATGGGCTGCCCAAGTCGCAGGGTAAATCAGTTATCTTAGTGGTGGTGGACAGTTGTCCAAGTATGGGCACTTCTTGCTCTGAGCCACCCTTACACCGGGGAGTCTGTGGCGGCTTTATTTGTTCGGGAGATTGTTCGGTTGCATGGGATCCCTCGGGCGATTATCTCCGATCGGGACACTACCTTCGTTGGCCGATTTTGGACGGAACTCTTCCGATTGCAGGGGACTTCCTACGTTTCAGCACGGCTCACCATCCCCAGACCGATGGACAGACGGAGGTCTTGAATCGGGGCGTGGAAACTTACCTTCGTTGCTTTGTCATGGATGAGCGAGGACATGGGCCAATTGGTTACATTGGGCGGAGTACTGCTTCAAACACGTCGTATCACTCCGCTAGCAAGCTTACCCCCTTTGAGGTCGTCTATGGACGGCACCTCCCTCCTTCAGCAGTTATGAGTCAGGCAGTACCGCGGTGGGCAGCAGTTGATCGAGCCCTCCGTGATCGTGATCGGACCCTCGCCACCCTGCGCGAGAATCTTCGGGCGGCGCAGGATCGTATGAAGGCACAGGCAGATCGACATCGGACGGAACGGGAGTTCCAGGTGGGGGACGAGGTGTTCCTCAAACTTCGCCCTTATCGGCAGTTGTCTGTGGCGCAGAGGACGAATCAGAAGCTGGCACCCCGCTACTATGGTCCATTTCGGATCACACGCCGGGTCGGGCCAGTTGCGTATACCTTGGCATTGCCCGAAGGCTCACGGATTCATCCTACCTTCATGTCTCCTTGTTGAAGCGTAAGCGGGTGAGGCGGGTCCGGTCTTTCCCGTCCTGCCCGAGGCTACTTCCGGAGGCGAGCTTCGCCCCCTACCGGCGGAGGTACTCTTGGTCAAGTGGGCGACGTCGGGGCACAGTGCACTGTCCGGAGCTGTTAATTCAATGGAAAGGATCTCTCCGCGGAGCACAATACGTGGGTGGACTTGCTGGAATTCCGGGAGCTTTACCCCGATTACCCACTTGAGGACAGCTGACTTTTGATGGGGAAGGGAATGTTAAGCCTCCCGACGAGGCTAGGCTATTCGGGCAACATTACCGGCGGCGGCAACGGCGCGTGAAGGCAACAACGGGGCTGAACCAATGGGTTCAGCCCCCTCTTCTTAAAAATGGCTCAAGGGGCTGAACCACATTTGGTTCAGCCCCATGGGGGCCGGCCGGCCCCCTTGGTTGGCCGGCCTCGGGTACGGGGTTATATATACCGGACCCTCTCTTTTGAAGGCATGCAAGAACTAACAAGGTATTTCTCTCCTTTCCTCTCATTTACCCTAGCGTCTCTCTTCCTCCCCTAGATCTTCTTCTCCCTAGTTTGATCATAACAATAGGACAAAGCATGATGAAGTGGATTGACACTTTATTAAAGATCACTTGGATAAGAAAACTGTTGTTACTTCGTTTGTTCATTCCAGGGATCAGCTTGCCGATGTGTTCACAAAAGCTTAGGGTTTGTGATTGTGTGTTTACCGATGATATCCAAAAGCTTGGAATGACTGATATCTTCCGTCCGACTTGAGGGGGAGAGTTGTGAAATGTTATTATCAAGTCATTTAGTCTTTTTCTATTTTTCACCCCGGATTGGGGTATTTTTGTTTTTCCCTTATTTTAGTTTTTCCCTATTCAAGTATATGTATGAGTAAGGGACAGGTGTTTTGATTATTACGATATCTTTTTCTTTCCACTATTACATCACAACATTGACCTTATCCTAAGTCGCATAGCCTCTTTAATACCTCAGAAATGGTCGTATAATACGCCTCCAGGGTCGACAAATCAACAATTGTTTGAAGAGTTGTCTTCCAACTAACAACACAGCCTGAAAATGTGAAGTTGAAGAATATCTCCTGTGGAGGGCAACTGCAAAATTAAGTTGCATAACCATCTACATATATGCAATAACCAAATTAAGTTGCATAACCAAATATCGACGCCATCTTCACGATTACCCTTGTCTCCAGCGGCATCATTTCTCCCCACCATGACACTGCCTTCAGTCGAGAAATTTTTTGTGCCTCAGCTTCAGGAAGAAGAGCTTCTCCCTCTTATTCCTATCATCCCGACTGAAATTGTGACCTCACTTGAACATACTAAATTACAACCTTCAGCTGTCATGTTTCTTCCTGAACTCCTGCTACAGAAAAAACTGGCTAGCAATGGGTCACTCATCTTAGATGTCATAGACTCGATCTCCACATTTCCTGATTCTCATATCCTATCCTAGTCACAAACTCTTGAGGCCGCAGACATTATGTTTGATGGCCACCCAACCTTCACATTAGAGTCACCACACTTTATTAGACATTGTATTTGGTAATCGCACCCTTATTAGACTTCACTACCCTCTAATTCTAAAGACGCACGATGAACTTTATCATCGCATTATCTATTTGTTTAAGAAAAGTCGTCTCAGAAAAATGGAAAAGATCATTAGAATTTTCACTCCTCATAAGGATACGTGCTTTAAAAGATTTCTTTGGAAAATTTAAAATGTTACATGTGGGATCCAATTAAAATTTTGGAGCGTGAAACAGATTTTAACGGGTGAAATCATGACGATAATTGACCTTGGTTTCGTAGTCGCTCGTAGGTGTCTAGCAAAAGTGTGCATGATGTAAAATGACTTAATGATTCCATAGATTGATCCTGCTTACTTCATGTCTTGCTTCTCACCTTGTCTTTTTGGTCCACCTCTTCCCAACTTTGTGATACTCTCTTTTTGTTTTTTATTGATCATTTGGCTATTTTGCATAAAATTATTACTAACAGTTTGCAACCATCTTTGAAAAACTATAACTTCATAGTATATTTTAGAGTGGTGTTAAGTGCAAACCAATTTTAAATAAGTGCAAACCAATTTTGTTAAGTGCAAATCAATTTTAGATAAATGTACCTAAAATTTTTCGGTTTGCACATAATCGTGGTTTGCACGTAGCCGAAATGGGCTTGCACATAAAATTACTCTTATTTTATCATCGGGAGTTATCTTTTTTTCCAATGAAGATTAGTCCTACATCTTTCAAGAAAGAGGGTGTGCCAACAGGTCATGTGCAACAACGACGAGTCCTTCCAGCGTCCCACTATCTACGTCAACATGGCAGTCGCAGAGCATTTTCTTAGATCGACATTTGGATATTTTAGTGGCAGGTTTCCTCATATACTCGAGAGGATCGAGTTCTTTCAACCATGGGAGAATTGATGCAACCTGTGATGCAAATTTATTTTATTTTCGCATTGCATTTATATGTGTAGCGCACATCTTCGTGCATGCCTGTGTTTTATTTTTCGCACATATTATTAGCGCAGGTGTATTTTGTTTCACGCATGTCATTCGTGTCTATTAGCACGGCTTATTGGCGTGACCAACCAATAAAACTATGAATAAAATGGGCAGTCAAATCAGGTAAAATGGTAATTAGGGCAAGCTTTGGAAAAAAAAATTAATGAAGTATTTTTTTAATTTTAATTTGTGAAATTTTCATTAAATATTTTAATTTCAGAACTAAAATTATTTGGGGAATACCAAATGAAAGCAACTAATCAAGGCCTCTTTATTTTCATTCAAGTATTAAAAACCTTTTAGAACCGCCTCTTTTATTTACAGCCACTCTATTAAACAAAACCCATGAACACCACCCCCCCCCCCCCCCCCCCCCATTATATCCTTATTAAAGGAGAACCCTATTCCACTTTATAATCAAAAGAAAACAACTGGCAACCTTTGAAACCCACCTCCTCATTATATCTTTATTAATCCCTTATTTCTCTTTATATAAACAGTCGGGCCCCATCTAAAAATTGGCAGTTAGTATAGAAATGACAGAGAAGATTGTTTTTCTCTGTTTCGTTTCCATGGCGCGACAACCCGATTTTTCCTCCCTTCCAGCCGCTCGATGCCACCTCACCAAGTTCCGGCGACCACTCCTCCGACTGCTTTCAAGGTATTCGTCGACTCTCCATTGTGTCTCGATGCTCCAGTCGCCCCAACCCATCCCGACCAGACTCGTCGCCGTCTTCACCGTTACCCTGGTCTCTGGCGGCCTCACTTCTCCCCTCCTCAGACTGGATCAAATCCTTCCTGATGGTGTCCAGTAGCTTCCAGTGAGCCTCTTGTGCAGCCACCTTCAGTTTCAACAGGGGTAGGATGTTCGTCTCCTGATGAGATCCGTCCTGCTTTCTACACAAGGTTGTCTCGACTAGATCAGCCCATTCTCGTAGAGCCGGCTTTTCTTCGATGGATCAAGGAATACCTCGGGAGTTCTCACTATCTCGTAAGATGTTAGAATACTTTTATGCTTAAATTAAGGTGATTGTTAACCGCATAATTGGCTAGTTGCACCTCAAAATCTCTCAATTTTTTGCGTCTTTTCAAAATACGTTTTGTACATGCAATTTCAGGAAAAGTGTTCATCACGAAAGTTGTAGATACCGACGAAATCTACAACTTTCGTGTTGAACATTTTTCCTGAAATTGCATGTACAAGACGTATTTCGAAAATGCGCGAAACATGTACATATTTCCAAAGTACGTCTTGTACCAGCATTTTTATGAAAAGTGATCAACACGAAAGTTGTAGATCTCGTCGATATCTACAACTTTTGTGTTGAACATTTTTCCTGATATTGCATGTACAAGGCATATTTCGAAGAGGCGCGAAACATTGGACGATTTTGAGGTGTGACTAGTAAAATAAAGGATTGCAGTTAACAATCACCTAAATTAAAAAAACTTTAATGATGAGAACTTGCTCCTAATTATCGTACTTGCCTATTTATCATTAATTCAAAATCTCTCTTGTTCAACTTTCATGAAACAGAAGGTGGGATTTTTACATCAAGTTAAATCATTATTCGAATGTTGGTTGTCTATGTGTGTTTGTAAGTCCTATGTTGAGTATCGCATGAAATCAAACGCGAACGTCTTGCTTACGCCACAAAAGTTTGAAATTTTCTCAAATTGAGATTCAAAATCAATTTCTAGATTTTAGTGTACAACACAGCAGGTCGACCATTATCGGAAGCCGCTCAGGTCTACTTACATGAGAGGCGGAGTTATGCTTATCGGATGGACGATCCAAGACGGCGGTCGCATTTAGAATGATGGCAACATGTACATCTAGTGATTTTATATTTTGGACAATCGTGGCCGTCCTTAGTAGAGTCTAAGGCTCCGTTTGGGAGGACTTATTTTCACCGGTCTCATGACCGCATGAACCGGGACTTGATTAAGGTCCGGTTCATTCATGACCGCTTGACCGGTGAAAATAAGTCCCCCCAAACGAAGCCTAAGTAAAATAAGGATGTGGAGCTGATTTTCTGACATCGCAGAATTTGGAGAGAATTTCGAGACTTTCGATATTCCCACGGTGCCGATTCTGTGGTCACTTGGTGTCAAAGTCAAGGTAACTACTTTTCTGAACCACCCACTAACCACAATTACCCCACCACTCAATAACCACCATCCATTATGATGTTGAATGGAGAAGTGGACCCGCAACGGAGGATGAGTTTTGGACCTGTTCGGGGCCAATTGGCTACCTGCCATATATAGCATCTCTGGGTCGACAATCCGAACTCACGGATGTGTCTGGCTCGTCGCTTGCAGTCAATTTCATATATGACTTTGTTGTTTTTTATTTATTTTTATTGTAATCGGGATCTCCGCACCCACTGTCAATCATAGTCGTTGATGTCGGGTACCCTAATTTTATTTTCTTATAAACAAGAGGCATAGGGGCTGCTTGGAGATTATGCCTAAAATTTGGAGAGCTTTCTTCCTCATTTTGGGTGATCTCTTTGCAGTGTCGACTCCGTGAAATCTCTTGGTGACGACTTCTTGGAATCACATGGTGACGACTCCTTGAGAAGCTCTTTGTATCTTTGTGTTTTCCTCATCCCCTACCCTTCCACCTTGCGGTCCAGGCAATCGCCCCCTTCAAAACCCCCTTCGACCCGTTGTACAGCCATTCGCCTCCCTCCAAAACCCCCTTCCAGCTGCTATCCAGCCAGCCGCCACTCCTTCCTCACCCCTCCAGCCGCCTGCCAATACTCCACCGCCTCTTTTCCCCTGATTCCAGCCAGCCACCACCCCTTTCCCCTAATTCCAGCCAGTCGCCGGCCTTTCCCCCTTGATTCCAGCAACCGCAGCCCCTTGTCCCGTGTCCAGCCAACCGCAGCCCCTCCTCCCGATTTCCAGCACACCACTATCCACCCAGTCCCCCCCCCCCCCCCTCCCTCTGTGGAACCACCACAAGCTTCCCACGCCCAGATCCATCCCCACCGGTCGGATCCGCCTCCCTATAATAAGATCTACCCTCACACAGCCTGAATCCGCCTCTATACAGCCGGATCTACCCAACCAGCCCTTATTTTCCTTCTGAATCGTCTCCACCATGTTGTGCTTTGCAGGATCTCTACACCTTGGGCAGCCCTCTGTTACGCCCCCGGACGAAGCCCGGCTATTTGGGCGTAAGTACACGAGACGGCGGGAGAGATGCGAAGGCGACAACGGGGCTGAACCAACTGGATCAGCCCCCACTTTTTGAAGAACTAGCCCTCGGGGGCTGAACCAACCCGGTTCAGCCCGCATTGGGGCCGGTCGGCCTTGGGTCCGGGAATAAATATACCCGGAACCCCCTTTTTGGAGACAAGCAAGAATATTCAGGTTTTTACCTCTTCTCTATCTTTATCAACCCTAATTTTCAAATCTTCTCTAGATCTCTATCTCCCTCCCCCTGCTTCTCCTAACAATTGGTATCAGAGGCTCTTTTCTCCAACATAGTAACCACTCGAACGCAAGAGGAAATCGGCCGCTTGGAAACTCTAGAGGAAAATCTCGTAGGATTGACGGATTTGGTGGCCGCAATCGAGGAAAACGTGAAAACTTCCACCCAAAGGCTCGAAGAACGGATCGACACCCGAATGGAGGATATCATGGCGTTGTTGGCACAAAACCTGAAGGGTAAGGCCGTGATGGAGGAGGATCCGGGGGGATCTCCTGCTGCAGGAGTCGATCCGCACTGGATCGGCGCCAACAGAGGGCTGACTGGCTCGATAAGGAGAGCTGGCATCGCGCAGGGGGCCGGATCGAGCACGGGAGGCGTTGGCCGGGTCGGAGCATGCGGGGGTGGCCATGGCGGGGTCGGATCGGGCACGGGAGGCATCGGCGGGTTCGGATCGGGCGCGGGAGGCATCGGCGGGTTCGGATCGGGCACGGGTGGCCTCGGCGGGGTCGGATCAGGAACTGGGGGGTTCGGCGCGTCTGGGGGTGGCCCCGGCGGGATCGGAGCTGCTGGGTTTGTCCCCGGCGAGTACGGCGCAGGCGTAGGTGGCTCTGGTGGGTTCGGTACAGCGGGGTTCAGCACCGGTGGGGGTGGCTCGGGCGATTTGGGCGCTAGAGGTGGTGGGTGGCCGGTTCCCTCATATGGAGGAGGGGAGGGCCTGCTACCTCATCCGGCAAGAGGAGGCATGCAGTGGGGAGGTGCTCCTGCAGCGGGGCCGTTTCGCCATGGCTTCCCGGGCATGCCTTTTGCACACGAAGAACCATGGAGGCCGCCGGGATATGGAGAGGAGGCAGGATGGCGTGGACAGGTCGGCCAGCGGCTGTACATGCCGTCAAAGCTGACACGCATGAATTTTCCGAAGTTCCATGGCGGCGATGCTTTGGAGTGGTTGGAGAAGGCAGAACTGTTCTTCAGTTATCAGGAGGTTCACGAAGGCCAGTGGGTGCAGTTAGCATCGTTCCATCTGGAAGATGATGTTTTCCACTGGGTGCAGTGGTTTTTGAGGGGCAAGGATTATGTGCCCTGGACGGACTTTGTGGACGGATTTACCGCTCGCTTTGGGCCGTTGGAGTACGAGAACTTTGAGGCACTCCTGCAGAAGCTTCGTCAGAAGGGTACCGCGATGGAGTACCGTACCGAGTTTGAAAACTTGGCGAACTGAGTACAGTGGGAAGAAAAGATGCTGCTCAGTTGTTTTGTGTCGGGTCTCAAGGACTACTTGCGGGATGAGATACAGTCCTACATGTCCCGCATCTTAAACCATGCGATCAGTCTTGCTTGGATACATGAAGAGCGTTACAACAGGCAACGTACCCGCAGCACAGCACGTACTACGACCACAACCACCACGGCTATGGTCAGGAAGGAATCCACAAGGTCCAAGCAAGCCGGTTGTCACTCGGCTGACTTGGGCGGAACTTCAGGCGCGGAAGGACAAAGGGTTGTGTTTCAACTGTGACGAGAAGTTCGTTCCTGGGCACAAATGTCAGAAAATTCAAGTGTTCATGCTACATGAGGATGGGAAAGAGGAGATGAACGACGGTCCTGAGCCGGAGCTGACAGAGGAGTTGGCAGTGACCGAGTTCGGGGTTTCGCTACAGGCGATGGAGGGTTGCACAGCCCCCTTCACTATGCGCATGGCAGGCAAGATCTGGTGGGAAAACGTGACGATTCTGATTGACAGTGGGAGTACCCACAATTTCATCCACCCCGAGGTGGCGCGCAGACTGGGACACATGGTGGATCAAGGAGCGTCCTTTCAGGTTATGGTGGCCGATGGTAGCAAGCTGCAGTGTGAAGGAGTATTGAGGCAGGTGGAGCTCAACATACAGGGCTACACGGGACGAACTGATGTTTACCTTCTTCCGATCAGAGGTTCCAATATGGTGTTGGGAGTGCATTGGCAGCGCCAGCTTCGGCGAGTCACTTTTGACTGGGATCACATGACCATGGAGTTCTCACAGCACGGAAAGCAGTTCTGTTTAAAGGGCATCAAAGCATCTCCGATTAAGAAGATATCTATTCGAAGTCTTCAACGGCTTGACGAGGAAGGAAGTATGATGGCGGTGTTGTGGGGAATAAGGGCGGGCGACAGGGGGAGCATCTGAGGTACCCGTTCAGATGCAGTCTCTTCTCGATCGGTATGCTGACATATTTTGGGAGCCCCGTACTCTTCCACCACCGCGTTTTCGGGACCATCAGATCGTGCTTAAGGGGGGAGCGGAGCCTACCAATGTCCGGCCATACAGATATCCTTACATGCAGAAGGCTGAGATCGAGCACAGTGTCCGGGAAATGTTAGCTGCAGGGATCATCCGCCCCAGTACGAGTTCCTTCTCCGCTCTGATCATCTTGGTTAAAAAGAAGGATGGTTCGTGGCGGTTTTGTGTCGACTACCGCACACTGAACAGTGCTACCATGAAGGATAAGTTCTTCATTCCTTTGATTGAAGAGTTGTTGGATGAGCTACACGGCGCACAGCGGTTCACCAAGCTTGATTTGCGATCCGGCTATTATCAGATCCTGATGCGGGAAGAAGATATCCACAAAATGGCCTTCCGAACACACGACGGTCACTACGAGTTCCTGATGATGGCCAACGGCTTGACCGGGGGGACGTCCACTTTTCAGGCCAACATGAACGAGATCTTTCGGGAGCTCCTACGGCGCTTTGTGCTGATCTTTTTTGATGACATTCTCATCTACAGCGCCAGTTGGGAGGAGCACTTAGCCCATGTCGAAGAAGTCTTTTCTATTCTCCACAAAAATCAGCTTTATGTCAAACGGTCCAAGTGTTCCTTTGGTTCAGGAGGAGGTGTACTTGGGGCATCTCGTTTCAGCTCAAGGCGTCAAGGCTGACCCCCAGAAGATTGAAAGTATGCTTACCTGGCCGCGGCCGCAGACTATTCGGGCACTGCGGGCTTCTTAGGCCTCACGGGCTACTATCGTCGCTTTGTGAGAGACTATGGCAAGATTGCCAAGCCTCTTACCCAGTTGCTGCAGAAAGACGCCTTCCTCTGGCAGGAGGAGGCTGAGGAGGCCTTCCAGGCGCTCAAGAAAGCGATGACGACGACACCGGTCCTCGCACTTCCAGATTTCAACAAAGAATTTGTCGCGGAGACTGATGCTTCCGGAGTAGGGCTTGGGGCTGTGCTAATGCAGTAAGGGCGACCCATAGCCTTCTACAGCAAGGCGTTAGGCCCCCGGACGCTGGGGTTGTCCACATATGAGAAGGAGATGTTAGCGGTGATTCATGTTGTGGCGCTGTGGCGGCCTTACCTCTTGGGCGACACTTCAAGATCCGGACGGATCATCAAAGTCTTAAACACTTCTTGGAGCAGCGGGTCTCTTCACCTTTCCAACAGAAGTGTGTTACCAAGCTTCTGGGCTATGATTACGAGTTTGTCTACCGGCAAGGAAAGGACAACCGGGTTGTCGATGCGTTGTCCCGCTTGCCTGAGGGTGCCCTTGCCCAGATTTATACACCATTGTTAGATTCCATTGATGAGATCCAGGAGGAGGTGCAGCGTGATAGCGAGTTGCAGACTATTGTCGAGGATCTGCGTCAGGCGCGTGCGACAGTTCCGGGCTACCATCTCCAGAATGACAGGCTTTACTATCGAGGTCGCGTGGTTATTCCCTCACAGTCTGCTTGGCGGACGGTGATGATGCATGAGTTCCATTCGTCACCGACGAGGGGGCACGCCGGTGTTCTCCACACTCTTCAGCGCACACGGGCCAATGTGTTTTGGAAAGAGATGCGCCGGGATATTCAGTTATTTGTTCAGCAATGTGACACTTGCAAGCGCCAGAAATATGAGACTACTTCCCCAGCCGGGTTACTTACGCCCTTGGAGATTTCGCACCAGATTTGGGATACTGTTTCCATGGATTTCATTGATGGTCCTGCCCAAGTCTAAAGGCAAGTCCGTCATCTTGGTGGTGGTCGATAATTTGTCCAAATACGGACATTTCCTCGCCCTGAGCCATCCGTACACCGGCGAATCTGTCGCCGCTCTTTTTGCCCGCGAGGTTGTCCGCCTTCATGCATATCTCGGGCAATCATCTCGGATCGTGATTCAACGTTCGTTGGCAACTTTTGGAAGGTGTTGTTTCGCTTACAAGGGACCTCTTTACGTTTCAGCACGGTCCACCATCCACAGACAGATGGCCAGACAGAGGTACTCAATCGCGACGTGGAGACATACCTTCGCTGCTTCGTTATGGATGAGCCGCGCACTTGGACGAGTTGGTTGCATTTGTATGAGTACTGTTACAACACGCCCTACCATTCTGCCAGCAAGCTCACCCCCTTTGAGATTGTGTACGGTCGTCCTCCTCCTTCACTGAGCAATTATGAGCCGAGTACTATGGCGTTGGCCGCGTTTGATCGTGCACTCCGTGATCGTGACCGCACGCTGGCCACCTTGCGCGAGAATCTCCGGACAGCGCAGGATCGCATGAAGACACGGGCTGATAAACATAGGGCGGATCGCGAGTTTCAGGTGGGGGATGAGGTCTTTCTCAAGCTCTGCCCCTTCCGGCAGTTATCTGTGGCACAGCGGACGAACCAGAAGCTGCCACCCCGTTACTATGGTCCCTTCCAGGTCACCCGACGGGTTGGGCCGGTTGCTTATACGTTGGCATTGCCCGAATGATCGCGGATACATCCGACTTTTCATGTTTCCTTGTTAAAGCGGAAAATCGGCGACACTATTCAGCCCAGTCCTCTCTTGCCCGAGACTACCAGCGCGGGCGAGCTACGCCTGATCCCTGAAGACATTTTGTTGATCAAGTGGAAGCGCTGAGGCACGGTGTACTGTCCTGAGTTACTAGTCAAGTGGAAGAATCTACCAGCAGAGCACAACACCTGGGTCGACTTATTGGAGTTTCGGGAGCTCTACCCTGATTACCATCTTGAGGACAAGCTGGTTCTCGATGGGGAAGGGAATGTTACGCCCCCGACGAAGCCCGGCTATTTGGGCGTAAGTACACGAGACGGCGGGAGAGATGCGGAGGCGACAACGGGGCAGAACCAACTGGTTCAGCCCCCACTCTTTGAAGAACCGGCCCTCGGGGGCTGAACCAACCCGGTTCAGCCCCCCATTGGAGCCGGCCGGCCCCCTTGGCCGACCGACCTTGGGTCCGGGTATAAATATACCCGGAACCCCCCTTTTGGAGACAAGCAAGAATATTCAGGTTTTTCCCTCTTCTCTTTCTCAACCCTAATTTTCAAATCTTCTCTAAATCTTTATCTACCTCCCCCTTCTTCTCCTAACACCCTCATAGTTTGTGAGACTCATAGTTTATGAGTATTTATTTGTAATATGAAACTTAAATTATCAATAGTAATATATGTGGTTTTGATTTCATGTTTGTTTAGATCTCCGAAATAATAGTTGTTTGTTTAAATAATTATTGTGATATGCAAGGGCCGCGCGCTCTTGCTTTGGCCTTTCACGCAGAGGAAAGCCTATGTTTGTTTTGCCTTATTGAATTATTTTTCTATTGCTAAAATCATGTGTGTGATTAAATTATTTATTGTTGATTTTGATTTATCCGTTGGGTTTTGCATTACATGTAGGATTAGGGCATCGTTAATCCGCCGCCTATAAATTCGTCCTGCGTCAAAGTACCTCTGAAAATCACAGTTAACCGCAATAACTTCCCACAAAAAAGCAGTTACCGCTGGGCTTTTCTGCTATTCCACCCCAAACGAGACTTCCATGTCCCGTTCCTTCCACGAAGGATATCCCCACCACCACGAAGTCTACTACCCTCCCTGTAAAACAAACCCCTCCTCTATCCCATTATTCCCAAAACAAAGCCCCTGTTTCAAACATCCAGAAGCACTCGACTTCTATTTCTCTTTCAAACTACTCCAAAATACCCTCCTCCGGCCAGTTAACAAACACCCAAACATTATTCACTGTTCCAGCCATTACTTCAACAGGATCTCCTCTAGCCGACCTGCAATCACGCATACAACCACCTGCAACCATAAATAACTGGGCCAATTTCCTGAACCCATTCCAGAGTCCCAGACATCATGCAATCCGTCTGACCACCCCACCTCTTCCCCTCCACAACCTCACTGTCATCCCATTATCACAGCAGACGTACCTTCCACCTGAGTCCCCCGTTGCAGGAAATCACTTCCAGAAATCTGAATTCAGTGCATAACTGCAATTATCGCACTGTCCAGACCTCTGAATCAGCTTCTTACCACCTCCCCGGACTTCTATTTCCTGTGTAAGTTTTTTTATGAAGTCTGTATTACTTATTGTTGAATGTTTGGTGGATAATCATATTATTTGAGATATTAATTGTGGTTATAATTCGACTAGCATTCTTAAGTCTTAACTAAAATTCGACTAGCAATTTTTCATTTATCTAATACTATAATATCAATTGTGGTTATTTGCGGATTCCTTTAATAAATTCATAATTTATTGTCATTTAATTGTTGGACAATTGTATGTGCATTACATCATTTTGATTTCCACACGATATTACACTACACTTGCACTCATTCATTAGAGTTCCTGATGGGGATCCATCGGATCATACACCAAGAGGGGTTCGCCGCAAGGCAGGGCCCATGTTCGTGTGCTCGTGCAAGAGGGCTTGATCGGCTCGCCGATCCGACTCGGCGGATGCGTCTGAATCCGTGTCACAAATCTTTTTCATATATTACTTTCTTATTTTTCATATTTTATTTGATGTATATGAGTGGCCCCACCTGCGACCAAACATAGTCGTCGATGATGGGATGTCCTAGTTATAAATAGGCTGCTAGTGGGCTGAATTAGGGTATTGCGGATTTTGGAGACTCTATTCCCGGAATCCCGCGATCCCCCCACGGTGCCAACTCCATGGAACCCTACGGTGACGACTTCTAGGTGTGTATCTTCCTTGCCAAGGTATTCCATAACCACAAACACCTTTTCCACCTCTTCCAAACCCTATTCGCCGCCTCTAACCCCACTAACAGTCGGCCACCATGTTGGTTTCATTCCCCCACATCAACCGAATGCCCACAAGCAAACCTACCCCCGCTTCCCTCTCTAATCCGCCTCCCAACAGCCGCCGCTCCTCCTAGCACCTCTACAGCCCACCGTCGGCCACTCCACCACCCAAATCCACTGCCGCCCCTCCCTCTTACCCCTACAGCAGCCACCCAACAAAACCCTAGTTTCCCCTTGCCTCCAACCCACCCCCACCCCTTGGAGCCACCCTCACAGCCCTCCCTTCCAGATCAGTCCACCAATTCCACTACCTGTCCCTCATTCCCGAGCTCGGATCCGCTCTCAAATCATCGAATCTATCCTCCCTCGCCCGAATCCACCCATACGTAGCCGAATCTACTCATTTTCAGCCTGATTTTGCCTTCCATCGTCGAGGACAGTCACCTACGTTATTTTCCCGTCTCTGGTTCCCCATTGGATCGCCGTCAAAACGCATCCGGATCTGAAATCTTCATTGTCTTGATCAGCCCACTACTTGGTGAGTCTTTGTTATATTGGACTATTATTTTCAACATATTTATATTGGATTGGACGCTATATTTGCTTGAAAATTTTGCCTGCAAAAAATCGTTTTGAGTCGCTTGGGACTTGCATGTGGGATTCATTCGTCGTGCTTTGCCTTAGCCCTCCGAGCGGAGGAGAACTGTTAATTATTTGCTTATTGAATGCTTATTCTGTTTTTAAATATTTTCTGTTGGTTGAAATCTTTACTGCTCGTATTAATTTGTCGTCGTTACTGACGGTATCATTGCATTTATGTTTTGGTTAGTATGTCCAGTTTCATTTTCATCCCTAAAGGTCTTGGATTTGTGCACCCCCGTAACCTACCCTACATCAGTTCCATTATGGCACAAATGCACAATTACACCAGATCACTCACCACACATGTCCTGCGTCATCACATGTGCTACTTTTCAGGTATCTCAAAATACATTTAATGGCATCTCGATCGAAGTATGGCTGGTATCAGTTGAGTGGGCAATTTATAGTCTAATGGAAGAGGAGTTTGCTCAATAGGGATTGTTTGAAATTCTTCAACTAAAAGACCCATGATCAAAGGAGGTGGTGGTAACCCCTCCAATGTTTGTAGAGGGATCGATAAGGTGAGCAATTGAAGAGGAAAGTAATCTTTGATGTCCAATATGTTTCCCAGACCCTACCCTACCACTGTGTGTTGGTTGCTGGATATGTGTTGGGATAGCCATGTAGCTTGCAACAAATAACTCGTATGTGACGATGTTTCTGGCAATTATCATAATTCTCAACAATGGTGTCGAGGAGGACGAATGTGATGGTAAAATCAATCACAGTTAAGGTCGAGTAATCTTGAAGAATAGTCTGAGTGAGTGAACAAATTTTATTCTAGTTCTTATAACTTATAAGGCTAATATTAGGGTGTCATCCTAATATTTGCACTCATAAGATACCAAATTCTCAATTTACTCTTTGAAACCAAGAAAACAAAACTCAATTGCAATCTCTCTATCACGAATCACTTCCATGCATTCGGTACATTTCTTAATTTTTGGATTAAGGCAGTCAAGTCCTCGATTTAACTTGCTAATTTTTGAGTAATATTGTGGAGTAGACAACTCCCACTAAATTATACGTGCAATCCGAGATCTAAGTTGATTTACCTAAGCATGGTTACATTAGCAAGAGCAAGTGTCTTTGTCTTGAATCCAAACCTCAGATGTTTTTTCAAGAACAATATAGTTTTGATATATCAACTTATCCAAGGAACTAACAAGACAGGACATTACCATTGACTCGTTTCTCCTGAGAAAGAGGGTGTAGTGGTTCCATAATAATGCATCAACATAATCAAATCCTTGCCAAAGAGCTGAATAAATGAAGTGAGATCAACCCAGACAATTAGTATCATCGAGTGTTACATTGTTACAATAATGACGATGACTTGATATGAAAATTGTTCAACTCTTGGTATATTCTCGTAAGCCTGCTGAGAAGATCCCACATAATCAACTACCATGTTTGACATCCAATCAAAAAATTGGAAGATGCACCTAAACTAGCGAGAGGAACCCATCTGAAAGAGCAGCAGACAGTTGCAAGTTGATGGTGGATCGATGATGAGCAGAAGGCTTTAAATTGCTTGAATTAAGTGATCAATCAACCTAATTGTGGTTAGCATGAAGAAGCCCGATGAAGAGGCGTGAATGCACGGTGAAGAGAGTGATTGATCAACCTAATCTTAGATAACACGAGATCGGTTGCAGGCGGGATCAATTAAGTTGTAGTCACATATGTCGACCTAGTTTCCAAGAACAGGCCATAGCTCAATGACAGAAATAGGAATTCAACGAGTGATCTTCAATTGTTCTTTCCATTCCCCTAAGATATTGATATTTTAGTATTTTTGAGTGTAATCATGGTTGTCAGGATCGCGATCCAGATCATATAATCTTACGACCCCACTATCCAAATTTTGTAAATCGATCCAGATTTTGTAAATCGATCCTTGATCCAATCCTACCATCCGAACGGATCCAACCTCGAAATGATCTCATCTAGGATCTCGATCCTGGCAACCTTGAATGTAATCCATAGATTCGGCATATAACTCAGTCCAGCTTGATTAATCGCCATCTCTAGCTCAAAATCTGGCCCAAGACCACACAAAAAGGTCATGATCTTCAATTGTTCCTAACATTGCTGCATAACCCTTACATCTTAGAGAAAAGATGAAGAGGATTATGTTCCTCAACCGGCATACTAAACTCTCCAAAGCACTCCATGGATTTTGACCTATCCGCAAGCTTACTCAAATTGTTGCTTCCCAAGTATAACAACACAAGCTCAATAAACTTTTAGTATATAACAACCAACCACGTTATGAACGGAGGACATCATACAATCAAAAATCATGCTCATAATCTGATCATTTTATTGCTCGCATAACAAGATTCCTGGCAAAGGTGGATCTTGAGCAAACTAGTTTTTCTTGTCCCTTCCAACTATATACATTCCACAGAACAATTCTTGATGCCCTTCATCTTCATTAAGTTAAAAAGACTCATTGCCACACTAGTCAACAATCATATTTGCTAAACTTAACTCACTCAAATCAATAATAGTAGGCATCTCAAATAAACATATGGCATTACCATTCTAAAGTAGTTTCTCTTCAGAAAATTAATTGTCATGCCCTGAAAAAACGAAAAACAAGAACTCAAACCAAATGGGGAGATGACATATGGTATCCTGCTTGAAATATTTTAAAAAGACTACGAGCACTTTGAAACTTGCAACAGTAATGATAGAACCACCAATGGAATCAGTAACGATGATGAAAAAACACAATGGAATCAACCCATTGTTATTCAACTACTATAGTAAGTCACCCTTCGAAAACTCGCAGTGGAAACAAATACGAAGAAGAGCAAAGTAAAAAACCTCAACCCTCATTCCACAATGGAACCAGCAACAACAACATTGCCAAAGGGCGGAGGAGAGGGAAGAAATGAGGGAATGAAGGTCACGGAGATAGTGAAAAACAATAGTGGCAAGTCCTAGCCCTCATTCCACAAACACTATGATGACGAATCCGCTCAAAAGAAATCAAATGGAATGGCGAAAGAAGAACTTGTAACATGGATACCAAGATGAAGTTGCATTCTCTTTCTTAAATTGTTGGATAGTGTTAGAAAAGCCCAATTAAGGGCCCATGTTTTCTTCTTTCTCTCTCCTTGTATTAGTCCCACATCATGTATTAGGATTTCTCTCTTCTTTCTTCTCCTATATAAGTGTGTGTATACTTGTAACTATTTATTCAAGAAATATATACAAGGTTTTGGTCCTCTCTTTACATGGTATCAGAGTCACCGGTCTCCACCTTGTATTCGTTCTACTGCTTGCGGTCTACAGGTTATGTCCGCCCGGACTTGCTTGTCCGGCCTGTTCTCCTGGAAACCGCCTGGTGTTTTTCTTTTCCCTCCTAACCGCCATATCGTGCGGTCTGCCCCCTTTTAACAACTCTCTCTCCTCGTGGCTTCCACTTCTCCTCCTCCTCCTCTCTCTCTTTTATAAACTCTCACGTGGGTCCCACTTCATCTTGTATCTATCCGCGCGGTCTTCCTCCATATCCGCGCAGCCTGCTTTCTCTCTTCCCGCTTGTGGCCTCACCGTGACCGTGCGGACTTTCTCTCTTTAGGCTAGCCGCTGCGACTTGTCTTGTCGATTAGCGGTCTCTTCTTTTGCTGCAAGCCGCATCCTGGTCGCGACTCATCTTGTCGCTGGTGTGTCCATCGAGACCGTGCGGCTTCTGCCTCTACCGCACCTGCTCTTCTCTATTCGGCTTCCCTCTAGCCGTCCGGCCTCCTTATGCTAGCCGCCCGGCCTCCTCTTTGCTAGCCGCCCGGCCTCCGCTCTGTTAGCCGCCCGGACTCCTCTCGGCTCGCCGCCCGGCCTTCCCTCTGCTAGCCGTCCGGCCTTCCCTCTGCTATCCGCCCGGCCTCCTCTCTGCTAGCCGCCCGGCCTCCTCTCTGCTAGCCGCCCGGCCTCCTCTCTGCTAGCCGCCCGGCCTCCTCTATGCTAGCCGCCCGGCCTCCTCTCTGCTAGCCGCCCGGCCTCCTCTCTGTTAGCCGCCTGGCCTCCTCTCTGCTAGCCGCCCGGCCTCCTCTCTGTTAGCCGTCTGGCCTTATCTCTGCTAGTCGCCCGGCCTCCTCTCTGCTAGCCGTCCGGTCTTTCCTTCTGCTAACCGCATGGCGTCTGATGATTCCGCTGCCACCTCTGTTGCGTCCTTCTCTGCGTAAAGTATCACATGTCTCTCTCATAATCCTTGTTGGATTGTTGATTCCGGCGCTACTCACCATATCACCTCCCAGAAACCCACAGCGTATCTACAGACGCCTCATCCTGCTCGCATCGCTGTGGCCAACGGTGACATCCTACCAGTCTCTGGCTCCGCTGCTCTTCAGCTAACGCCGACCCTTTCTCTTTCCTCGGTTCTTCACGTTCTGGGGTCTCCTTTCAATTTACTATCTGTTAGTCGTCTCACAAACGACATTGATTGTTGTATTACCTTTTCACCTTCTTCTTTTCTTATGCAGGATCGCCGCACCCGGAGTACCATTGGTAAGGGGCAGCTGGTGAATGGGATGTACATCTTGGATATCCCACCACCTCTTCTCTCTGCCATCTCCACTGTTGATTGGCATCGCCGCCTTGGACATGCTCCCCTTCCGATTCTCAAGCGGGCTCTTCCTGATATACCTTTACGGGAGTTCTCTTGTGAATCTTGTATCTACGGCAAACAACATCGTTCTTCTTTCCCCTCTGCCTGTACCAGGAGTAGTACTCTCTTATCTTTAGTTCATTCTGATGTCTGGGGTCCTTATAAAATCTCTAGTATTTTTGGCGTTCGCTATTTTGCCACGTTCATTGACGATTACTCTCGTACCACGTGGCACTATTTACTACATGATCGAACTGAACTTACCTCTGTATTTTGCACCTTTTTACTTGAGATGCGTACGCAGTTCGCTACCCCCCTCAAAGTAATTCGCACTGATAATGCTCGGGAGTATACGGGTCGTGCCTTCTCCAATCTCTGCACTGAATTTGGTGTCATCCATCAAACTTCATGTGTGTATACCCCTCAGCAAAACGGGGTGGCAGAACGCAAAAATCGTCATCTTCTCAATATTGTGACTCTCTTATGTTCCAAATGCACGTTCCAATCGAATATTGGAACTTTGTTGTATCCACCGCCTGTCATCTCATCAACCGCCTTCCCTCCTCTGTTCTTGATTTTGCCTCACCCATCCAACTCCTCTATCCCTCCATCAACCTCACCTCTCTCACACCGCGGATCTTCAGGTGTGTTTGCTATGTCCACCTTCTTGGCCCTCCTTCCGACAAACTTGCTCCTCGGGCCGCCAAATATATGTTTGTTGGCTACTCCCGCACTCAAAAGGGGTACGTCTGCTACTCTCCTACTGACGGCAAGTTGGTCGTTTCTGCGGATGTCACCTTCTGCGAACACCAGCCCTTCCACTTACCCAGCACCACCTCATCTTCTGCTCCCTCTATTCTCCGGCCTGCTGTACCGGTCACGCCATCTGTGTCGTCTTCTTCCTCCTCTCCCCCCGTTCCTCCTCGGGTTCCTCCACCATTTATCCGTGTCTACTCTCGTCGCCCATCCAAGGATGCTCCCGTGACCCAGCTCCCCGCCACCAGCGATACCTCGGCTACGGCAGATCACGCTCCCGTCTCTACAGCTCATCCCTTGGCCAACTACATCCCTCTACATCGGCTCACGCCGCCTCTCTACGCGTTTGTCACCTCTCTCTCCTCTATTTCTATACCTAACAATGTGTAGGAGGCGCTTCAACACCCAGGGTGGAGGGCCGCTATGAACGATGAAATGCGGGCTCTCTGGGCTAACCAGACCTGGGATCTGGTTCCTCTTCCTGCTGTCCACACCTCTGTTAGCTGCAAATGGGTCTATGTCATTAAACATGCGGCGGATGGCACTATCAACCGTCTGAAGGCTCGCCTCGTGGCACGGGGCTTTACTCAGCAACCTGGCCTTGATTACGAGGAAATCTTCTCTCCCGTGGCCAAATTGAACACGGTCCGCGTTCTCCTCTCCTTGGTTGTTCATCGTCACTGCCCATTTATCAGCTGGACATTAAGAATGTCTTCCTCAACGGCGATCTACAGGAGACAGTTTATATGCAGCAGCCTCTCGGGTTTGAGACCACGGGGGAGTCTTTGGTATGTCACCTTCGGAAATCCATTTATGGTCTCAAACAGTCCCCGCGTGCGTGGTTTGAAAAGTTCAGTAAGGTGGTTTGTGCTAGTGGCTTCACTCGGAGCTCGACTGATTTTTCTCTCTTCACCCGACACCGGTCAATCGGGACTGTGATTCTTCTGGTCTACGTTGACGATATACTGATTAATGGCGACGACAAGGCAGGAATACAACAGATCAAGGAACAGTTGAATTCTGCCTTTCAGGCCAAAGATCTGGGCAACCTTCGGTACTTTCTTGGGCTCGAGGTCGCACGACGCCCTGATGATCTTGTGTTATCTCAAAGGAAGTACTGTATGTACCTCCTTCATGATGTAGGTTATTCTGGGTGCAAACCTGCGGAAACTCCTATGGACGCAAATCACAAGCTCTCGGCCCATAGCTCTGACTCTGACAAGCTGCTTACAAATCCGGAATATTACAGACGTTTGGTCGGGAAGCTGATCTACCTTACGGTGACTCGACCAGACATCTCATTTGTTGTGGAAGTTGTGAGTCGTTTATGCACGCTCCTCGGACATCTCATCTTCAAGCTGTCGAGCGCATCCTTCGATATCTCAAGATCGCCCCCGGACAAGGACTCGTGTACAAGCCATCCACATCTTTATCTCTTGTTGTGTATTCTGACGCTGACTATGCAGGATTTATTGATGATAGGCGCTCCACAACTGGGTTCTGTACTTACTTTGGTGGACACCTCATAACTTGGCGTAGCAAGAAACAGATTGTGGTTGCGCGTTCCTCTGCTGAAGCCGAGTACCGGGCTATGGCTACTGTTGTTTCTGAGCTAACCTGGCTTGAAGGCCTTCTGGGAGACTTAGGTGTTCGTCTCTCATCTCCGACAACCTTATTTTGCGACAGTCAGGCAGCAATTCATATTGCCAAGAATCCGGTTTTTCACGAACGAACAAAGCATACCGAAGTTGACTGTCACTTTATCCGGGAAAAGGTACAGTCAAAGAAGATAGATTTGGAGCATGTTCCTGCTACCGACCAAGTTGCGGACATCCTGACGAAAGCTCTCTCCAGGCCGCTATACTATCAGTTCTTATCCAAGCTTGGTGCCTACGACTTGTACGCTCCAGCTTGCGGGGGAGTGTTAGAAAAGCCCAATTAAGGGCCCATGTTTTCTTCTTTCTCTCTCCTTGTATTAGTCCCACATCATGTATTAGGATTTCTCTCTTCTTTCTTCTCCTATATAAGTGTGTGTATACTTGTAACTATTTATTCAAGAAATATATACAAGGTTTTGGTCCTCTCTTTACAGATAGAAAGAAAGGCGGATACACAAGGATTCTTAAAAACATATATTCAATATATTTACCTCTTTATTTATAATTGAGAAGCATAACAAATCAGTCTCATTTAATTGGATAATACATTAATATTATTCTACCAAATATCATAGAAATAGCGGGAAAAAACAATAATCCATCTCTAAAGCTACTCAGAAAGGAAATATGAAAGCATAATGAGCAATCCTTGGAATAAAGCATATACCTCAACAACAGGTTTGGCAACAACTTCATAAACACGTTTTTGTGAAGCTGATTCAGTAAGAACTTCATCAAATTCATAGGTTTCTGACTCCCAATTGTTCTTTCGGAGCTTTAATCTTTTAACCTGTGGATCATCAAAACATAAATTTTGCCTTTATATTGAATATATTGAATCCAAACAAAGAGCTTTATTTTTGTATGAACAATTATACACTTAGTAGCAAATGCTTGTGAAAGAACCTCGGGCTGCAATTCGACACAATCAGCAAAATCAGCATCAGATGCCAACTCTTCTGAATTTTGGGGCCTGAGCCTTACAGCAACACGAACTCTTCCCAGAACTGCTCGATACAGATAAGAAACAGGAAATTTCAGCAACGAAAAGGAAATCAAACAAACTTAAAATATTTAAAATTTAATCATTGTTTCTAAGATTCATGTCAAATTTCTATGTATCTCAAACTTCACTTTAGCTGCATAAATCAGATTATTTTCATCCAGTAGCATTATGTTAAGAGCTCGCCGTATGCATTGGTGGAGTTGCTGGAGAATGCCCGAGGCAGGAGAGAGACGGTGACGGAGACGGAAGATGCCATAGCGGAATCGCGGCTGGCTAGGCGAGGTGTGCTAGGAGAGAGAGCTAACAAAAGCTCTTAAAGACCAGGGAAATAGAACTTGATACTTGGATTCCTCATTCCATACATCACATGCCTTAAAATAAGCTCACATGACTCCATAAATAACAATTTCTAACATCTAACCCCTAACCACTACTAAAAGACACATAAGTAATAAAGGACAACAATAATAAAGACATGTGAAGCCCAGAACACATCATTGAAAACAAATGTAATAAACATAAATAAATTCATGACTCTGAGAGCATGCAAATGTCGTGATTTTTTGTCCATCACTCTTCGAAAAATACATAGAGAACATAAATACTCCATGAGAAATGAATAAATTGTTGGGTATGTATGCTGCCTAGGGTGCAACTCCGGTCGGTTTCGATCGGTTTCACCCAAAATCAAGAACCGACACATATAGGTGCCTCGAATCTCACAGGAGAATGGGGAATCGGCCAGTCGGTCACCACTTGGATTTTGGTGGGATCAGCAGAGACTCCAGTGTTGTCGACGATGTGCCCCAAGTATGAGACCTTGTCATTTCCAAATGAACATTTGGCCTGCTTCAAGAACACTTATGCACTCGAATGAGCTGAATGACAGTGCGCAAATAGGTCAAGTGTGATGTCCATGTCTTGATGTACACGATAATGTCGTAAAAAAAAACAAGAACACAATAGCACAACGTGTCATGGAATACCTCATTTATGAGAGCTTGGAAGGTGGACGGTGCGTTGGTGAGCCTGATGGGCATAAAGAGGAATTTGAATTGGTCATAATGGGCGCAGAAAGAGGTCTTCCCAACGTCAAGCGGGACCATGCACACTTGTTGGCACCCGGAGCATAAATCCAACTTGGAGAAGTAGCGGATGTCATGCAACTCGTCAAGTAATTCCTTGACAACTGAAATAAGAAATTTGTCTTTCACCGTCCGTGCATTCAACGCACGGTAGGCAACCTCCACATGTCATCCATCTTATGGACCAAGAAAACTGGGGAAGAGAAAGGGGAGACAGTGTGACGAATGATGCCATGTTGCAGCATGGAGGTTCGATGTTGCTCGATCTCATCCTTCTGCAGAAAAAGGATAGTGATTGTGTCGGACGACCACAGGGGTTGTGTTTGGCATGAGGCAGATTCGGTGATCATGTAGTCCTGGTGGAGTAAGGCTCATTGGGAGACCATGTTGTCGCTGAACTCCTGCAAAAGAGCGTAGGCGGTGTGTTGTGTCATCTGCCTGCACTAAAAATGATCGCCGCAAAGTGGCTGAGAAGTAACCCTGTCATTCTGTTTGGTGGGAGCCACGACCCCAACTCATCGTAAGATGATCAAAACCCAAAGCAGTGGCCCCAAGGTGCACATCCATCAAACCCCCAAGACGGCCTCAAAGCCCCGAGGAGCTATCACCCAGAAATTCACGTGTGAATGGTACTCCGCCACAATAATTGGAACGGCTCGACAAACTCCAGAGCAAGTCATCGCACTGCCGCTGGCCACAGCGACATTGAAGCGGCTCCGGGGAGTCATGGAGAGCTAAAGACGGCCAGCAATGTGCCCACTGATGAAATTATGGGTACTAGGTACCTCATGTCGCTAGATCTTCAGCAAAAATACCATGAGAGCGGCCAACATCTGGTCGGACACAATAATCCGCATTTGAACTGTCTCCCTTGCGTGGAGGTCGGGAATATCGTGTAGAGAAAGAGCGGGTTTCCGGGGATCATCATCCCCCACCTCCTCGGAGGGTCCTCGACCTCAAGCCAGAAGAAGCGCTTGCACCGGTGACCGCAACTGTAAGTTTTGTCACAATTGTAATAGAGGCCCATGGCTCGACGGTCAGCCATTTCTTGGGTCGGCAGGCGTCAGATCGCGGTCGGGTAGTCGCCCTCCTTGTTCTTGTAAGGCATCCTGCTAGACTGAATCAGTAAATCATTGAAACCCTCTACACAAGGTGCAAGTCAGACTATACTTTCATTCTTACTCACGCCACCCCCCTTTACTAACCTTGAGTCACCCGCCCTTTCCGTTCCTCGAGCCCCACCACACAACACCATATAGAGCTACCCTTTTTCGTCAATCTTAATAACACGATGAAGAAACGCAAATTGGTGTAGAAATATTGGACTTGGAATTTGTTGTCCTCTTATTTCTGGAGAAAATTGTGTATGTTGATTTTCAAGTTCAAGGCGCTCACTTATGAATTATGATTTCACAATCTTACACCTTGATCATAATATTTTTCATGTTTGTCCTAGCAAATTTTCATCATTTTCTAATTAGTTTTACTTTCTCGTTTGTAACACCCACTAATGTAATTCTAAAAGGTACTTCTTTCTTCGTTCTCTACCCAGTTCATCGATGTTCGACAACATTTATCGTAGCACTTCGAACCATGTAGTCTAAAAACGGCATGAAAGCTATAATTATAAGAGAAATCCATTGGAGGTTGATACTTCTCCCAAAGTTCTAAATAAAATATGTTCATCCACAATAGACCTTAAAATTCGATTAATTCACTGTCTGATCATCCATATAGGGTGAAAGGTAGTACTAAAGCTCATGTTCATCCATGAACTATGACGAACTTGTTTCTACAAACTCAAACTAAAGTTCTCTCGCAATCTGGCATTATGCTCTTTGATGTATTAGAGAATCTCAATATCACAACAATACAAATCTCTTATTACTTTGATTAAATTAGTAACTTTATCATTTTATCTATAATGATACCCATGAGGTCATTGTTGCAACTTGACTTTGGCAATTATTGCACAAAGTCCATGGTAATATCAATGAATTTCATTTAGGAATTAATAGCGGTTGCAAAATCAGTTGGGCTTTTGAAATTCCGCTTTAACTATATTACGTATTTGTCAATGGTTGTATGATAAATAGTATTTTACAGCATTTACAATGCTACACATTTTTCCTAGCATCTTGGTACATTTGGTATGATAAACAGTATTTTACAACATTCATTGTATAACCCGTAATTCTTCAAAATCAGAAATGTCTAAGGAGACGCCTATTCGCAGACCATTCAGCTCGTATGGGCGAGTACCCCTCTTAACTAGCGAGTATGGGCGAGTACTCCTCTTAATTCGCGAGTATGGGCAAGTGCCCCATGTAACTTGCGACAATGGGCGACTATGGGGGACTATGGGGGCATGGGCGGGCATGGGCGGGCATGGGCGGGCATGGGCGGGCATGGGCGGGCATGGGCGGGCATGGGCGGGCATGGGCGGGCATGGGCAAGTAGCTCTCGTAACTCGCTAGTATGGGAGAGTATCCAAAGCCCCCAAAGGTATTCTCGCGTACATACCCCCCTAGGATTCGTTTATAAATAGACCCCCAGGGATACTAGGAATGACACTTTGGAAGATGTTGAGATCCCCCCAAGTGTGATGCTCGCCAAGTTCGTGCCTTCCTCGTACCTCGCTCAGCCTTTTGGTTGTGGAGGGAAATTTCTCTCAAACTTATGAGTACGTGGTGGGACCTCCTTGCTAAAGTACCTGGGGTATGATTGTAGACATCTCTCTCTCCTGCTCTTGTGTAATTTGAGTTGCGGCGTTCGACCGCAGGATCAGTAACCTCAGGTTGCACTTAGATCGGAATTTTTGAAGTCGGAATTTTTCCTGCTTCAACACTCGTAATGCTACATTTTTCCCTAGCATCTTGGTATATTTGGTACAAGGAGATGAGAGTTGTGTGGTTCCTAGATTAAATCTCATTGAAGTCCATTGGATTAGGCAAGCACATCTCTCTGCTTCTCCTACCATACAAATTTATAATTTTGGACTCTTGGAACAGCTCCCCTTGTTGTAAGAGAAAGATCATCCAATTTTCAGTATCACACTTTTATAATTCAATGTGCCTCCTACCATATTTTCATGGATTATCAAGGTCACCAACTTTGGTAAATTTCAAACACTCCCTCTACCTCAAATTTAGCTCGTCATGAGTAAATACACAATATGGAATCTAATGATGTGAATATTTCACATTTAACTCCATAGAGATAGTGCCATGAGATCTTTTTTGTGAAACATTCTTGCGGCAACTTTCAGGCCATGAATCAGATAAAATTCTTCATTTTCCTTTAATTTCTCAGGAACATGCATCATAATTTTCCCATGTTAGCTTTAGAACCCATCTCAACCATTTGAAGAAGGTGGCATTGTAAATAAGAAATCATTTGGTTCTTGAGTTGAGGTTAAGACAGAGATCTGCGTTGTCATAAATCTCGTTTTCAATCTACAAATGTTTTCACACATTTTAGTGTTCTTTTGCATATTCTTCTTTCATTCTACCAGCTCGGTAATCATTAGTGTCAACAAGAAACATGCTGCACAAACTTATGATATTATCTGACATGTTTAAGAAACTACATACTAGAATAGTACATAAATTTGTGCCAATAAGATGCATTGGATCAAGTTTAATGAGATAGTCGGCATATATCTTAAGCCTGCTGGATGGCTTGCACTATGATAGGAGTATAGGACTATTATCACAACCTTGTTGCACATCAATCTTCTAAACACAATTTTTTATTCCACCACCAGAATAGTTGAGAGTAATGTACTATGGATCAGTTTAGATAAAGTTCTGCATGAGAAAATGCTGGGATTATCAAAGTAAAACATTAATGTGCATATAAAATTCTTGTCCCATTTATATGATACAACATAATAACTAAAAAAATGCAACATTGAGCTTTGGATCCTTTATAAACCCTAAACAAGCTGATGGAACAGTCATTTGAGAGACAGAATGATCAATTCAATCCACAAGATTGATCTCAGTTGCAAAACTGATTATTGAGAAGAATGTACTGATTAAGAAAACGAACTCCAAAGTATCGATTATCACGGACATGGACAAAAGCAGATGTTGATTCGAGAAGGGAAACACACACTCGTCTCCCTCCGGTATCCAACCAAACACGGCTGGCACCGCCCAACCTCACCGCTGGCATGCACTAGGTCATCAAATATTCCACCATTTCAGCATCCATGTAAAGCATAACAGCTTCCAACATCTCGAGGTGATCTATGCGCGCCAGTCTGGGAGATCTAAGCGCCCAAATATCCTGCATAGACCTAGCTGAAATCACGCGGAAGATGTTCGAAGCAAGAAAGAGGGAAACAATCTGTAGAGTCTTCCATAACCGGATCTCACATATGATCATCTAAGGTAAGGGAGTAAATAGGGGCTCTGACCTCCGGCGTCGTCTCTGGCGGTGAGTGCCGCGGGGCTGCTGCGACGGACGCCTGTGCCACCGCCGACCGAACCTCGGGTCTTGGCGGTGGGCTTGGGCGTTGTGTAGCTGTAGGAAGATGCGCGATCGAGCTTCATAGGCTTGGGAGTTCCATTTCTGTAGCTCCCGGAAGCCATGGCCTCGAGAAAGCGAAGCAAATGTGAGGACAGTGAGTGTGAGTGTAGGTGTGCTTTGGGGTGGCACGGGGGAAGTAGATATGCGAGGTGGAAGAAGAGATGATGCGAGGTCGGAGGGGGGGCCGTCGGCGGGCGTCTACACGGCGGCGGGGACTGGATGACAGAATGAAAGGAGGCGGGGTAACTTGTAAGAGTTTTTCAGGCCGGACCCTCACTTCTCTCGCTTTTTCGTGTCCTCAACTTTTTTTTTT
This sequence comes from Platanthera guangdongensis, assembly GCA_039583875.1. Lineage (NCBI taxonomy): Eukaryota > Viridiplantae > Streptophyta > Magnoliopsida > Asparagales > Orchidaceae > Platanthera > Platanthera guangdongensis. The sequence continues at coordinate 27,652,455 of CM077152.1, read as the reverse complement.
GGTTCTTTTTATTTGGACTTCACTTGGTCCTCCAATTCTTAGGAGGGAAATTTTTTTGAACCGCTGATCTTTCGATCACAGTTACATTTCTACTTTGTTTCTTCTATTTATTTATTTTTTATTTGCATATTTATTTTTCGCTATTATAAGTTAAATTATATTAACACTTTAAAAAATTTAATTTTCACACCATCATATTATTAATGCATCAAATATAAGCTTGCAAATAGGCTCCGTTTGGCACAATGGTGGCAGTCATCATTTTGAACATAAAAGTGGATGAAGTTCCCACTTTGAACATAAAAGTGGATGAAGTTTTTTAGGTGAATGTTAACGAATGACAATTTAATCGCCATGTTTATCAACGCCGCCACCACCGTCCCAAACACAAATTTTTACAAATATCTTCTTAAGTGGAGATGTTCTTTCATAATTCTTTGAGAAAATATAGAGATGATGTGGCTCTAAAAGAATCGGCATGTTTTTTTCCTCACTTCCCTCCTTTCTCTCTCTCTCTAAAATTATAAAAATAATTAAAAATATAAAAGATGATCCTAAGCTCCTCCCATGTGTGACCCCTAATGTGTGGGGGACTACCAAAATAATTGGTGCAAGCTGCAACGAATACCTCGCACGTGCAAAGCTCGGGTGATGTGGGCTGGATTATTCGTAAGCACAGTACGCCACACAGAGCCTTGCACGCGCGAGAAATTGCTGTGGCCTGTGTATCTAGTAATCGCTAGTATTTACTATAAAAGTGGCCAGAATTCCGACAAAGTAGTTTTACTGGGCTCTAAATTGTACATTTGTCAATTATTAAAGATTATGAACCCTGTTCTAAATCATTGCGTAGAACACTCTTCATCTCATGGATTGAGAGAGGACATAAGTTACCTTTTATAGTTTGTGCTTCTCACTTAGGCATATCGCAGGGTCGTTTCGACATAATTAATGTCGGCTCTATTTGTTTGGTCGTTTCGTAACTTCGCTTTGTGCAAACGTCACCGGAAGAAGGGTAAACAAAAGAACCTCCGGCGACGTTTGCTTCGTTTCCACCCGCCCGCCTTGAGAAACGCTACAAAAAGTTCTGCTTTGAGCAGTCACCTCCCCCCTCCAGTTCGAACTCTCCGCTTCTACCCGCCGGATTGACCCGCCACCGCTAAAACCCGTAATCTTTAGTCATATAAGTTGGGTATCCTCCATTGAAAGCAAAATTATGAGAGGGGCCGTTCTCATGGATGATTCTCTTGTTTTGGGAGGAATCATTTGTGATTGACAATGATATTTAGGCTCCATTTGATTCGGCGGTGGCGGGTCGATCCGACGGGTGGAAACGGAGAGTTCGAATCGGAGGGGGGAGGTGGCTGCTCCAAACGGAGCTTTTTGGGGCGTTTCTCAAAACGGACGGGTGAAAACGGGGCAAACGCCGCCGGAGGTCCATTTGTTTATCCTCCTTACGGCGGCGTTTGCCCAAAACGGAGCTACGAAACGCCCAAATAAATAGAGCCTTAATTTTGGGTTTTTTGGCGGTATTTCCCACCGGTAGACATATCCAAACGGGTATTTCTTTTTTGTTTTAAAAACGAAAAGGAGCTATGTGAAAGCCCTCCCAAACAGGCCCTTATATATTATATATTATTGGATATATATATATATATATTTATATATATATATATATATATATATATATATATATGATTCTCAAAAACTTATTCATTTTAGTATTAGAAATATCTAAATTTGTTAAATCACTAGCAGAACTTGTTGTCATAACTCACAGTACCAAGAAATAATAAGATATAATATTCTAATTAATTACATTTCAAAAATAAATTTTCAAGCCATTCTATTTCAACGCAAGGAAAATCTAAAGCTATAAATTCTAATTTTGTGATACTGGATGGGGTTTCCCTTGTATTTTTTAAGTCAAACTGGCAGGACTCCGGCCGAGAATATTCAAGTGATAGGACCCAACCGAACGAACCACACGCGTGCAAGCCGCACGCGCTCTGAGGGCCCAAAATCACTGTCAAAGGAAATTGGACCAAGCGCGCATGGAGGTCGCACAAAACCGCACGCACGCAGCAGGCGCGCGTAGAGCATACAACACGTGCGCGTCAGGCAGGAACCTTGCGCGCACAAAGGCGCCATGCGCGCACCGGCCGCCGCCGCCTCCGACCGCCCCTGGGCAACCTGCCCGGGCCGCCCAGATCGGTTGAAGGGGCACATCCGTCATTTTGTGAGAACTGGCAATGCAGGTGCCTGGAACGGAGCGACGTCATTCGCCAACTCAAGATTCAACTCAGCGCAATTAGCAACATGTCTCTCTAGAAAATTAAGATCTGTCAAGACGTCCAAGTTTGTTCGCTCCCCTCTGAGCGAAAGGAGCAAGATCGTCAGGAAAGCACGGAGTCCTGTCACGCTCAGAGCTTTCTCTCTCTCATCTCCTCAAGTGTAACGAGGAGCGGCTTGTCGTCATCGCCTTCATTCGAACAACCTTGTAACAAACTCTGAAATAGTGGAAGTTATGTCGACATCAAATCGACCGTTTGATTTTTCACCCCGATTGCGGGTTTTCCGCGTATTCAAGTCTACCTCTCACAATCATCTGAAACTTTGACTGTTTATGCGCTTGACCGCTCAACGGGTCAAGATTGTTCAAAAGGCTCCGTCTAGTAGGAGCCTCAAGCGATTCACAACAAACTTATAATTCGTCGAGATCAGAAATGTCTGAGGATACCTCAGAAGACCTTGTCCAACTAGAATGTGTATAAAAGACCTCGCCCAACTTGAGGGAGCTCAGATTCTCACCTCGTCTCAGACTATTTAGGCACGTGAATATCATTTTGATTAACGCGAGAGTGGTTATTTGCAGACCATTCCACCTCCTTCTTTGGATTTGCCTATAAATAGGACCCAAAGACACAAGTAGAAGACAACTTCACCCCACCCCACCCCATGCTGAGCGAGTTCAGTGTCCGTCTTTCTTGTGTCGAACCCAGCAATGACTTTAGAAGGATAAGTTTTTAAAGACTACCGGGTGTGTGGCTGGATCTCCCCGCTTCAGCACATGAGTCATGTTTGTAAGCAGTTCGAAGCCGTTCTTTGTGCTCTCCAACTTCTTCTCGTCGTGTCTCATGCGAGTCAATCATTAAACTAGTACTCTTTGTTCACCCCTCTAATCAAACTCAGTTAAACCGATTTCGGATTTCAACAGTTACAAGAAAAAAGTTCTCCTTTAACTTTTAAGTGCAAGAGCAATTAAAAAGATATTCTGACAAATTTGAAAAAAAACGTGGATGCACATTTCCTATTATCGAACATATGCTACTGACAGCCAGAGATTTGTTAGACTGGTGTTAAGTGCAACTCTATTTTCACTATGTGCAAACCAGCAAAAAAAAGTCACCCTCAAATAAGACTAAAAGACCTAAACCGTGAGATCACCTAAGTGCAGCCCGGTTCTTTTTTTCAGCCGATTTCTCCCAGTCGGCCCTAATTCCGCATTCTTCCACTGTTTCCTCCCGAATGAAGCATGTCGCCGCCGCTCCCTCCTCGCCTTTCATGTATTGTCGGCGAGAAGTCTTCATCCGCTCCTCCTCTGACCGACGAAACCCCCGACGAAGCACCGTCAATTTGTGCTTCCCTCGATCGATTCGTGCTTCCCGCGACTGAAACCGTGAGATCAGTCCAACCTTCTCGCCGGCCAATGTCTCCCCCGCCTCCAGTTCTTGCCTCCCCTGCGGACGATGAACCTGCACTTTCTCTCACTGATTCTCCTTTGAGGTAAAACTTCCCCGAATCTAGCTTTGTTTCCCTCACTGATATATATGGAGAGAATGACATGATTTCCATTATTTTGTTGTAGGGTCCTCGAGACGCCTTTATTTGGGTCTTCGATCGCTCGAGACTCAGTCACACAACCTTCAGATGATGGTATTGAATATTTGATCCATTGTCCGTCGTTGTTTTAATCCAATTCACTTTTTAAATAAAATGAGTAGTAGTAGTAGTATTTTTTTTCATTTGTAGATATCAAACGGTTCTGTTATGAGAATTCAGATTCATCTACTCGTGTTGATGTTGGCATTCATTTTATCACCTCATATGTTTTTCCAAGTAAGAATGAGATGATGTGTTGGGCTAGAGAAATTGCGAAAGGTTTGGATTTTATCATTACTGTGAAGAGTGCGGATAAATTAACTATTAGGCCTAAACCTAGAGTTCTACTTGGATGTGACAGAGTAGAGTATTATCGTGAAAACCAACGGAACAAAGGATGAGTGAGACAAAATAAAAGAAAATTCACATCAAAAATGTGTGGTTGCATGTTTTCTCTTAAAGGTCAAAAAATACCTGTTCGGATGAGTGGAGTTTGGAAGTGATGTGTGGGTTTCACAATCATGAGCTGCTTCATTTAGAAGCTCATTCGTATACAGGGAGATTGGAACTTAATGAGCAGGCTATCGTCCATGGGATGTTTATTGCAGGTGTCAAGCCAAGGAAAATACTTACATTTTTGAAGCAAAGAGATCCCTCTAACTGCACAAGCTTATGAACAGTATACAATAAAAGAGTGAGAATGCAAAAAGAAGAATTACAAGGTGGAAAATCTATTCATTTCTTATATAAATGTATTACTGAACACAGATACGTTAGTTATAACAGGATTTCCAAAGAGAGTGGTGCTCTGGTGAGTTTATTTTTTGCTCACTCAGTTTCTGTCCAATTTACTAAAATGTTTCCAACTGTCTTTCTTATGGATTGTACCCACAAGGCAAATAAGTATCATTTGTCATTGCTAATCATTGTTGGAGTTACTTCTTCTAATCAAACATTTTATTCAGCATTTGCTTTCATATCAGATGAGACGCGAGATAATTATGTTTGGGCACTCGATTGCTTTAAATCTATTTTGGACCAACATTGTATGTCACAGGTGATTGTAACTGATATAGAAATTTCATTGTTGAATGCTATTGAATTTTTATTTCCGCGAACAAAAAAACATTTTATTCAAGGTACATATTAGTAGGAACATTTTGGCTAAATGCAAAAAAAAGTTTCAAAAATGCCAAGTTGTGGAAAATTTTTGACTGAATGACATATTATTGTTGAGTCGCTTACTAAAGATGAGTTTAGTGAGCGAGTTGCTTCTATGTTGCAAGAGTATAATGAAAATTATCCCGATGTCTGTTCGTATGTGGTTTCTACTTGCTTGAACGTACAATTTTTTTTGTTTCTGCATGGGTAGATAGGTTCTTGCACTTGGATAATTCTACTACGAATCGTGTCGAAAGTGGTCACAGTCGTCTTAAAAATTCCTTAAAGTGTCCGTTGGAAATATAACAACTATATGGAAGACCTTCAATCAGATGTTTATATTACAACACTTGGAGATAAGGAGAGCCTTTGTGGCAAATTACAATTCAACTAAATAGAGAGTTTAGTGGACCATTATACTTTGAACTTGTTGGTCGCGTCTCTTCCACCGCTTTGGACTTGATAAAAAAGAAGAATTCTTAGCGAAGAATGAGTGTGTCGATGTTGGCAATTGCGCACAAAGATGTCGACATGCATTAGGTCTACCATGTACACATGATTTAGTGGCCTATATGTCGAATGCTAACTCATTTCCACTTTGGATGATCCACAACCATTGAGAACAATTGACATTAGATAACACGGTCACTAATGAGAACATAAAAGTTGAAGTTGTGAGTGAAAGTGAATTAGATATTGAAATGGAGGGTATTTTGAAGCGATACAAGAACACAAGTGTTTTACAAAAGCAAGAAATAAAAAAAGAAATTATGCGATATAATGAATCTGACATCAACTCAAACATTAGAGCCTAAGTTACTAAAAATATTGAAAGATCGGCCACAAGGTAGCTACAAAAAGTTTAAGGATGATGCAAATTCTACAAAGCGCAATCCATCTCTATTTGAGTACGTATTGATGGACGAGCAATTATCGCAGTCCACAAGTAAATTACATCCTACACAAAAGGTGGAATTAAAAGAGAGCAGAATGTTACATGTTGTTCAAAGGAAAATGTCACAGTGCATTTCTGAGTGCGTTATAGATGTGATTGATGTATTAACAGATGGTCATTATGGATACAGAGTGGTAAGTAATGCAATGGGCATGGGTACTGATTGTATGAAGGTACGCATATAACTATCACTGGAGCTACAAAGTATGGAAAACAAGTATGATAATATATTTGACAAGGAAAGAAGATTGGTGCTGCTTAGTTCACAAGATTGCAATGTTTCTCCAGCTCAGTATGACAAGTGGATGTCAATGCTGGATATTGGATTAGCGGTTGCTTCTTGCTATAACACAACAATTGTACACTTATCTAGATACCAGTCATTCACGCTTCTACCTTTGCATTCACCTCCTCCGGCGCCTCCCAAGATACTTTACATCGGATTTGTAAATGGTAATCATTTTATTTAACTGCAAATGCGAGACGATTTTCCACTGCCACCTACAATATCTCTTTGAAGAAGACATCGAGCAGAAAATGCGGAGCATTGGGAGAAGTTCAATGAAAAGGATTTAAAGAAAAATTGACTTCAAGGTACAATGATTTTTGTGTTAATACAAATTATTTATCATTTGCTAACATTAAATTTTTAACATGCAGCATTCTACTCAATATATGTGATTTATTTTGGTGACAAGTTTACTCCCCTCATATTGGTAAGTTAATGATTAACTAGAAGTATAACTCATTTTATAAGATTTTTTATAACTCATTTATATTTAATGCAGGTGACAAATAATTTTGGACTAACAATTGAACATATAAAAGAATATTTTTGTTGTATTAAAGTTTTGTATTAAAACAGATTTTACATAGTAATTAGTATGATATTAAATAGCGAAGTGGTAATTTTTTTTTATTTTTTTTGTTTGCACATAACAAATTGATTTGCACATAACCGCGGTTTGCACATAGCCAAAATGGATTTGCATATATAATTACTTTTTTTTAACCTTATATTAAACATCAATTTTAAATAATGATATTAAAATCAGTCGTGTCCAAAAGATTCGGGCCCAGTGGGCCGGCCCGAGCCCGGCCCGGCGAAAGCTCGATTCGGCCCTTCCCGGAAAAAGCCCGTCCCGACAAAAGCCGTTGGAAGCAGCCAGCAGGGCTGCTGCTGGCAGCCATGTCGGCTATCAGCAGCAGATGCTGGCTGTTGTGGCCTAGGGCCTAGGCAACAGCTTAGGCCCTAGGCCATTAAAAAAAATAAAATTTTAAATTTTTTTTTAAAAAAACCTATAACCCCCCCCCCCCCCCCCCCCCCACCCACCCGACCCCCCCCCCCCCCTCTCTCTCCTTCACACACTCTCTCTCACTTACTCTCTCTCTCTTCCACTCACTTTCTCTCCCTCTCCCACTTACTCACTCCCTCTCTTACTCTCTTACTCTTTCTCTCTCTCGCTGCATGACATCGTCCTCCTCAACGCTGGCGTCGTCGACACAAAGCAAAGCCGAAGTGGTGGAGCATAATCGGAGGGCGCCCGTTTGAGAGCATTTCGACAAGGTTAAAGTATGCGACGAATTCAAGGCGTGGTGCTAGTTATCCTCAAAGTTGCTAACTCTTACCGACAACTCAACACTAGCGAGGCACATTAAGTCGTGGTTTGCGAATCAAGCTCCTGAGTCCAGTCAGACAAATATCAGCATCAGGACAAATTTGGACGTATGATCAAGCAAGACAGCGAGACCTACAAGTGAAAAACATCATCATACATGTGTTGTCTGTGAGTCACTACGACAATGATTATACGACAGAGTACATACACGAAGGGCTTCAGCCCAAATATCAATAGGTAAGTAGATCAACTATTAGACGCGACACACTTAAATTATATTTTGACCCAAAACAAGATTTAATAAAAATTTTTGAAACTTTCAAGGGACGTGTGAGTTTAACGAGCGACGTTTGGAGTAGTAGCGTAAAGATAAGATTATCTTATATTCGTATCACGGCTCATTGCATCGATCAGTTTCATGGGAGTTACATAAACACGTAATATGTTTTGAAGGTTTTGAATTTCCGCACACAGGTAAAGATATATATTCGGTAATTATTAAATATTTGCGTGAATTTAAAATAAAAGAAAATAATGAGTATTTATTTTGATAATGCTAGTAATAACAACACCACAGTAGAGTGGTTAAAACGTGAACTAAAATAAATGCTCAACGATGCGTTTTTTCACACTCGATGTGTCTGTCACGTTTTAAATTTAGTGATACAAGATAGTTTAGAAGTTATGGAACCATATGTTGAAAAAATTCGGACTATGCTTAGATTTATATATTGTACCAAACAACGAAGTCAAGATTTTCGAAAATTTGTGATCGCACAAGTTCAAAAATATTTGAAAGCTCAATTTGATATGCGTGTAATATGAAACTCAACAGATAAAATGTTAAAAAGAGGGTTTCAACAAAAAACACTTATTATGAAATATTACATTGTGACAAATAATCATAATTTAACTGATAATGATTGAGACATATTATTAAATTATATGGATTTATCACAACAAGAAAAACCTTGATTAGAAAGGAGCAAAATTCGTTGCTAATCTAATAAATTCGTTGCTAATTTTAATTGGCAAGGAATTTAGAAACGAGCACTTGTTGAGAATCGAACAAGAAACCTCATATATAAATTCCTTACCCAACCAACCCACCTAATTAACTAATTCGTTTATAAATGACGATAATATATATATAATATATATTATATATATATATATTTATTATATATTTATATTTATATTTAAAATCTATATTATTTATATATCCCGTTTTTTATTTATACATAAATATATTTATTTATTTATTTATGTTTATTTATTTATAGTTTAATATATATATTTTTTAGTTATATAATTATTTATATATATCGTTATTTTATATTTTATATATTTTTATATATAATGTATATTTTATATTATTTATTTATTTTATATGTATATTATATTTTTTATTTATTTCTCGTTGGAGCAAGGCGGGAGATCGCACGGGAGTGTGACGAGCTCGACAGGGATATCGTGCGGGAGAGTGACGATCTTGCAGAGGAGCGTATCATGATGAGAATGGAGATATAAATGGCTTCTTTATTTGTTAAAAACTTATGATATATATATATATATATATATATATATATATATATATATATATTTATTTTATATTTATATATATATATATATATTTAAAAAGTGTGATGAAATATTTGGAGGGATTGAATCTTTCCCTCCATAATATTTATTTTAAAATATTTAGTATAAATTTTTGAAAAGAAATATTTCGTTTCTATTTAGCAACAAATATTTTGCAAACCAAATAAATCGTTGCTATTTTTGCAACGAATTTTTTCGTTGCTATTTTTGTAGGTAAAAATAAATATCATTTACCTAGCTAAATTCGATGTTAATTAGCAACAAAATATTTTGCCTTCCTAATTTTCGTTGCTAAATGAAGTTTTTCTTGTAGTGTATTAAAATATTTTTATAGGGCGACTGTTTTTTATCCGGTGTGCATTATCCAACTAGCTCATTAGTATTTGAAAAATTTGTAAATATCGCACAAAAGCTTAACTATTTTAAGCAATACTCCAGATGTCTTCCTTTAATTGAAGTAATAGAAGAAATTTTTTAAAAATATTATAGAGAAATGTCACCTGCATTTTCATGCGCAGCTGCTTTAAACTCGTTATGCACTGTAGGCGGCGTAGAAAATTTGATAGATGAAATTAACGTTAACTTGGACATAAATTTAAGTTTCGATGACGTTCACGAAGTTAGTACTACTAAATTAATTCTGTTTTTCCCGATGTTTTAATTATTACGCCAACTTATATGGCTCACGAGTCCCGAGAAGAAATAACGCAACGTAGGACAATAAATTCTTTTACAAATAAATTTTAAAATTAGTTTGAAGGAAAAAAATGCACGCACATCGAGTAATTTAAACAAATTAGGATTGTATACGAAAATACAATTTCGTGATTTTATGACTACGGAAGAGATCAAAAAGTTCGATATCTTAAAATAATGGAAAGGTAAAAGTAATACCTATCCTATTTTGCCCAGTATGAGCCGTGATTTATTAACAATTCAAGCTAGTGCAGTAGCTTCGGAGTGCGTTTTTTTTAGTGACATGGATTTTGAACAAGCGGAGGAACCGACTAAATAAAGAATCACTGAAACTATGCAACTGTTATAAGGATTATTTGAATGCTACGAAATGTAAACAACACATTTCAGCGTTGTAGAAGAGCTCGGATGAAATTGAAAAGCAGATGGACAACCTAAATTTGTAAAAGTGTAATTTTCTTTTTTATTATTATTAAAAATAATAAATTCCATTTTTTTCTAATTTTATTTTGTAAAAGTGTAATTTTGATTTTTTAAATTTTAATAATAATAATTTTTTTATTCGATTTTTTATTTGAAAGTTTAATATTTGAAATAAAATGTTTTTTTTAAGTAAGAAGGATCCGGGCCGGTCCGGCTCGGCCCGGCCCGGGGGCCGGCTCGGGCCCCTTCCCGGAGTCAAAGCCCGAGCCCGATAAAAAAGGGCCCGTGCTCGACCCGATCTGCAAAAGCCCGGACCCGATCAGGCCCGGTCCGGGCCGGCCCAAACGGACCTTTTGGACCTGACTAATTAAAATGCGAGTAAAGAAAATTACGGAATCTGAATTTACTCCCAATTATTTATATTTACAAAAACAATTATTATCTGGCGATTTATTCTATTGTTATTTGATTATTTCACTTATTTGAGACTTGAGAGTCATTTTAAAGATTCCTGATTCTCTGATGCCCCTCATCTCCGCCGAATTTCTTCTTTCCCGCGTCATTAACCCATCGTCTCTGCCCGCAACCCTAAAAGCCGCCTCCGCTCTCCTGGCCCGCCTAACAAGAGCCGGCCTCCTTCAAATCAAGCTCCCCTCTCTGTCCGCCGCCGCAGCCGTTGATCTCGCCCCATGGAACGCCCTCGTCGCCGCCCTCTCGCGCCACAGCTTATCCTCTCTCGCCATCCAGACCTTCTCCATCATGCACCGCGTCGCCCTACCCCTAGATTCATACTCTCTGTGCAGCGCCCTTACCGCCGCCGCATCATCGGCGTCCAATCCGATCAACCTAGGAAAGCAACTTCACGCTTACGCCTCCAAGACAGGGGAGATTTCCAGCATCTTTGTGCGCGGAGCCCTTATTTGTTCATACGCTACGTCCGATGCTATTCAGGATGCTCACCAGGTGTTTGATGAATTTCCTCAGAGAAATACCGTCTGTTTGAATGCCCTGCTGAACGGCTATGTCCAGAAGAAGCTATGGATGGAAGGCTTATCTTTGTTCCGGAGCATTTATAGCTTGATGCTTGATCCAGACGCCCACACAATTTCCTCCCTTCTTCGAATTTGTGCAGAAATGTCTTTTACTAGATTAGGAACACAATGCCACGCCCATTCGATTCGCAGGATTAATGGCTTTGAAACAGATGCATTCCTATTGAGTTCCTTAGTAGAAATGTATGGAAAATGCGGCCTCTTCAACAAAGCTCGCTCTGTGTTTGCCATATCTAAACAGTGGACGGCGGGAGGAAGAAGAGACGTTGTGCTGTGGACGTCAATCCTGAATGCGTATGCAAGAAATGGCCAGTTCGACGATGTGATCTCCGCATTTGAAACAATGGTGGCGGAAGGGATTCGGCCCGACGAGATTTTGATGCTGGCAGTCCTCTCCGCGTGCGCTTCCTCCGGCAACGTGACGAAGGGTCTGGTATTTCTCGAGGCGATGGTGAAAGCGCACGGTTTGGTTCCGGGGCACCAGCATTACAGCTGCGTGGTCGGCATGCTCTGCCGCGCCGGGGAGCTGGAGAGAGCCTGGAGTTTCGTCGGGGAAACATCGCCGGAGGAAATTGGCGCCTGGGGCGCGGTGCTGTGCGGATGCAGCGATTCGGGGAATGTGAAGATCGGTGAGTTTGCTTTTCAAAAAGCTGTTGGGTTGGATCCTGGTAACGTTGGGATGCATGTAGAGCTGTCGAACTTGTATGCCCGAGTTGGGATGTGGGATGAGCTTGAAAAACTAAGGAAGACGATGTCGGAAAAGGGTATGAAGAAGGAAATTGGGCGTAGTGTTTTTGGGGCCACGTGAAGTGCGGGCATTCAATGGCCCGTGTGGATGCCCGGCGCCCCCACACATATTAAAGCGGACATATCTCAAATCACTTTGAGATGTGTGCGGGCATTCACGCGAATCGTTGGATATCCACATTTTACACTTTACCGCCCCTTACAGTATTATTGGGGGCCCCAATTGAGTGGAAAAAAGTAGAGGATCACATTCCACGATCACTCAACTAGCATCAAAAAGGTCTCAAATTATTCGGGATGATACTGACTAATCCAAAAGCGATTGAGCAGTATGCGAAAACGTTCAAAATTTCTGAGAGGTCATCACCGAAGAAGATGGTGGCGGTAATAGTCATTGAACTGTATCTTCTTCTTCTGCCCGAATCAAGTGATAAGGGCACAGAGTACTGACCGTGGCGGCGACGAGTGGCGAGTGCGAGAAATGGAATGTATTGTGGGGAGAGGCTAATTTAGTGATTGTTTTTTGAATGTGGGTGTAATAATAATTTTTTTTTGAAATCAATAATTTAATAAAACATGTCAAATGGAGAATATAAACTTTAGTGTAATGTCGCATTCAGCCACATGAAGAGACATTCTGAAAATCAAACTTATTGAAGTGCATGTATGATCAGATTCTGAGTTTGACAATCAAGCTCACTGTTGAATTATTATCGTAGTCCCCTAACAGAAAGATAATTAGGCCGGCACGGCGGGTTGGCATGCTCGCATTATTGGGAAAATGGCCGAGAATGTGCTCCATCATGTGATAAATGCGCCATGCGCATGGTCACATTGCGGGGTCGCAATATTGGGGGCATAGGCGGAACTACATGGAGACACATTCGGGCAAGTGCCCGGGTGTGATTTTTGAAAAAAATAGTACTAGTTGTATAATATAAAGCTGGTGGTTGTACAATATAAAACTGCTTGTCAGATTTTAGAAGAGCAAAAAAATTTGCTGATTTAATTTTAGAGAAAAAAAGAGTAATGTTAAAAGTGTTAGGGTGTGGTTCCCATACGAGTCGGTAAAAATCACCGGGCACGCTTGTAGCTGCTCGTGATATTACAAGTTTATGTTTGGAGGCTGGAGCGATGTTGGAGCTGCCTGGGCTCAGGGTTCGTCGAGCAGTGCTCCATAAACGAGCTGAAATGAGCACAATTCGGAGTTGGGTGACACATACCACCAAATTAGGTAGCACCTACCACTAAATTAGGTGTTAGGTAACACCTAGCACCAGTTTTGGAGTTAGGTAGCATTTCTTTGGGGCCTATAAATGGAAGCCAATTCCAAGGCCAAATACATTCATTCCAAGAGAGATTTGAGTGGAGGAAGATCAAGAGAAGATCTTGGAGAAGAGTATCGAAGATCGGATCGTCGGATTCTAAAGAAGAAGGGGCTTTGTGTAGCCTTTCTCCTTTGCGGCATTCGGAACGGATTTTTCAATCCGTTGGGTAATGGTTTCTTGTTTTCTTGCTTATTTTTCCCTTGTCAATCCTTGTGTGGTTGTGGGAGAAGAGATTTATGCTTTTGCAGCAAGGTGAGATTTTTGTATTCTTTTGTGGAACTGGTACCTTGTGTAGGTGGTGGTGATCCGTTGTGGATCGGTGGTGGAAATTGTGCCTTGTGTATGTGGCGGTGGTGAAAGCCCTGTAATTTGTTGTGCGTGATTTTTTCACGCCTTATAGTGGACGCTTTCAAGGGTGGATGCTGATAGTCCCGTGGTTTTCACCCTATTGGGTTTCCACGTTAAAAATTGTTGTGTCACTTTATTATTGCCGTGCTTGTATTTGTCTTGCTTGTAAATCCACTACAGGTGCCCTGGTCGGGATCGTGCTATTTTTGCCAACAAGTGGTATCAAAGATAGGTTGCTTGTCAGTAGTCAGAACAGGGTCGATACTGGGCTGACCTTTTGTGATTTCGAGACGAGGCGATTGTATTCTCAGGTTTGGCATTGAGTGCGGTAGTTTACGACCATTGGTCCTCTGGCTATCCTCTTCAGTGACTTATTGTGAGAGAGTCGCGCTCAGAGAACTGTGGTCAGTCCGGCCAGTTGGTTTAGCAAGATGGAATTGACTTCAAAACAGATGGTCAAGTTGAATGGAGCAAATTATCATCAGTGGCACTTGCTTATGGAGGATCTCATCTACGTCAAGGGCTGGAATGCCCCTATCTTCGAAGAGATGCCGAAGGATATGGATCCGGCTAAATAGCAGGTGGAGCACCGAAAGCTCTGTGGTTTCATTAGACGGTTCGTGGAGCCGAACGTCTACAACCACGTGGCTAGCATCACGGATGCGAAGGAGCTGTGGAGAACTCTGGAAACGTTGTATGCCAAGAGCACTGGCATCAACAAGCTGGCTTTGTTGACGAAGCTTGGAGAGTTCCGCTACCGGGAAGGCTCACCAATCATGGATCATGTCAATGAGTTCCAAGGAATCATTGATCAGTTGACGACGATGAAGGTGACATTTGAGGATGAGGTCAATACGCTGTGGCTGTTGAAGTCCCTTCCGGACTCTTGGGAGATGGTCAGGATTGCACTGATCAATTCTTCACCCCAGAGGATTATCACCATGGAGATCGCCAAGAGTGGGATCTTGAACGAAGAGGTGAGACGAAAGTCTCAAGGGACGTCAGGCTCTTCATCACGAGCTGATGTTCTGTTTACGGAATCCAGGGGGAGAGGCAGGAGCAAGAGTCGAGGACGAAAGGAGGAAAGAAGCCAGAGCAGAGGGAAGTCACGTTCACGATATCAGAATGTGGAGTGTCATTTCTGCCACAAGAAGGGACACATCAAGAAGTTCTACTATGCCTGGAAGAATGAGCAGAAGAAGGGTGTGGAGACTGAGGCCAAGGAGGAGAGCCACACTGCTGCGGTTGTCTCCAGTGATGAGGACGATGTTGTCATTGTCGGTGATGAAATCACGGCAGCGCTCTCCTGTGACGACAGGAGATGGATTGTAGATTCAGGTGCTTCTGCGCACGTCTCCCACAATCGGGAGCTATTTGCCACGTACAGCACCCATGAATGCGTGGTGTTACGAATGGGCAACGGGAATACGTCCAAGGTGCTGGGACGTGGAGACGTGCATCTGAAGACGAGCACTGGAGTGTTGCTGATTTTACGGGTCGTGCGACATGTGCCCGATATTCGTTTCAACCTACTTTCCGTGGGGAAGCTTGGAGATAAAGGACATGTAAGTGTCTTTGGTGGTGATTTCTGGAAGCTAGTTCGAGGATCGCTGGTTATGGCCAAGGGCTATAGGGAGTCCGACCTTTATTACATGGAGGGGAGGCCTGAAGATCCACATGCGAACTCCGTGAGAGATGAGGGATCCATTTCCCTGTGGCACAGGAGACTGTCTCATATTAGCCAGAAGGGCTTGGACTGCCTACAGAAGAAGAAGCTACTCAGTGACCTATCGGCCGATCACTTGGAGAGGTGTGAGCACTGTATGGCGGGGAAGCAAAATTGGGTTTCATTCCGTCGTCATCAGTCCACTAGGAGATCTGAGCCATTGGAGCTCGTACACACAGACGTCTGCGGGCCTATGAAGGTCCCAACGCGAGGGGGAGCTCAGTATTTTGTGACCTTTATTGATGACTGGTCGAGGAAGGTTTGGGTCTATCCGTTGAAGACCAATGACCAGGTACTTGAAACCTTCAGAAGGTTCCATGCTGAGATGGAATGCTAATCTGGAAAGAAGCTGCTGTGTATCCGTTCTGACAATGTGGGAGAGTACGTGGTCCATTTGATGAGTATTGCAAGGACCACGTGATTCGTCATGAGAAGACCCCCCCAAAAACACCACAGCTGAATGGTGTTGCTGAAAGGATGAACCGGACATTGATGGAGAGGGTGCGATGCATGCTTTCTGAGTCCAAGCTGCCAGAGATGTTTTGGGGTGAGGCTCTTTTGACTATGACGCATGTCATCAACCTCTCCCTGAGCTATCCTTTGGATGAGGATGTTCCGGATCGAGTCTGGTATGGGAAGGACCCGTCCTATAGTCATTTGCGGGTCTTTGGCTGCAGGGCCTTCGTCCACATTCCCAAGGACGAACGATCGAAGTTGGAATCGAAGACCCGGAAGTGCATTTTCTTGGGCTATGGTCATAATGGTGAGCTCGGATACAGATTCTGTGATCCGGTGGCGAAGAAGTTAGTGCGGAGTCGAGATGCAGTGTTCTGCGAGGAGCAAACTGGAGGTGATCTGGAGAAAAAAGGTGAGTCTGGGAGTGACTCACGTTCTGCTGAGTTGCCTATTGGTAGTGATTACCACGTTGAGGAGACTGTGGAGCCAGTTCCAGCACAGGGTGCTGAAGATGATGTTGAGGAGCCAGGAGCTGCTGAGGAGGTTGCAGAAGAGGAGCCTGCACCAGCTCCTGAGCCTGTGTTGAGGAGATCAGATCGAGCTAGGCATCCGCCCGCCAGATATTCTGCGTCAGAGTTTGTTCTACTAACTGATGCAGGGGAGCCGGAGAGCTATTCTGAAGCAGTAGAGAGCGCGGATATGCACCACTGGATGGCAGCGATGCAAGAGGAGATGCAATCGCTGCGGACAAATCATACCTACGAGCTGGTGCGGTTGCCAAAGGGCAAGAAGGCCTTGAAGAACAGGTGGATCTTCAGGTTGAAGGAGGGTGCTTCTCCTACACCTCCTCGTTACAAAGCCAGGTTGGTAGTAAAGGGATTTGCACAGAGACAGGGCATTGATTTTGATGAGATATTTTCGCCCGTAGTGAAAATGTCCTCCATTCGAGTTGTGCTAGGCCTCGCTGCGAGGCTAGACTTGGAGGTGGAGCAGATGGACGTGAAGACCGCTTTTCTACATGGCGATCTTGAAGAGGAGCTGTACATGGAGCAGCCTGATGGCTACTGTATCAGGGGTAAAGAAGGATATGTATGCCGCTTGCAGAAAAGTCTGTACGGGTTGAAACAGGCCCCGCGGCAATGGTATCGGAAGTTCGAGACTTTTATGGGGGAGATCGACTTCACGAAAACCACCCTGGACCACTGCGTATTTGTGAAGCAGTGTGCTCCTGAAGACTTCGTCATTCTGCTACTTTATGTCGACGACATGCTGATCATCGGGAAGAACACTGCGCGCATCACTGAATTGAAGCGGCAGTTGAGTTCGAAGTTTGAGATGAAGGATCTGGGTCCCGCAAAGACTATTCTGGGAATGCATATTCGCAGGGACAGGGGCACCAGATTCATTTGGTTATCCCAGGAGCGGTATATCCACAAAGTGTTGCAACGTTTTTCTATGGATCAGGCGAAGAAGGTGAGCACGCCACTTGCAGCTCACTTCAAGTTGACCGCTGATCAATGCCCCAGCACACCGGAGGAGAAAGAGGCTATGCAGAAGGTGCCTTATGCGTCTGCAGTGGGAAGCCTTATGTATGCTATGGTGTGCACGCGCCCAGACATTGCTCATGCTATTGGTATTGTGAGCAGGTTTCTCTCCAACCCTGGGAAAGAACACTGGAGCAGGGGACGACAGATCTGAGTTTGAGATTTGGAGGCAGTAAGCCCGAGCTTCTGGGCTATACTGATGCTGATATGGCCGGAGATCTGGACTCTAAAAAATCTACGTCCGGGTACCTGATGTTATTTGCAGGGGGAGCAGTTTCGTGGGCATCGAGACTGCAGAAGTGTGTGGCACTGTCAACGACAGAGGCTGAGTTCATTGCTGTAACTGAGGCAGGAAAGGAGTTGCTCTGGATGAAGAGGTTTGTCAGAGAACTTGGTTTCACTCAGGATCGTTATATGTTGATGTGTGACAGCCAGAGTGCCATCCACTTGGGAAAGAACTCCATGTTCCATTCGAGGTCGAAACACATCGACACACGGTATCATTGGATACGTGATGTTGTGGAGAAGAAGGAGCTCGAGCTACTAAAGGTTCACACCGATGATAATGGGGCGGACATGCTGACCAAGGTAGTGACCCGAGGGAAGTTTGAGACATGTGTGAGAATCGCCGGGATGGCGGTTTCTCCCGACTCGATGTGAAGGGGGAGTTTGTTAGGGTGTGGTTCCCATACGAGTCGGTAAAAACCACCGGGCACGCTTGTAGCTGCTCGTGATGTTACAAGTTTATGTTTGGAGGCCGGAGCGATGTTGGAGCTGCCTGGGCTCAGGGTTCGTCGAGCAGCGCTCCATAAACGAGCTGAAATGAGCACAATTCGGAGTTAGGTGGCACCTACCACCAAATTAGGTAGCACCTACCACCAAATTAGGTGTTAGGTAACACCTACCACCAGTTTTGGAGTTAGGTAGCATTTCTTCGGGGCCTATAAATGGAAGCCAATTCCAAGGCCAAAGACATTCATTCCAAGAGAGATTTGAGTGGAGGAAGATCAAGAGAAGATCTTGGAGAAGAGTATCGAAGATCGGATCGTCGGATTCTAAAGAAGAAGGAGCTTTGTGTAGCCTTTCTCCTTTGCGACATTCGGAACGGATTTTTCAATCCGCTGGGTAATAGTTTCTTATTTTCTCGCTTATTTTTCCCTTGTCAATCCTTGTGTGGTTGTGGGAGAAGAGATTTATGCTTTTGCAGCAAGGTGAGATTTTTGTATTCCTTTGTGGAACTGGTACTTTGTGTAGGTGGTGGTGATCCGTTGTGGATCGGTGGTGGAAATTGTGCCTTGTGTATGTGGCGGTGGTGAAAGCCCTGTAATTTGTTGTGCGTGATTTTTTCACACCTTATCGTGGAGGCTTTCAAGGGTGGACGCTGATAGTCCCGTGGTTTTCACCCTATTGGGTTTCCACGTTAAAAATTGTTGTGTCACTTTATTATTGTTGTGCTTGTATTTGTCTTGCTTGTAAATCCACTACAGGTGCCCTGGTCGGGATCGTGCTTATTTTTCCCAACAAAAAGCACATCGTTTTTGACTATTGACAGCCAAATGTTATTGACGCACCAAAAAACTTATTTACACACCAAATGTTTATTAACACACCAAGAAAAATTTAAAATGCACAATCATTCAGTTAACACAATCATTGAGGCTCTATCTTGCTAGCATTACTAGTGAATTAATAAATTGAAAAAAGTGTTCAGTTAACACAATCATTCAAAATAGATAACATATGTTCAACAAAAGCATTCATTCAAAATAGACAACATATGTGGTACAAAATTAAAGATTAAGGTCAAGAATATATGTCAATCATCATTGTTTGAAGCCTTCGAAGATCACCAATTATCATCCAATTTTGTAGATCTGTAATTTAAACACCGAAATCATAAACATATGATAGGAAATTTAACAAAATTAAAGATTAAGGCCGGAGCGGTTGCCGTCGTGTCGCTGCGCCGTCGCTACCGTCCTCGATCTGGAAGGAGCGACGGAGATCACGCCGGAGTAGCGGTGAGGAGAGACCGTCAGGAGCGGCAACGGAAACTCGCGAAAAATGGGAGAGAATACGGCCGTCGGGTAGGAGTGCGGCTAAAGGTTTCAGAAATTTGGAGATTTAGGGTTTTAATCGTTTTAATGTTGTTTTTAGGTGTGACAATAGCCATTTATGATGTGCTTTTAACATTGCCCCCAAAAAACTATCAGTTCTCACTAAATAAAGTTGTATACATAGTTATTTATATTTTTGAGCTATTGCAATTTATTTTAAAACTTTAATGCTCTAAGTCTTGTCATGTCAAATTGTCTTATCTATTGCAATGTTCAAAGTTCCAACTTCTATATTGAAAAGAGTGTCCTTTATTTTATTGTTCAAAGCTCTAGTTTTAATTAGAACCAAACTATTTTATAAGAATTAAGGGTGCGTTCGTTTGATAGGTTTTCAGCGGCAGGAATTGTTTTGAAAACTTACGGGAGAGGTTTTGGAAATGAACCAAAAACAAATTTTTTGTTCGTTGAAGACAGTTTTGAGAGGAAAGAATTCTACTGTTCATCTTCTTCTTCGCTCATTTCTTCTACTGTTCACCTTCTTCTTCGGGTGAGCCAATTGGAGACTTCTCCTGCCACCAGGAGAGAATGTGGTTACTAGAGGTCGATTCCTCTAGAGGAAATGACGCCGGCTTCGATTCCTCATCGTGATGGAGTCCGCAGGGAAGCCGAGGGTAGGGCGGTGAGGGCCTCGTTGGTGGCCTCCTTGTTATGAAATCTCTTCAGGATCAGGTATTAGGTTTATTCGATTTTTTTCCAACATACAGATTTGCTATTTTGAATTTTTTCCAAAACTTGGGTTTTGCGCCAAAACCAATCCCCTTCTTCCACCTCGCCTGAGCAAACGAATGAAACCCAATTCCAATTCCTGGTCCTCATTTTTAGGCTAAGGTTTTCATAAATAAAAGGATCTTTTTTTTTTTTGCAATTATTTTCTTCCTCGCCTGAGCAGAATTTTTTTTAATTTTTCAATTATTTTCATTTTAATACCCAGTTTTTAGTTTTTACCATTTTAAATAAAAAGTAGTTCCTTAATGACGGTTCATTTCTCCCAGTTTCTGAAAAGTTGTTACTATCTCATTTCTTTTTCACTTAATTTTTTGACATTTGTTGTTCATTTTGTAAGACGAATCATTATAGAACACGGGTCTAGATGTATTATACCGATATATGCTATATTGCTAATTAAAATACACTACTTAAATTCGAAAATATACCCCTCCATGAGTGAGTCAAGACAACAATTTTTTTTATAATTTATTGTGCACATGTTAAATCGAAATTCTAGTTTCGCCATTGATTGAGGGGCAATAATTCTGTACGTACAACACATATAAAAGATCTTGTGGAACTGAATTTTAAGTGTAAAATACAACTGCAACATAAAATACAATTGCAAATGGACTGAATTTTCAGTTGCAAAATACAGTTGCAAGATACAATTATTTTTTACAAGTGTATTTTTTAACTCGAAATATATACATGACTACTAAAAATGATCATAAAAATGCATTGATCTATATTTCATAATTTATTTTACAAACACAAAAAATAAAAATGAAAAAATTAAATTTACGCACGGTTCTGTAAATGCGATGAACGTGTAAAAAATTTGGCCCAATATTGAAGGAGAAACATAGTCCGCATGTGGTATTAGTTTCTCCTCTCTTTGGGCTCTCAAATCAGAAAAATAGTGGGCTTGTTTGAATGGGTGGTGATTGGAGATTGAGCCGTTGGAAATGAAGATAAAATAGTGTTTTTGTATGAAACACCCTCACACTAATTGGAATCAGCTATAAAATTTTATGATTATTCGAATGAAAAAAATAGCATTGGGATGCGGTTAGCCCACTCCCCATGATCTCTAATAAATTAGTGAGGTTATGAGTTTGACAACCGCACATGCGATCGTCTCACGTGATCCCCCGTGCTTCGATCCCACCCAAGTCACCACCGCGACCGGCCGCCGATGTCGCCATCGCCGGCGCCGAGCAGCCCGCGCCTGGCCTCAAGGGGCGGCCGCACCCC
The DNA here is from genome assembly GCA_039583875.1 of Platanthera guangdongensis. NCBI lineage: Eukaryota > Viridiplantae > Streptophyta > Magnoliopsida > Asparagales > Orchidaceae > Platanthera > Platanthera guangdongensis. The sequence goes on along the minus strand of CM077152.1, from coordinate 27,630,834 downwards.
GGCCGCCCCTCCCTGCGGCCTCCTCCCGGCTGCGGAGCGCCTCTCGCAAGGGGCAGCCCTCGCCCCGGCCGCAAGGGCGACCGCACCCCGGCCGCCCCTCCCTGCGGCCGCCTCCCGGCTGTGGGGCGCCGCTTGCAAAAGGCAGCCCCCGCCCCGGCCCCACCCCGGCCGCAAGGCGCCGCCCACAAGGGGCGGCCGCACCCCGACCGCCCCTCCCCGCGGTTGCGGTCCTCCTTCGCCGACGACCGTCAGCCGTCAAAGTGGCCGCCCCTGCACGACGGCCCTTCCCTGCTATCCGATCGTTCCATCACAATCATCGTCATCCATTTCATGGGTAACCGCTCACTAACCACCATGATTAGTGGAAGAATATTTTTAATTATATTATTGACCTACAAATAGCAAGCATAATTAGCAAAATATACGCTTTAAACCATGCTTAGAATAATAATATTTGTGGTTGCGGTGTGCGGATATCAACATAACTACCGTAGCCACCTCCTAGAGGCTATAAAAGGAGTCTCGGGCCTTCTCATTTCTCATCTTTCTCCTCCTTGTTTTCTTCCTCCTTAGGTCAGAGCTCTGCCAGATTTATCCTACGAGTCGCTGTCCCTCCACCAGAAATTCGACTAAGTTCATCGCCAAGAGCCAGTTTCGCGAGCCGATCAGAGAAGCCTCCTTACGCGCAACATCCCGCAAGTCCTCGGTAACATTACTCCGCACGCTCCACGACTGTGTTCAACACCCGCATGTCGCCCAGAAGCGCTCGTCATCATCAATGGTCACTACCTTAAAGCTTCGCGTTAGGCGTCTTGTCGGCTACTGAGCCCAAGTGTACTCTCTTGCATCCCCATTTGTAACGAGTAGCGGTCTGTCGCCCTCGATTCTTCAACAAATTTGTAACCCGAAGCACATAGTGCAGTTTGACTGACACAGATCCTGCCACATGATTTTTTACCCAGTTTAAGGGTTTTTCCACGCTAAAATCGTAGTATGTACTACCTCTCTTGTTCTGTGATTGTGTGTGTGCATGATCGCTCTGCGGGCTATGACGTCCGAATTTAGTCCGATCTGCCAGAAGCGTTAAGTAGACCGCAACAAAGCTTTTGAATCTTTCTTGGTCGTGTGCGCGCGTGTGTGTCATGTGGCAGCGAAAGTACCATGATCCGACAATACCTCTACTCATGCTTACCTACTCTAGAGCGCACTGACTTTGCATGAGGGCACTACCGTCGCTTGTACTCCCCTCTAAAGATGTAAGTTGAGTTGAGCTGCTCGAACTCGACTCAAGCTCAAGCTTGCGTTTTCTTAAAATGCAAAACACACACAAAAAAAAACAAAGGTGCATGGGTTTTGAGCATAGTGGAACATCTGCGAAATGTCAAAGTATTGTTGAGATAGTGTTTGGGTGCAGACATTTTGTGAGCCGAGACAGTATCCTAGACATGACAATACCTTCGCTCATGCTTGCCGCTTTCTTGCGCCCTGGCCTCACATGACGGCACTCCTGCTGTCCCCTTTATGGGTGCAAATGAAGTTGAGCCGCTCATATGCTCGACGACCAAGTTTCGAAAAAAACTCGACTCAAGCTCGAGTCCGTCCAGCTCGACGATCTCGAGCTTGGTTGACGTCAAACATGAGCTCATATATTCGTGTTCATGAGCTTGCTTGTCGGCTGGTGAGCATCTGTTTTTTAATAGAGTTTTATGTTTTTTAAATAAATATATATATCAGGCAACTCGGAGTAGAAAAGCTCTTGGACAGCCCAAGCTCTAATCAAGCTCGTTAGCTTATGAGTTTAGCTCGAGCTCAAAATATACAAGCATTAGCTTGACAATTTTGTTGAGCTTGGCTAGTTTGGCCCCGAGTGCCTTGACCGCGTTATTCTAGTTGTAGTGCGATTTTCTATTGAATTCAGGAGGATCGTGACTAACGACGGGAGTACTATCATGCGAAACTGATCCATCCTGCAGCAGACAAGCATGACAGCGATACGGGGCCCCTCATTTCTATCACTAGTATTAATAGTGAAGAGCTTAAAGCTCCGTTTGGCGGGACGTATTTTCTCCGGTCAAGCGGTCACGAGTGCATTAAGGTTCGGTTTATACGCTCGTAACCGCTTGATCTGGAAAACAAGTCCCCCGAACGGATCCTAAGTTAGTCATTCAAATATTAATAAATGCATTGATCAACCACATTTATATATTTGCATTGATTAATAATAATAGTAATAATAATAAAATATTGATTATTAATCCAAATAATCTAACTCAAACTTTTTGGTATAAAAATTGCCACAAGGAACTGATGGAGTTTACCTCAATTTTAAAGGAATTCCGCGCTATAAACATCTGGAAATCTCATATTCTCCACCAGTTAGGTGGGAAGTTATGGAAAAACCGTCATGTGTGCCACCCGTGCGCCCAATCCAAGTACAATTTGTGTGTTAATCGCCGCGCACGATCCCTCCACCGCACCAGCAGCCCCGCGACCGCGCCCCCTGTGAGCGCACTCGCGGAGGGTAGCGGGCGGCCAACCTCCACGAGGTCGGCCCTCGCTCGACCTCTGCCTAGCCGGCTTTCGCCCAGTCAGCCCCGCGCGGCCTCCTCCCGGCCGGCCTCCGCTCGGCCGCCCGGCGGGTGGGAGGCCCCCGCCCGGACGCCCGGCGGGAGGAAGGCCCCTGCTCCACCGCACGGTCGGCCCTCGTCTATCCTCCGCCATTCGATCGTCCCCGCGCGACCTCCTCCGTCCAATATGCGGGTAACCACCCGCATAACCAACGGTATAACCAGAATTATATTGGTGTGCACATAAAAGGATATTATAAATATACATGTATCAAACTTTACTATATTGGGCTTCAAATATTAAATAGGGTGCTTACGCTCTGCGGATAATCATGTAATCACCTATGTAGCCTATAAATAAGACACCGATCTATCCTTCATTCTCATGTTTCTCTCCTTCCGCCTTTCCTCCTACGCACTTGAGAGCTCCTCTGAGATCTCCTTCGCCTTTGAAGACGCCCTTGAATACCTTCAAACACTTCAAACATTGCACGAAGATCTCCACCCACCGTCAAACTTCCTTCAGCAAGTCACCTGTGTGCATCGCTCCCCAACACTCAGCATTCGTCCGACAACTGCAAGTATCTTTCACTCCAGCCTCCTAACATTTAAAGAAGTCCGCCAAGCCTCCAGAACAGGCGCACTCCACCGCCGATAAAGAAAATATTTAGTTTCACGAGTGGTAGTCTGTCACCCTCCAAACATCTCTCTCTCACCTACAATAGTAATGAGAAACAGTCTGCCGCCATCGCCTTTTCTTAAAAGTTTGTTAAACACCAATAAATAATAAAATTTGGCCGGCACTAATCCGCTTACATTGTTTTTCACCCTTTCCCAGGATTTTCCACATAAAAAAGTTTTCTTGCTACTATCTTCTCTCAGTGACTATTTGCGTGCTCTACTGCTCAAAAACTAAGGACCAATTTAAACCGATCTACTAAGCGCCACGAGTGGCCCTCAACATAAACAAATTTCTTTTATAAATGGGAGGATACGATTGAATGAAAGACTATGATTGCTTTGATGGCCAATAAGGGAATATTTTTATATATTTATAGTATAGACAAGCAGCCGTGCACGGGAGATCCCGTGCGGGGCGCCAACATTGGTTTGGGGCGGAGACATTTGTCGGGGGCGGCGACATTGGTCGGGGGCGGCGACATTAGTTGAGGGCGGCGACATTGGTCGGGGGCGGCGACATTGGTCGGGGGGGGGGGGGGGGGGGGGGGCGGCGACATTGGTCGGGGGGGCGGCAACATTGGTGGGTAGCGAGTAGGGGAATAAGAAAAAAAACTATGCAAATGAGTAGGAGAATAAAAAATTTATGATCAAATGACAAAAAACCCATACAAATGAGTAGAAAAATAAGAAAAATGAGGGGTATTTTAGCATTAAAATGTTACACCATGGTTGGGGGGTATTTTGGGGAGACAAATGTTACACCATGACTCTTTGGAGTTTGCTTATAGTATAAAATAAAGATATACACATTGCTGAATTAGAAGCTATTTCATTCCAAATAAACACTATGTTGCCAGAACGAAGATAAATAAATCAATTTTTTCTTAAAATCCCAATGTGCAAAGAAATGTTACCATCATGCTTATATTTTCTTTCCCAAAGCAAAAGCTTTCTGAGTCATTAACAAGTTGAATCTAAGCGAAGGGGCAAAAAAAGGTTGCATCGTTTTCTTCTAAAAGCACATAACTTTAAAAAAACTGAATTTTCTGCATTTAGCATCCAAGAAGATGTTCACAAACCCTAAAAACTCTGCACACCTTTACAATCTACCAACAATCACCACCAACTGTTAGAAAACACAAACCATCACAAGAATCTCACATATGAATTATTTAAAAAACCACCTGACCGATCTTTAGAACTCGCCCTTCCCTCTTGAAAAGAATCGGCTGAATCCGCGTGCAGGCTTATCATTCAGCATGCTCGAGAGGGAAGGAGCGGATGTCGACCCAGGCCTGCGCTTCGGGCGGTTTGCGCCGGCAGATGGTTTCGGTGTCGGGCACGATTCCGTGTCTGATGAGCCGAACTGGGAGCTATATTCGTGCGGCGGAGATTCGTGAATAACCAGGCAGGGTTCCTCCCTGAAAGGGTGACTCTTGCTGGTTGGCTCGATAGGAGAATGGAGAGAGTTTAATTGCTTGTTCAGAAGGTTTATGGTCTCCTGGCATGCTGCAAGCTTGTTTGCAGCTGCAGAGATTTCTCTATCCTGCCATGGAACATAAGATGAGAATTGTTGACTGAGGAGGCGGATATTATGAAATAATATAGTAGAATTGGTGTATAGAATATATTGAAAAAAGGTTCTTACTTGTCTTGCCTTAGTGGCTGCATCAGAATGACATGGACACTTCGAGCAACTCATGCTATAAGGAAACGGATTGAACAAATCATATAAGGACAATAAAAAAATACGATTGAAGACACCAAGAAGTTTGAAAAAAGCGCTAAATGATTGTTAAGAACTTTCAGAACTGAACCACAAAGACACTAATTGGACGACTAGATGGCGTTAGGCTCCGATTGGTATAGAGTTAGAGGTCATGAACGCGGTAGTTATGAACCGTCGTTCGTGAACACCCGATCAGTTCTATGTTGAAAACTACTTTTCTTTTCTTGGTGACGGTCATAACCGTTGACATGCCAAACATACTGGAACAAAAACGTCGTGCCAAACGGAGCCTTAATCTCATAGCATTAGGCTAGAGAAAGGGTAGCCCCAAGGTAAAATGGATAACTGAATTTAAATCGTTAAGTTTAACACCTCAGAGATATTGAGTTTTTTGAAGTGAAAGTGGCGGTCTGACCGGGCAGACCACGCGGCTAGATGATGGCGGTCTGATTGCTCAGACCGCGCGGTCTGAAGTGGCGACTAGCCAGTTCGGCTAGTGATTCTGTAGTCAGCCTGTTCCCAGGATGTAACCGCGCGGATTGGTTGTCTATCCGCAGGAGTGGATCGGCAAGGTTTTGTGCATTGGTCTTGTTCTCGGATGGCGCGGTTAGGTCACTTAGGTGGAGACCGCAGAGTTCGCCGGTTATTGCGGACTGGAGTTTGAGTCCGCCGGTATGGAGTTCGTATCATGGGCTCTTGGTTGTTTGGACTTGGTCTCGATTTTGTGCATAGTCTAGTTGATCCCTGTTTGTTGTGTCCGCTTGATGGCGCAAATAAATTGTTTTATCCGGCAGTCCACATGTTGTGCGGGCTGGAGCTGTGTCCGCAAGGTGCTGCAGACTGGTGGCTATGTCAAGCGGTGTCCGAAGGTGTTGCATACTGGCTTTGTGTTCGCACTTTGCGAATAGGTCATGTGCTAGCTGCGAGAAGGGTGGTGATCCTATCAGTTAGGGTGGTGACCACACTCATCTCCGCGCCTATAAATAAGACCCCCTGTTACATCATAAAGAACGAATGAACAGTAAGTGAGCTCGGGTTGTTTGCTGCGGACAAGTTTTTGTTATCCGCGCATATTGAGAAGTTAACCAGTTTTGCTGTTGCAGATTGTGCGTAGGGGTGGAAATAGGCCAGACGGCCTATCAGGGGCCTACGGCCTAGCCTGCGATCGGCCTGACCTGGCCTATTTTGTATTTACCATAAAAATAGGCCTATAATTGGGCTTGTTTTTAAAACAGGCCCAGACCTTTATTATTAAAGTCTGGCATGTATTATTTTTAAATAATAAATAATATAAATTTACTATATAAACTTCAATATTAATCAAATATAAATTAATTATATATAACTAATTACTAATCGTATATTAATAGAGACTTTTGAAAAATGAATTATTAAATAGATCTAAGTAGACGTACAACCCAGACCAGACCTAACAGTTTTACAAAATAGGCCAGGACATGCCTATATTTTGGCCTACATCAGGCTAATAGGCCAGACTCAGGCCCAAAAGTACTAATGTAGCCTGTCCATAAAGCCTGGCCTGGCCTGACCCATTTCCAACCCTAATTGTGCGGCCAGCGCTGAGAAGCCAGAGACTTGATTCTGACTGCGTCAGGGATCAATGCGGGTTCTGCGGATACAATCGGCGGTTTGCAGCAGGTCGCGACTTACGACCAGGAGGTCTTCTCTTTGGCAATCTTTCCCAGCTCAATATGTCTGTCCGCCAGTTGGCGGTCTGTCTGTTCTGTTCAGTGGCAGCTATTCGCGAATTCTGGCGGCTAGACGAACTCGCGGTCAGGCGGCTTGCAGATTGCGGACAGAGTTCTTCAGCATTGAATAACGGGGTGTCCGCGCGGTTAAGTTGTGGTCTGGCGACTTGACAGTCTCAGCGGACTCCCTTGTTCAGTTCGGCAATAGTGTCGGTTACTAGCTCAGTCCGCTCGGCTTATTTTTGCCTGGTATGTTTTGCTTCTATCAAGTACATTGGTGAATCATGTCTCGTCATATATGTTTTGCATTGTAAAAAAGTTTAATAGTACAAGATTTGCTTGATTTTCTACTTGCATCTGATTTATTTGACTTAGTTTGGTTGAGTGTTCCTGCGACTTGGTTTCCGTTTCTGCTTATCATAATTTTCACATGGTATCAGAGGCGTTGCCCCTCATGTGAGTATCCCGAGCCGCCTCCAGCCGAACTGCAGTCAACCTGGCAGTGATAAAGGTCCACTCACCTTGATGAATGTTTATCATGCGTCGGGCATGAAGAAGAACCTCTTCTCAGTGACCAACGCAGTGGATGCGGGTTATTACGTTCTATTCGACCCGATAGAAGTGAAGTTTCTCCGCAATTTGTCAGCGGTGAAAACTGACATTGCTCATGTTGGGAGAAGAATAAAAGACTTGTTTCTGTTATCAACAAGTTCCTATGTTGATTGGATGAAATTCAATGATAGTGCTAATATCTGACACAAGAGACTGGGACATGTCGGGATGTACAAGTTGAAAGTTATGGCGGTAAGGAGGCTTGTGAAAGGTTTGTCAAGATTGTCATCCTCCGGTGAAGGTCATGTCTGTGCAGTGTGTCAATATGGTAAGGTACATCGTCTTCCATTTGACAAGTCACAGACCAGATGTAAAGCACCATTGGAGTGTATCCATAGTGATCTGATGAGACCTGCCGTCACCGCTAGTCTTGAAGGCAACATGTACATGCTTGTCTTGATTGATGACTATTCTAGGTACACACGGGTGTACTTCATGAAGAAGAAGTCGGACGCGTTCCAATTGTTCATGGAGTTCAAAGAGCTTGTGGATGGCTGACTTGGCCTGCGAATAAATAAGTTGAGAACGGACAACAAATGAGAGTTCGTTTCAAATGAGTTCTCTAACTTCTGCAGGAAGCACGAAATCCGAATAGAGCTCACTTGTGCACAACATACTCCACAACAAAATGAAGTAGCAGAGCGAAAGATCCGTCATCTGGCGAAGACCTGCAAATATTGGATTCATGTCAAAGGCATTCCTAGATCCTTCTGGGCAGAAGGGATGGTTTGCACGACATACGTCATCAATCAGATGCCTCTGAGTCCGATCAATATGAAGTCTCCTTGTCAGCTGATATTTAAGGAGAAGACCAGCATGGAACACCTTCGGGGGATTGGGTCGACCTGCTACGTACATGTCTCAGATACTCTTAGGACTAAGCTGGATGTGAAGACGAGGAAGCTTATCTTCGTGGGCTATGACGAGAGGAAGAAGAGATGGAAGTGTATGGATCCTGCCACGAAGAAGTTCGTTGTTTCCAGAGACGTTGTCTTCGACGAACTGACATCATATGGAGGTAGCTTATCTGTAGAACTACAGGAAAGCAGGTTAGACGGCGGGCAAGAGGAAGCTACTAAGGATCTTCTAGTGGAGATGTTGTAACATCCATAATCTGACGCGACATTTATTTTAAATTGTAGGGTCGAGTCGCGACGGATTTTGATGGTGACAGCACGTCGTCAAAGTACTATGATATTATACGTATAATTCGCGTCCGTTAATTTGAGAAGTGTGCTAGTCATAATGATAGTGTAACACATTTTATTTTAGTGACGAAGGTGCGACAAATTAATGTGTGGAATAGGGGTAAATGAGAATTTTTATTTTGGGGTGTCAATAGCCGGTCTCAAATTATCCCCCTCTCACTTGATACGGTTATCAAAAACCGCATCCCACGATGGATTAAAATCCCGCACCCGCTCTTTCTATCGGTTAATAAGCAAAAAAAAACCGCAACCGACTCCCGTCTGTTCCCGTTCCGCAAGCAGGCCCCGCGACGTCCTCTTCTCCCGCAGCCGTTGAACCCGGCGCATCCCGGAAGCTTCTCCGGCGCCCGATCCCCCTCCGGAACGCATCTCCGACTTCTCCCTCCTCTGCAGGCATCGGTGAGCCTTCCTCTTCCTTCCTTAGCCGTGGGAGAACCAGGTCTAACCCTAACCGAAGGAGTTTGAGTTTTGTTTTGGTTCCGGTGAGTGGATCTCTTCCTTTTCTAGATTTCTGTTTGTATATCCTTCGTTTTGGAAACTAGTTTAACCTAGGTTTTCATTTTGATTGCCCTATTTTAGGTTTTGGTGTTTGTGGTTCACCACGGAATTTGTGTGAAACGCATTAAGAGCCTCAATCGCTATACGTAAAAGTAATATACGAAGTTTAGCACATGTATTTTTGTAACCCTAGGTGTTTTGGAGATTTTCCAACGGAAACCCTAAAAGGGGAACAATTATGAAAATAGGTTTGCCTTAAATTGCAGGACTCTAGTAGGTTCGAGGCAGCATTCTGAGTTTTTCCATACAGTAGAAGTTCCTTTGGAAGAGCTAATGTCGCCGCGCCGAGTGTACGAGCGTCGCAGCACCACGGTAAGGAAATTCTAATTTCTTTTAGTTAGACATATCAAGTAATTATAATTTTATACGCATGAGTAGGTTTCCTACAAGCATCATAACCATGCATAGAAAAGTGTGGCAGTAGAAAAATAATCGTGAAAACGCGTATGATAACGCCCTCTTCCATAACCACGTTAGTAAAATCATGAACATTTATTTAGGTACGAAACTTTACCCGTGTACGTAAGTTTGGAAATTGTCCAACCAAGGGCACGAAGGTCTCTTCAAGTCGACCACGAGAAATTCAAGGGTCGCTTAGTAGTACACCAGAAAAGATATCTCATGCAGAGTAGCGTCAGACCAAAAAGGTCAGTAGCACACCAGTCTTTTCGTGCTTGGTAGAGGCACACTACCTTCCTCATAGTGCATATGGTATCCTATGAGTTGCAGAGTCTTGGGAGTTGACTCCCCTTGAGACAGTTGGTAGATTCGAGACCGTGTCCGCGCGACACTAGAACAATTGAGTTCGTCAGATGGTCTCGGGTCGTCAGTTTCAGTTGCGCGTTAGGAGCTACTCTGCCTAGAGCCTTCCCAGTAAATGTGTAGGCCAGAAGCCACCTAGAACTCAAGTACAGACTTGACGTGAGATAGTATATTAGTTAGTGAGCGTCAGGATTTGGGTAAATGAACGGAAAGTCATGAATATAGAACTAATAGTGTGTTGACCAGGAAGTATAGGAAAAACATGCATAACATATAACATAAAATGTTTTCAGTGTACGAGACTATTTTTTTTAAATGCATGCATGCATTCATATGTAAATCTGTTCTAGTGTCACTAAGGAAAATTGTTTTCTTTACTCTGACCCTTCGTGGGCAATGTTTTTCAGGTGACCCAAGTGGGAAACTACGTCTAGGATGAGCGTTATGGTGGCGTCAGTTTGTAGTATTTTTTTCCATTCAGTTTACTCTATTTCAGCATGTACTTGTAGATATGGACACAATGTACCTGGTTAATATTTTATATAACTTGTATCAGACTATTATTGTTACCAGATTTTCAACTATTACAATTCCATTCTTTTTTAGTTGCTCTATGAATCCAGATATCAGGTATGTGGTTTCCCTTAATTTATTTATTTTAACTTCCGATGTAAGTCTTAAATCTGCTTAGTATAGACTTTCATTACCTGCTGCTACTAGTTTTAATACTGTTTCCTAGTTTTCTTTATATCGCTGACCCGGCCGGACGGCTGATTTCTGAAATACTGGGAAGTGGTGTTACAAATTGGTATCAGAGCAAGTTTAGGATCCCTAGACCCTAGAAGGTTTTCACAGAGCCATAGGTTTGTGTAAGAGTAAACTCGTGTTAGTAAAGTATTTTAAGTTGCGATTAAGCCCTAGTGTTCGTTAGAATACGAAATAAATTACTAAGCCAGATTTCTCAGATGCTTGATAAATAATCAGATTTTCTTTATATGTCTATCAGACACCACGAGTTAGTGAATCAGGCGAATCTTCACGTCAGGACCCTGTTCCTAACGCGACTATGAGAGATGTTGCCGTGCCGCAGGTACCACCAGTTCCAGCAGCTACAGAGGGCACTGACATAGCGTCTCAGATTGCCAAGGCGGTTACTGTTGCCTTGATGGAGTTTCAGAGAGGATTGACTGCAGGGTTTCCAGTTCTAGTACAAGTACCAGCCCCTGCACCAGCTCCTGCCTCAGCACCCGTGGAGACGACCCTGGAGCGTTATTTGAGGAACTTTAGAGAGCTTCAACCTTTGAACTACAGTGGAGACGAGACCCCGATGGACACAGATGATTGGGTGGCAAACACCAGAGACCTGCTGGATGTTTTGGAGTGCCCAGAGAACAAGAAGGTTCCTCTGGCAGTTTTCCTCCTCCGAGGTGAGGCAAAGGTCTGGTGGGACAAGTACCGGGCAGATGACCCCGCAGGTATATGGTTATGGAAATTTCCTTTACCTTTCTTTGTGAATTGATACGTTGTTTTTAAATAGTATGACCATACTTTTGGTCATGTCGTACACCAGATATGTTTATGTGGGGCGAATTTTCTAGAGCCCTTGCAAGTTGGTTCGTGCCTCCTTCCGCACGACGAGGCCTCCAGGAGAAGTATCTTAGGCTTTTCCAGGGGGATAGGACTGTTGCTGAGTACAAGCGAGAGCTTACACATCTGGCTCGATATGCGGGCGTGATGCAGAGAGATCAAGCTGAGAAGTGCAGCCGTTTTGTGGATAGTCTGCGTGACTCTTTGAGGCAGCCGCTAATGACGATGGTCAACGCTGATTACAGGAGCTTAGTGGATACGTCTCGCAGGCTGGAGGCTGACCAGCAGAAGGTTCAGAAGCGAAGTAATTTCCGTGCGAAGCGATCTCAGGATTCGCATCAGTCGCAGCAGAGCATGAATGACCAGGGGAAGAACTGGAATAAGAAGCAGAGGCCTGATGCGAGGAAGAATGGTCAATCTGGTGACAGGAGCAGGGACTACTCCCTTTGTCCCAAGTGTCAGCGTCGCCATCCAGGAGAGTGTTTGGCCAGCGCGGGAGTGTGTTACAAGTGTCGTCAACCTGGACACATAGCTCGTTTCTGTCAGGAAGGTGGTTCGAATCAGGTAATCAACCTTGTTGTATTTTTGTACATTTATGAAATTTCTGTAGATGACAAATGTATTTTGTTCCTGCAGTCGAAGTACGAGATTGGTAGCCCTAGTAGAGCAGACAAGGGCAAAACTTTGATGATTACTGATGGAAGACCACAACAAGGTCGAGATTTGGTGCAGCCCAAAGCTTATAGGCTTGGTCAACATGAGACAAAGGATCAGGAGGACGTAGTGACAGGTAAGTGTTTAAATTTGCTTAACAAGTTTATTTAATCCTCCGTAGTGACACATTTATTTTTTTTTCATCCTTCATAAATCATTCTTGTAGGCATTCTTATGATTCGTAATTTACCCTCTAAGATTCTGTTTGATACGGGTGTCTCGCACTCGTTTATCGCGAAATCTCTAGTGCGTAAGTTGGATTTAAAAATCGTCCCAGAGACAGTACCGCTGGAAGTCATGATGCCGAATGGATCCCTTCTGCAGACCAGAGATAAGTGCAGCGTACCGGTGCAGTTTGGTGATACCGAGATTGTCGTGGAAGCTTTGCAACTACCTATAGCAGGATTCGACCTGATTTTTGGAATGGACTGGCTTTCGACAATCAACGCCAGGATTGACTGTAGGGCGAAACAGATACAGTTTGATGGCCCCAATCAGACTTCATTTTCTTTTCAGGGCATGAAGGGAGTAGTGAAGATGATCATATCTGCAGTCCAAGCGAGAAGGTGCATCAGTAAGGGTTGTGAAACCTTCGTAGTACTGATGAGCGTGGAGTCTAAGGCTGACTTGGTAGAGGTACCAGTGGTGCAGGAGTTCCCCGTTGTTTTCCCGGAAGAGCTCCCTGGTGCCACTCAAGATAGAGAGATTGAATTCCCGATAGACTTGCAGCATGGGGCTACACCGGTAGCCAAATCTCCCTATCGGATTGCCCCAAGGGAACTAGGAGAGTTGAAGAGTCAGTTGCAGGAGTTGCTTGATTTGGGTTTTATACGCCCCAGTACTTCACCATGGAGTGCTCCAGTGCTTTTTGTGAAGAAGAAGGATGGTAGTCTGAGACTGTGCATAGATTACCGTGAATTGAACAAGCTGACAGTAAAGAACAAGTACCCGATTCCCAGGATTGATGATTTGTTTGACTAGTTGGTGGGATCGAACACTTTCTCCAAGTTAGATCTGAGGTTAGACTATCACCAGTTAAAGATTCGTGACTTGGATATTCAGAAGACGACTTTCAGTACCAGATATGGACACTTTGAGTTCGTGGTCATGCCGTTCGGGCTGACCAATGCCCCTTCAGTATTTATGGACCTGATGAACAGGGTATTTCGGGAGTACTTGGATCGTTTTGTCATCGTCTTTATAGATGACATCTTGGTGTTCTCTAAGAGTGCAGAAGATCATGCAGCACACCTCAGGATTGTTTTGAGCACACTCAGGAAGAACCAGTTGTTTGCCAAGTTTTCAAAGTGTGAGTTTTGGCTTTCAGAGATTGCATTCTTAGGCCACATCATCAGTCACAAAGGGGTTAGTGTTGATCCGAAGAAGATAGAGGCCATTAAGAATTGGCCAAGGCCGACGACAGTTCCAGAGGTTCGCAACTTTTTGGGTCTTGCTGGTTACTACAGGAGATTCATCAGAGATTTTTCAAAGATAGCCTTACCACTGACTTCTCTAACTAGGAATGGTAAGGGCTTGGATTGGACGGTGGAGTGTGAGTTGGCTTTTGAGGACTTGAAGGACAGTTTGATGACCACACCGATTTTGAGTTTACCTTCAGGGCCTTACGGGTTTCAGATTTATAGCGACGCATCAGGTCAGGGTTTGGGATGTGTTCTTATGCAGCATTGAAAAGTCATAACCTATGCATCAAGACAGTTAAAAGTTCATGAGAAGAACTATCTCGTGCATGACTTGAAGCTTGCAACAGTCATACACGCTCTGAAGATTTGGAGGCACTATCTCTATGGAGTGCGTTGTGAGATCTTCACTGATCATAAGAGCCTCAAGTATATCTTTGATCAGCGAGAGCTCAATTTGAGCCAGCGCAGATGGTTAGAGTTTCTATCAGACTACGACGTAGACATTCAGTACCATCCAGGAAAGGCGAACGTTGTAGCTGATGCCCTTAGCCGTAAAGGTTCGTGTTTCTTCCTCCTCACTCAGCAGGAGGAGTTAGTGCGAGAGCTGTAGAGACTGGACATTAACGTTGTGCCACACAGTAGTTTTAGTTCTGTAAGGTTGAGTTGAGTGGAGATTACTTGCGATATCAAGGATAGAATCAGGACAGCTCTACCGTTGGATCCAAAGATGATAGAGATTTGGAGATCAGTGCAGACAGGGCAGCATGAGAGATACAATATTCAGGATGATTTACTATTGCTTGATGGCAGAGTGTGTATCCCCGATGTTAGTCACCTTCGCGAGGATATTCTATTTGAGGCACACAATTCCAGTTATTCTATACATCCGGGTAGTACGAAGATGTATGCAGATCTCAAGAAGGTAGTCTGGTGGCCAGGTTTGAAGAGTGATGTTGCAGTTTATGTAGGGAAGTGCGAGACGTGCAAGTTAGTTAAGGCCGAATGTCAAATGCCTGGAGGCAAGTTGCAGCCACTTCCCATTCCCGAGTGGACTTTTGAGGATATATCCATAGACTTCATTCATGGTTTGCCGAGATCGCAGAGTGGGAATGATTCCTTATGGGTTATTGTTGATCGACTTTCTAAGGTCGCCCATTTCATTCCTCTTAGGAAGACGGATCAATGTCCGAAGCTGGCACAGTTATATTTAGACAAGATAGTTCGACTTCACGGTGTTCCCAAGACTATAGTTTCAGACCGAGATGACAGGTTTACCTCCAGGGAGTGGCGATACGTACAGGAGCGGTTGGGTACCAGATTAAATTTCAGCACCGCATTCCATCCCCAGACAGATGGACAGACTGAGCGCACAAATAGGACTTTGGAGGATTTGCTACGGATGTGCATTTTGGACTTTGGAGGAAAGTGAGAGAAATATGTCACCCTTGTAGAGTTCTCCTACAACAACAGTTTTCAGACGAGTATTGGGATGACACCGTTCGAGGCCCTCTATGGCAGACGCTGTCGGACACCGTTGTGTTGGGCTGAAAGTGAGGAAAGATCTACTATCAGGGAGTCATGGATTGATAAGACCACTGACAGGATCAAGCTTATTCAGGTGCGTATGAAGACAGCTCAGGATCGCCAGACCAAGTATCATGATCAGAAGCACAAGTCAGTAGAGTTCAGTGTTGGAGAGTATGTTTAACTGAAGGTCAGACCAGTCAGAGGAGTCTCTAGAATAAAGCAGATGAAAAAGCTGAGCCCCAGATTCGTTGGTCCTTTTGAGGTGCTAGAAAGAATTGGTGAGGTTACTTACATGTTGGCCTTACCTGAGGAAATGAGTGGTGTACATGATGTATTCCACGTCTCCTATCTGAGGAGAGTAGTCAGAGATTCTAGTCAGATCATCAGTACCGAGGAAGCACCGATTGAGACAGATCTTAGTATTGGGGTTAGACCAGTCAGAATAGTGGATTCAAGGATACAGAAGCTCATGAATAGAGAGATTCGCATGGTCAAAGTCCTTTGGATAAACTGTGGCCGTCCACAGTATACTTGGGAGCGAGAGAAAGAGCTTAAGAGCAATGCAGATTATTCTTTCCTCTTCGATTCAGGTATGGTTACAATTTTCAAGGTCAAAAATTTTTGTTAGGAGGGGAGATATGTAACATCCATAATCTGACGCGACATTTATTTTAAATTGTAGGGTCGAGTCGCGACGGATTTTGATCGTGACAACACGTCGTCAAGGTACAATGATATTATACATATAATTTGCGTCCGTTAATTTGAGAAGTGTGCTAGTCATAATGATAGTGTAACACATTTTATTTTAGTGACGAAGGCGCGACAAATTAATGTGTGGAATAGGGGTAAATGAGAATTTTTATTTTGGGGTGCAATAGCCGGTCTCAAATTATCCCCCTCACTTGATACAGTTATCAAAAACTGCATCCCACTATGGATTAAAATTCCGCACCCCCTCTTTCTATCGGTTAATAAGCAAAAAAAAACCCGCACCCGACTCCCGTCTGTTCCCGTTCCGCAAGCAGGCCCCGCGACGTCTTCTTCTCCCACAGCCGTTGAACCCGGCGCATCCCGCAAGCTTCTTCGGCGCTCGATCCCCCTCCGGAACGCATCTCCGACTTCTCCTCCCTCCTCTGCAGGCATCGGTGAGCCTTCCTCTTCCTTCCTTAGCCGTGGGAGAACCGGGTCTAACCCTAACCGAAGGAGTTTGAGTTTTGTTTTGGTTCCGGTGAGTGGATCTCATCTTCTCGATTTCTGCTTGAATATCCTTCGTTTTGGAAACTAGTTTAACCTAGATTTTCATTTTGATTGCCCTATTTTAGGTTTTGGTGTTCGTGGTTCACCACGGAATTTGTGTGGAACGCATTGAGAGCCTCAATCGTTATACGTAAAGGTAATATACGAAGTTTAGCACATGTATTTTTGTAACCCAAGGTGTTTTGGAGAATTTCCAACGGAAACCCTAAAAGGGGAACAATTATGAAAATAGATTTGCCTTAAATTGCAGGACTCTAGTAGGTTCGAGACATCACTCTGAGTTTTTCCATACAGTAGAAGTTCCTTTGGAAGAGCTAATGTCGCCGCGCCGAGTGTACGAGTGTCGCAGCACCACGGTAAGGAAATTCTAATTTCTTTTAGTTAGACATATCAAGTAATTATAATTTTATACGCATGAGTAGGTTTCCTACAAGCATCATAACCATGCATAGAAAAGTGTGGCAGTAGGAAAATAATCGTGGAAACGCGTATGATAACGCCCTCTTCCATAACCACGTTAGTAAAGTCATGAACAGTTATTTAGGTACGAAGCTTTACCCGTGTACGTAAGTTTGGAAATTGTCCAACCAAGGGCGCGAAGGTCCCTTCAAGTCGACCACGAGAAAGTCAAGGGTCGCTTAGTAGTACACCAGAAAAGATATCTCATGCAGAGTAGCGGCAGACCAAAAAGGTCAGTAGCACACCAGTCTTTTCGTGCTTGGTAGAGGCACACTACCTTTCTCATAGGGCATATGGTATCCTATGAGTTGCAAAGTCTTGGGAGTTGACTCCCCTTGAGACAGTTAGTAGATTCGAGACCGTGTCCGCGCGACACTAGAACAATTGAGTTCATCAGATGGTCTCGGGTCGTCAGTTTCAGTTGCGCATTAGGAGCTACTCTGCCTAGAGCCTTCCCAGTAAATGTGTAGGCTAGAAGCCACCTTGAACTCAAGTACAGACTTGACGTGAGATAATATACTAATTAGTGAACGTTAGGACTTGGGTAAATGAACGGAAAGTCATGAATATAGAACTAATAGTGTGTTGACCAGGAAGTATAGGAAAAACATGCATAACATATAACATAAAATGTTTTCAGTGCACGAGACTATTTTTTTTAAAGGCATGCATGCATTCATATGTAAATTTGTTCTAGTGTCACTAAGGGAAATTGTTTTTTTTACTCTGACCCTTCGTGGGCAATATTTTTCAGGTGACCCAGGTGGAAAACTACGTCTAGGATGAGCATTATGGTGACGTCAGTTTGTAGTATTTTTTTCCCATTCAGTTTACTCTATTTCAGCATGTACTTGTAGATATGGACACAATGTACCTGGTTAATATTTTATATAACTTGTATCAGATTATTATTATTACCAGATTTTCAGCTATTACAATTCCATTCTTGTTTAGTGTCTCTGTGAATCCAGATATCAAGTATGTGGTTACCCTTAATTTATTTTTTTTTTAACTTCCGCTGTAAGTCTTAAATCTGCTTAGTATAGACTTTTATTACCTGCTGCTACTAGTTTTAATACTGTTTCCTAATTTTCTTTATATCGCTGACCCGGCCGGACGACTGATTTCTGAAATACAGGGAAGGGGTGTTACAGCTGTCTGTGTCACCGGGAGCTTTAGGTGTTTCTAGCTTCGGGGCGGAGGCTTCTGGTTCAGGAAGCGGGAGGAGCGATGCTCCGAGTATGCTCGGGATCAGTGCTGGTTCAGAAGTAGCGGAGGTGGTTAGCCATGGTCAGGTCCTTCGGAGGTCGAAGAGGACCATCAAACCACCAGCTCGGTACAGCGAAGGGAACATGGTGAGTTTCGTCTCTTGTTTCTTCACGTGCCCTCTAGACGAGCGAGAGCCTTCTAGCTTTGAAAATGCCACTGGAGTCAAGGAGTGTGATGATGTCATGGATGAGGATATGACTGCCCTTGAAAGAAACGAGACTTGAGATCTTGTGCCCAAGGTTGATGACGTTACTCATGTGATATGCAAGTGAGTGTACAAGCTAAAAAATGACGGATCGAAGCATCGAGCGATACAAGGCTCGCCTTGTAGCTCGAGGGTTCTCTTAACAATATGGAGAAGACTATGAGGAGACATTTAATCCTGTTGCCAAAATGACTTCAGTACGAGTGGTAATTGCCTTGGCGGCTTGCCAAGGATGAAAGATGTGGCAGCTTGACGTAAATAATGTTTTTCTTTATGGATAGATTGATAAAGACATCTTCATGGTTTAGCCACCGAGTTACGTGTCTGAAGATCATCCAGGATACGTCTGCAAGCTCCGGAAGGCTATTTATGACTTGAAGCAGGCACTACGGGAATGGTACGGAAAGATCACAGAGTACCTCCAGTTCTGCGGTTATTCTACCTCTGACTCAGATTCAAGCCTTTCATAGAGAAGAAGGGGGAGTTTCATGTCTTGGTACTGTTGTACGTTGACGACATGATCGTTACGAGGAACTCTGAGGAGGAAGTAGCTAGGCCCAGGGCAGAGCTAGTTATTCGTTTCGAGATGAAGAATTTGGGTGAGCTCCACCACTTCTTTGGACTCGAGGTGGAGAGGAGAAAAAATGACGTGCTTGTTTCCCAAAAAGGCTATGCAGAACAGATCGTTCAGCGGTTCGGCATACGGGAGGGAAATAGTTGTTTTACTCCTCTGGATGTTAGTCTCAAACTTTGACGTGATGAGGCGAGGGTTCTTCTAGATCTCTTGGTGTTTTGGGCTCTGGTTGAGAGCCTTATATACTTGACAATTACGAGCCCATACATTGCTTATGTTGTATGCCGAATAAGTTGATATATGGCGGAGCCTCGGAAGCATCATCTGGTAGCAACCAAGAATATCTTGAAATACGTGAAGACCACTTCTGATATGATTCTCCTTTATGGGAGAGACACGAGCTTCAACCTGCACGGTTACATATGTTGATTTCGAGGGAGACTCAGACGACCGGAAGTCAATGTCTGGTTATGTTTTCACATGTGGATCAGCAGATATTTCGTGGTGCAACAAAAATTAAGATTCTGTATCCGTCTTTACTACGAAAGCGGAGTACAAGACTTCGGTCTTGATAGCTTGGGAAGCCACCTAACTCAGGAGGCTAGTAGAGGACGTCCGTGAAGAAGTGCGAGGTCCCACTCTGCTCCGCGGTGACAACAAAAGTGTTCTTAAACTGGTTAACAATCCAATTTGTCACGCGCGGACCAAGCATATTGAGATTGAACAACACTTCATTCGAGAGAAGGTGCTGGAGGGGTCTCTTATGGGTGGGCATGTGCGGAGCAAGCACAATATCGCGAATATCTTCACAAAGCCGTTGTCTAAGGGGCCATTTGAACGGTTACGGGGACTGCTTGGGCTGGTTTCTACTGCTCACTTCAAGGGGGAGTGTTGAATTTTTTTAAGTAAAAGTGGCGGTGTGACCGGGCAGACCGCGCGGCTAGATGATGGCGGTCTGATTGCTCAGACCGCGCGGCCTGATTGCTCAGACCGTGCGGCCTGATTGCACAGACCGCGCGGCCTGATTGCTCAGACCGCGCGGCCTGAAGTGGCGACTAGCCAATTTGGCTAGTGATTCTGTAGTCAGCTTGTTCCCAGGATGTAACAACGCGGATTGGTTATCTATCCGCAGGTGTGGTGAACTTGTTTGAAGTTCGCTGAGTCCGGGTTGTTGTGGACTCGTTTGGAGCTCGCGAGATTGACATGGTTTTGTCCCTTGGTCTGGTTCTCGGATGGCGCGGTTAGGTGGAGATCGCAGAGTTCGCCGGTTAGTGCGGACTGGTGTTTGAGTCCACCAGTATGGAGTTTGCGCCATAGGCTCTTGGTTGTTTGGACTTGGTCTCGATTTTGTGCCAAGTCTAGTTGAGCCCTGTTCACTGTATCCGTTTGATGGCGCAGATAGATTGTTTTATCCATCAATCCGCATGTTGTGCAGGCTGGAGCTGTGTCCGCAAGGTGCTGCGGACTGGTGGCTATGTTAAGCGGTGTCCGAAGGTGTTGCGGACTGGCTTTGTGTCCTCACTTTGAGAATAAGTCTTGTGCTTGCTGCGAGAAGGGCGGTGATCCTATCAGTTAGGGCGGTGACCACACTCCTCTACGCGCCTATAAATATGACCCCATGTCACATCATAAAGAACGAATGAATAGTAAGTGAGCTCAGGTTGTCTGCTGCGGACAGGTTTTTGTTATCCGCGGAGATTAAGAAGTTAACCAGTTTTGCTGTTGCAGATTGTGCGGCTAGCGCTGTGAAGTCAGGGACTTGATTCTAACTGCGTCGGGGATTAGTGCGGGTTCTGCGGATACAATCTGCGGTTTGCAGCTGACCGCGGCTTGTGACTATGAGGTCTTCTTATTGACAATCTTTCTCAGTTCAATAAAGTTGTCCGCCAGTTGGCGGTCTGTCTGTTCTGCTCGGTAGCAGCTATTTGCGGATTCTGGCGGCTAGGAAACCTCGCGGTCAGACGGCTTGCAGATTGCAAGCAGAATTCTTCAGCATTGAATAACGGGGTGTCTACGCGGTTAAGCTGTGGTCTGTCGACTTGACGGTCTCAGCGGACTCCCTTGTTCAGTTCGGTAGTAGTGGCGGTTACTAGCTCAGTCCGCTCAACTTGTTTTTGCCTTATATGTTTTGCTTCCATCGGGTGCATTGCCGAATCATGTCTCGTCATGTATGCCTCGTATTATAAAGAAGTGTAATAGTACAAGATTTGCTTGCTCTTCTACTTGCATCTGGTTTATTTGACTTGGTTTGGTTGAGTGTTCCTGCGACTTGGTTTCCGTTTTCCGCTTATCACAAATTTTCACAAGAGAGCTCCAAATATTTAGGAAAATTGGTGATAATGATGATGATTATCATATAATTAATCATTAGGGGCCGTGCACGCATCACCCATGCATGGTGTGAGTTGATAATAGTACCTAGTCTGCCGCTCGATGCCCCTGCAAAATTCTTTTCTCCGCACATATTACGCTGGATATCAAGCACTCAAGTACTGGCGCTACACACCGTCCATGGGGCCCCGTGCACGGCCGCTAGTATATACTATAATACATCAACAACATTAAATTAATTTTGAAATTTATTTGATATAATATATTTAAATTATATTATAATTTATAACATATATTACTTATATTTATTATCATGTCATTATAAACAGTAAGTATCGATAAAAAATGCAATTACTAGGAAATGATTGAGGGTAAAACTGTAAAGAAAAAAACACCCAAAAAGAAGAATTTCATTAATATATAGTTATACATTGATACCTCATTTGCTCCTGCAGGTCATTATATTTGGCTAGATCATCCTGATGACTATGCCTTTCTGCAATGAGCTCACCTTCTAATGCTTTAGCTTTTGATCTCAGCAGGTTTATTTCAATTTTTAGTTCTTCTGCATTTGATTCCAGCAACTTGTATGATTCAGTCATGCACCTCAGCTGAGTATCGGCCAAATCGTTTGACTTCTGAGAAGCGGACAACTGCCTTTTGATATCCACCATGTCCAGTTCAATTTCAGACAGTCGAAGCTTTGTATTTTTCAAATTTTCGCTGCAATTTATGAAATTTACTTCCATTTCATCTCTCTCCATCTTAAGTCTTTCAAATTCTTCCAAGGAGAAGTTATTGGGTGTGGAGTCCGACTCAGATGATGGATTTCTAAGTCCTTCAACAACTTCAGAACCAGATGCCAAAGGAGAAAGAGGATCGAGATCACCAGGAATCTTCTCCTCCACCAGATCATGATGAGCGACTCCATTCTCCAATAAGGTTGCCTTATCGATGCAGTCATTACAGCAGTTCTCCCCCGTAATCCAAGTTCTCGATCTGAGCTCTGATAACAAATGGCGCAAGGAAATGATAAAATCATCGAGGTTCAAATTAGTGTCGAGAGGTTTGTTTGCAGAATCTGGGAACTTCTCAACTTTCTCTGCTGTTATTTGAAGAAGCTCTGAACATTTTCCCTGAGTAGCTTCTTTGTAATGTGATACAACAAAATCATGAATCCAAGAAATGGCAATTGTCAATTCCTGATTCATTGAATTTTCCATTTTCATATATGAGTTGCCATGATGCCACTCAATTTGCGCATCTTGTAATATTTTCATAATTTCATCCACGAGATTTCTCGTATTTGAATCAAACAACTTAGATTCGAACATCGAATATATTTGTGCCTGAATCATTGATAATAGTTTTCCCGAAGGCTGGCTCTTCTCAACCACCAAATCGACATATTGATGCTGCTTCAAACCAGGCGTTTGCTCTTTACACACATCCACATGAACATCAACGGATGAACTTTCTTTAGAATGTTCATATTCAATCGGGTCCATCCCTCCATCTACTCCACTGGTTTCTGATGGCAAACCCGCCAATCTCTCCATTTCCAGAAAGTCATCCATAAGTTCCAACTGATTCGAATTTTGAATTTTCTTACTTCCATTAGAATCTTTCTCTTTCTCTTTCTTCAACTGCAAAAGCTCTGAAATCAATGCTGAGGCCCAAGAATCTGCACCGATTCCCTCATCATCAATTTCATCGTGCCTGCTTTCATTTTGGTTGAAGGATCCTTTGCAGGAGAAGTCAGAGTTTGATTTCAAAGAGCACTTTTCTCGATTCATAACGGTTAACTGGGCTTCAAGGATACTGAGTTTGTTAGCTGCTGTGGAAAATCTGCTTGATGAAGCCTGAAGTTCACTGTTTCTTTGCGACAGAGCCTCCTTCAGCATCTTTGATTCTTCCTCCATTGTTAATAACCGAGAAGAAAGAAACTCATTCTCTTTCTGATAATGGTCAACTTCATTAACGTTGGCCTCTGGAGAGAAGAATGGATAGGGGCTTGAGTTCTTGCCAGCTAGTCTTCTTCCTCTGGATTCCCCAAAAACATGGCCAAAAGTCTCAACCTCCATTTTCATCTGTGCTATCGCAGCGGGACCAGGCAATCTCTTTCTCACGAGGCTACGTAACCTTTGACACTCTGCTTCCAGCTTGGTTATCTTTTTCGCATCCTCGATACGCCGCTTGTTGGCTGCTTCGCTAGACTTTTCGCTCATGTTTTTCTCCTCATTACGAATTTCCAGCTCCTTTGCGGCAATATTCAGTTCATATTTCAGAGAACTTGTTTCCCTTTCGTATGACTGAATGTTAATTCTTAGAACCTCAATCTCAGCCTCAGCGTGTGATTTCTCCTGGTTGACTTTTGTCAACAACAGAGCACGTTCTTGAAGAGACCTCGAAAGAGCAGCTACTTCAGCAGAGCCCTTCTGCAGTTCTTGCTCAAAACCATCAATTGTGGCTTCAAGATCGGATTTGACTTTCTCCCACAGTTTCGACTCGGCAAAAACGACGTCATGTAGTTTCTTCTCGCTTTCTTCCTTTACGGAACTAATCTGCTTCATGCACTCCTCGAGTGCGCTTTCAAGATGAGATGTTTGCTCTTCGGCTGTTTGTTTAAGCAGGGTAACAGATTCGAGTTTATGTTTCAAATCCAAAGCCTCAGCTTCAGCCTTCTCCCAGCCTATGTAAAACCAAAGTTTGAGAGTACAGGAGTCATCAAATTTAAGGGTAAAGTAGGTTTCGGCACTTTTATAATTTATAAGAAAGATGTATGAAGTCTCTTCAGTTTTTAAATGGTCATTTGAAACCTCTTATTTTTCATCTTTTAGTCGAATGTGGATATATATATATATTTTTAATTTAATTTCTAGTTCTTTTATAATGATATTTCATTTTTACCCATCATTAGACCACCTCAATTTACAAAATTAAATTTAATTCTCTATTTAAATCGGTTCAACTCTAAATAACCAGCAAAGAACTAAGTTTTAAGTTATTTTATGAGAGGCAAAAAAGAAATTCAGATTAAAATAATTAAACTTCTTAAGAACTTGAAATTGAATTAATTAAAAAGATTATCCTTGTTTGACTAGAAGTTGAAAAATTAAGGATTCCAAATGTCCATTTGAAAACTACTGGATTTTATACCTCTTTCCTATGAATTCATCAAACATGGAGGAGAGATGAGAGGAGAGATGAGAGAATACAAATAAGAGATGGTTTTAACTGAAAGTTTATTATCCGAAAAAGGTTTTAACTTTATTATCCGAGATGAGAGGAGAGATGAGAGAATACAAATAAGAGATGGTTTTAACTGAAACTTTACTATCCGAGATGGTGTAAAAACCGAACAAAAAGCAAACCGAAATGGTTTTAACTGAAACTTTATTATCCGAAAAAGGTATCTATTACAAAGGTATGCTCTCCCTTATATAGAATGGAGGAGAGATGAGAGAATACAAATAAGAGATGTGGGACTAAAAATTTACAGGGCTAAGCGGACTATACAAAACAAACCGCACAAGCCGCGCGGTTAGACAGAAGGGCTAACCGCACGGCTACCACCAGAGAGAAAGAGAGATTGCCCGGGTAGACCGCCAGACTGCCCGGTCTCCAAGCCGGCTGAGACAAACCGCCAGACCGCGCGGTCTTCAACCCGCCAAGACAGACCGCCAGACCGCCCGGTCACCAACTTCAACACTCCCCCTCAAGCTGGAGCATATATATCGATCATGCACAGCTTGTCACAAACATGAAGAAACGAGGCGGAAACTGGCTTGGTGAAGATGTCAGCCAGCTCTTTATCAGAAGTGACAAAGAGAGTGCAAATTTGTTCCTTTAAGATCTCTTCACGAATGAAATGACAGTCGACCTCAATGTGCTTTGTTCTCTCATGGAAGACCGGATTTTTGGAGATGTATATGGCGGCCTTGTTATCACAGAACATAGGTAGAGGATGGTTGTAGGCCTCTCCTAAATCTAGCATGAGAGCCCGCAGCCATTTTAACTCACAAGTGGTCGACGTCATACTGCGATACTCAGCTTCTGCACTGTACCTGGAGACAACAGACTGCTTCTTGCTCTTCCAGCTCACCAGATTTCCCCCAACAAAGGTGCAAAAACCTGAGGTTGACTTGCGATCCCCTTTGTCATCAGCATAACTTGCATCTGAGTATGCTTCAATCCTCAGATGACCATTCTTCTGAAAAAGTAATCCTTTTCCAGGCGCTGCTTTGGCATACTCCAAGATCCGCAAGACGTACTGTAGATGACACTCCCTAGGTGCTTGCATGAATTGACTCACCTTGCCCACAGCATAGGAAATGTCGGGTCTGGTCACTGTGAGATATATGAGCTTACCAACCAGACGCCTGTACCGCGAACTATCTGAAAGAGGAGGCGAATCATCTGTCCAGGTTTTGTCTTCTCCAGTTGCCATGGGGCTTCGGGCAGGTTTTGCTCCAGTCAATCCTGCCTCTTTTAAAAGATCAAGAGCATACTTACACTGAGAGAGAACTAAGGAGTCGGGCTTCCGAGAGATTTCGATCCCCAGAAAGTACTTTGGAGAGCCCATATCTTTCGTGATCAGATGTTGGCGAAGATGTCGCTTTGTCAGAGATACCCCTTCCTAGTCATCGCCAGTGAGAAGAATATCATCGACGTACACAGCAAGAACAACCAGCCACGAAGGAGTTTTGCGAATAAATAGAGAGTGATCAGCAGAGCTTCGCGCAAAACCAACGGCCGCCACGATGCCGCTGAACTTGTCAAACCAAGCTCGAGGGCTCTGCTTGAGGCCATAAATTGCCTTCTGCAGCCGGCATACTCGTGTCTCCCCCTGAGCAACATACCCAGGAGGTTGCTCCATGTAAACGGCCTCGTGAAGATCACCATAAAGGAAGGCATTCTTGACATCCAGCTGAGAAATCGGCCAATCCCTATTGGCCGCCACAGAGAGAAGGACCCCGATAGTGCTGAGACGAGTCACGGGGGAGAAGGTGTCAAAGTAATCAACCCCATAGGTCTGAGTAAAGCCCTTATCAACAAGGCGAGCCTTATACCGATCCACAGTGCCGTCTGGGCCAAATTTGACCACAAAGACCCAGCGACAGCCAACAACATCAGTACCGAAGGGAGGAGAAACAAGAGTCCATGTACCCCGCTCCGTGAGGGTCGCCATTTCCTCATCCATGGCCAGCTTCTAGTGGGGAATAGCAAGGGCCTCCTGATAGGAACGAGGCGTGGCAGTGGCAGAGATAGCCAGTGGAAAGGCCCTGCGAGAAGGGGTAAGACGATCATATGAAACAACAGCAGCAAGGGGGTGTAAGGTACATGTCCGCACCCCTTTGCGAAGAGCCACAGGGAGATCCAGGTCGGCGGCCCCCTCGGTATCCGGAGCGTCCGTGGCAGAGAGAGCTGGCCCGGGAGAAGAGAGCGACGGCGGCGGAGAGGATGGAGACGGAGGTGGAGAAGTAGGAGAGAGAGGTGGAGCGAGAGGAGGGGACGGAGATGGCGGAGGGGTGGATATCTCGGTAGGAGACGAGGGAACGAAGGGAATAACATGAGAATCAGAAGCTGGGGGAAGAGGAGAGGAAGCGGGGAAAAGAGAGGAGGATTCAGCCGAGAAGTAGGAGGCATTCTCGAAGAAGGTAACGTCAGCAGAGACGAACTGCTGACGAAGAACAGGGTTAAAGCAACAATAGCCTTTCTGAGTGGTGGAGTACCCCAGAAAGACACATTTGGTGGAGCAAGTGGATAGCTTGTCACGGGTGGCAGATGGGGTATGCACAAATGCAGTGCATCCAAAGATTCGGAGTGGGAGAGGAAAAGGCTCCTGGCCCGGATACAGAATGGAGAATGGTGTTTTCCCGTGGAGAATGATGGATGGAAGACGATTGATAAGATATCAGGCAAGGAGAACAGCATAGCCCCAATAAGAGCGAGGGACATGCATCTGGGTCATCAATGTGCGAGCCACATCGAGGAGGTGACGGTTTTTGCGTTCCGCCACCCCATTTTGTTGGGAGGTGTAAACACAGCTAGTCTGATGAATAATGTCATGTTGCACACAAAAAGATGTAAAAGCATGACTCAGATACTCTTTAGCATTGTCGGAGCGAAAGGTTTTAATACAAACATTAAACTGAGTTTTAATTAACTGATAAAAAGAGATCCATACATCTAAAAGTTCAGAGCGATCTCGGAGGAGATACACTCAAGTACAGCGAGAAAAATCATCTATAAAAGTTACAAAGTAAGAACTACCCCGGTCAATGGTGAGGGTAGGAGCAGGTCCCCAGATATCGGAGTGGACAAGATCAAACGGACAAGTAGAGCCCCGACCTTGCCTTGGTGGGAAGGAGGAACGGTGATGCTTGCCGAGCTGACAGGCGTCGCATTGGAGAGGAGTACGAGACGGAGGGAGGTGGGGCAGAAGATGATGTAGAAGTCGTGGTGGGGGATGACCGAGGCGGAGATTCCACTGGAGAAGATCTGGACAAGAAGAGGAGAAGGCGGACAAGGCGGAAACGTTGTCGAGGAAGTAGAGGCCGCCGCTCTCAATCCCAGTAGCAATCGTCCGGTGGGAGCCCGGATCCTGAAAAGAACAAGAAGTCGGTGTAAATGTCACAAAACACTGAAGCTGCTTGCATAAAGAGGTAACAGACAATAGATTGCACGGAAACTTGGGCACATAGAGAGTGTCCGCTACTCGTAGTGACAGAGTAACATGAACCACTCCCGTACCATGAACCGGGGAGGGAGAACCATCCGCAACTAGGACCGGGGGCAACCGATCATGTTGTTCGAGTAAAGAGAAGCACTGAGGATTGCCCGTCATGTGATTAGTGGCACCAGAGTCGATGAGTCATTTACCTTGAGTCACCATGTGGGCACTACCTGAGGATGTTACAACAGAGGCAGACGGCTTAGAAGAGTCACCGGAGGGGCGAAGATGGGGATGCTTCGTCCAGCAGCGTTCGGAAGTATGTCCGGTTCGGGCACAATGAGAACAGAGGTAGCGGGAAGAAGCACGGCCGCCGGACTGGTGACTGCGGCTACCAGAGCCACTCCGCTGAGTGTGATGAGAATAGTTGTCCGGTGGTGGAGTAGGAGCGGGCAAAAGGGGGCGCTGAAGGAGAGAGGTGACAGCAGCGATGCGGACAGCGGTGGCATCTAAGGTAGGAGATTCGGCCTCACCCAGAATTTCCTGGCGGATCATGTCATAAGTATCAGGAAGCCGAAGCAGATAACACACAACCAGAAGCTCCTGGAAGTGCTTGTGTTGTTGAGCCAAATCCGCAGAAAAGGGGCGATTCTGAAGAATCTCAGCCCCAAGAGCCTGAACCTGTTGGTAGGCAGCAGCAGGAGACAAGGTAGGACGGGCAAAGAGGTCCGCATACAACGTATAGATGCGGGACGTCTGAGCCCCCTTGGAGTACAGAGCGACAAGATGAAGTCAAGCGGCCTTCACCGTCTCATCATGACGTATGACGGGAAGGCAATCATCGGAAAGACTGTTCGCGAGCCAAGTACGCACAAGCGCGTCACTTGCATCCCAGTCATCAAAGAGAGGTGAAGTGATAGGAGGTGAGTCATCAACGAGATGGTGGCGTTTGCGTTGTGAGCGAAGTAGAAAGGTGAAAGAGACGCTCCAATCCAGGTAGTTGGAGCCAACAAGCTTGGAAACGGTCCCAAGGTTCCCGGAAGGAGTAGGTGGAAGAGGCGGAGCCGGATTGGTGACAGGGGTGGTGGCAGTAGAGGCATCAGAAAGAGCCATAGGAGCAGGAAAAAGGAAGCCGGGCGGTTAGGAAACAACCCGCACGGATAGGAAAAAGATAAGCTGCAGCGGTCACGAGGGAGAAACCAGCGGCCAGAAAAGCCACGACCAAGCGGCAGACCCAAGCAGAGGGGAAGAAGTCGAACGGCTAGAGGACAGGCCGCGCGAACAGAAGCAGGACAAAACAGGTCGCTGCGACAGGAGGCGGCGACTTAGAACAGGAAACAAAAAGTCGCACACACAGAGGGCAACAAGAAGGAGAGGAAGAGGCCGCGCGGACAGGGTGCAAACCGGCGAGACAAGCCGCGCGGACAGGGAAGGCACAGAATCAGGAGGAGTAGATCGAGTTCTCTGATACCATGTAAAAACAGAACAAAAAACAAATCGAAATGGTTTTAACTGAAACTTTATTATCCGAAAAAGGTATCTATTACAAAGGTATGCCCTCCCTTATATAGAATGGAGGAGAGATGAGAGAATACAAATAAGAGATGTGAGACTAAAAATTTACAGAACTAAGCGGACTATACAAAACAAACCGCACAAGCCGCGCGGTTAGACAGAAGGGCTAACCGCACGGCTACCACCAGAGAGAAAGAGAGATTGTCAGGGTAGACCGTCAGACCGCCCGGTCTCCAAGCCGGCTGAGACAAACCGCCAGACCGCGCGGTCTTCAACCCGCCAAGACAGACCGCCAGACCGCCCGGTCACCAACTTCAACAAAAACTACTGGGTTTTATACGTCTTTCCTATGAATTCATCAAACATACTTTATCCTATTTTAACGTGCCGCATTGTGAAGTGGCGGCGTGTCCAAAGCATGATTCTAGGGTTTCAATGAGAGAACACCGTGATACCTGAAATAGCTTCTTCAGCAACTTTGGCATGCTGCTTCACTAGATCATCCTTGGAGATCATGTCAGCTTGGGCTGAGGATAGTTTTTCCTTCATGTCATTGAGATTCTCATTCAGAACCTCCACTTGCCCTGATATTGCATTAAGATGCTCATATTTTTGTAGAGAAATTTGTATGAAACTCACAGGTTTTGTATGTTCCTGCAGGAAACATAAATAAACAATATATAAGAAGCTATTAGTGCCAAATACTTCTATTCAAATCTTGATATTTTTGAAGATAAAGATATCGCGGGAGAATTGTATAATGCAATGGAAGGTTGATTTCAAGACATAAAGAGCAAGATATGATTAGCGACCAACTCACTTCGTATAAAATTGTCGAATGGTTGGATTGCACATGATTATTAGGCATCGAAAAAACAAAATCATCAGATAATCAAATTTTTTCACATTATTGTTTTCTATTAATATGAAATGCATATTAAACTCATGTTATTTTCTATATAACATAAATCATATTTCGACAGCAGAACGGAAAAAAAGTTATAGAACTGTCTCTCTAACGGTCTGCATGTTTGAGCGTTTTTGCTCCATCTCCATTGTGGGGAAACCTCCACCGCTAAAAAAGCTGTTTGGTAGCCCTCAGTTGAAAACGAATTTTATTTCATATTAGCTCAAACACCGTGGCTATTTGTAGCGTACAAGATAAGCTAAATATTACAGCAATCCTTCTCAAGATTGACAAAAGATATTCACTAAACTCATCTTGTTACAACCCCTGATCATATCATCTGAACTGTGTCCCTTGGTTAAGCAGTCTGCAACCTGACCCTTGGTCGAGACGTGACTCATCTCCAGTAGCCCACTTATCAAGCTTCACCTTTATGAAAAATCTATCAATCTCTATGTTACGGAGCTACACAACGACAAACCCCCATGGCAAGTGTACACGCGCCGAGTGCGTTTATCGCAGGGGCCCACCAAAGCCGCTGAGGAGATTGCGGCATAGTCGCGTCATATCTTTATTTTAGCATTCACCTTTATTTGGACGTTTTTTATTTCAGCTTTTAATTTCTGCATTTATTTTCGACGGATTATTCGCGCCGCTGTTCGCACACCCGCTACTATAAAGGGGAGTGTTTGTACTCGTTTTAAGCATCACGGATGAATGTTATGTTTCCTCTCTAACACTAATTCTTCTCTTCCCTTTTCCCTCTCTTTCTCTTTCCCTCCCTCTCCCTTTCCCGCTCTCACTGCCGCCGCACCTCTCTCTCACCCGGATTCACACCACTTTATATATCTGGTGCGATCGTGTTGAACTGGATTATCTGCAATACTGATGGCTGACTGACTATCACACCACAACTTCATCATATCTCCTTAATCCAACTTCAACTCCACAAGCATCACTTTCAACCACAGGAGCTCTGCAACCCCTACTGTCATGGCTCTGTACTCCGTCTCTGTTGTCGATCTAGCCACTACTGACTGTTTCTTGCTCCTCCAGGAGACCAGATTGCCTCCCACAAATATGTAATAGCCTGAAGTAGACCTTCTATCATCCGCACAGCTTGCCCAGTCAGAGTCGCAATAGTCCTCAATCTTCACGTGCACATTCCTTCTAAAAGCCAGCCCCTTTCCAGGAGCACTCTTCAAGTATCGCAAAATCTAGTATACCGTATACTGCATCCATATGGCGAGTGTGGCTCAAGTAAATCAACTTCCTAACTAGTCTTTGATACATCTCACGATCTACTGGTTCCCCGGCCTCTGCACCCAGCTTACACCTCTGATCAATTGGCGTCGCAAAAGGTTTGCCCCAACATCCCAGTTTCAGTGAGAAGATCTAATGTGTATTTCCTTTGGGAAAGGACTATACCCTCTGCCTCATAATCAATCTCAATCCAAAGGAAGTACCTAAGAAGACTCTGATCCTTCACCTCAAACTTCTTGCCTATAACCCCCCCCCCCCCCCCCTTGAGGCAGCCAATCTCGTGCTCATCATCCCCCGTAAAGATCATGTCATCTACAAACACAACAAGCACGCTGATGTGACCTTCATTTTGCCTGGGAAACACTATATGATATGCATTGATCTGGTGATACCTCATACCAATCAATGCTTTCTTGAACTTGTTGAACCATGCGCGAGGTGACTGCTTCAGCCCATAAAGGTATTTCTTTAACCTACAGACTCTGCCTTCTGTCTTGGTCGTACCAAAGCCCGGTGATATCTCTCATGTACACCTCCTCGGCCAGATCTCCGCAAAAAACGCATTATTCACATCTAGTTGGTGCAACATCCATCCACCATTCACCGCTAGGCTGATGTGAGTTCTAACAATGCTCATCTTGGCAACGGATGCAAATGTCTCATTGTAGTCGATGTCATAGGTCTGGATGTACCCCTTAGCAACCAATCGAGCTTTGTAGCACTCAACCTGTCCATCTGGGTTCTGCTTCACAGTGAACACTCACTTGCACCCAACGACCTTCTTGTTCTTTGGCAGCTGTGCCAGCTCCCAGGTCTTGTTCTTCTCAAGAGACCTCATCACTTCCTTCATCGATGCCTTCTATTTCGAATCGTCTTTGGCAATCTGCCAATTGTTAGGTATAGTATTATTCAAAGATGCAATGAATGTTTCGTGAGTAGAAGAGATATGATCGTAAGAGACAAAAAATGCAAGGTCTCAACTTTATCTATCCGAAGGATTTTCCACATTGCTGTGAGTAGTCCGTCGCAACGTAAGAGAAGAAGTAGAGGAAGGGGAAAGGATATACATGAGACTTGTGGTGGTGTAGGTGTTCCAGGAGTAGGGGAAGGAGAAATTATATCAGCTGAGACTTGTGGTGGTGTAGGTGTTCTAGGAGTAGGAAGCGACATAGCCAAGGGACTAGGAGCTAGATTGGGAAGAAGCATCGGATTCAGTATTGCTTGCAGTCTCCTCCTACTGTATGTCAGCAGCTCCTCCTGAGCCGTAGGTCTCACATCTTGCCTCTCCTCCTCAATCTCCTCCTGCTCCTCATCACTCTCCTGCTCCTCCATAGATCCTCCCTACCATACTCCCAGATCAGTCACCAACCCCTCTCTATAGCCTTATATTTTTGGTATCTGACGAGTCAAATGTGGGTGAGGCTCCCTCTTGTCAGTAGTACTGTTCTAGCTCTCTGAAGTGAACGTTCATACTCACAAAACATCTTTTCTCCACAGGGATCCAGCACATGTACCCCTTCTTGGTACAAAAGTAGTCCACAAACATACATTTGGCTGCTCTTGCATCAAGTTTACCAACACCCGACCTGTTGTACTTCACGAAGCACACACACCCAAATACCTTCAAAGAAAGTACTCCCCCCACCCATTGTCCCTGCAATTGCTGACATGGGGACTTCCACCCGAGAACCTGTGATGACATCCTGTTGATCAATTGTGTCGCTGTTAACACCGCATATCCCCACAAACTCTGAGGAACCTTCATGTTGAGCATCATATTCCTTGTCACCTCAAGAATTTGTTTGTTTTTCCTTTCTGTCACTCTGTTCTGTGCAGGTGTGTAGGCACAGATGGTCTGGTGCACTATCCCATGGGCCAATAAATATTCCTCCATTGCATTGTTAATGTATTTTGTTCCATTATCGATCCTAGTACCTTAATTACTACAACGTATTGTGTCTGAACAAACTTATGGAAATCTCAGAAGCAGGTAAATACTTCACTCTTAGTTTTCATCAAATATAGTCAAGTAACACGAGAAGTACAATCAATCAAAGTTACACAGTACTTATAAGCATTCAAAAAACTTACAGTACAAGGTCCCCATACATTGGAATGAATAACATCGAAACAGAAGAGTTTCTTCCCGTACTAGCATACGAACTCCTAGTAAGCTTGCTGAAATCACAAACATCACACACCAATTTTGTTTTATTTGTTGTTTCAGAAATAGCAGAAAATAATCTAGCTACGGTACTAAAGGAGGGATGCCCCAACCCCCTGTGATGAAATATCAACATATCATCTGCACTCATCTCTTGTCCTCTAACTTTCGTCTTCTCTACCATAGATACAAAGGCCGCATCCAATCCTTCCTGATCCAGATACCACAGTCCGTCATGTCAAGTCTCAGTCCCAAGTATCCGCCCCGTCTCTTTCTCCTGGAAAGCCACCTTGGGAATATCAAAAGAAACACCATATCTCAGTTAAATAATCATGGAACTAATAGATAATAGATTAACTGGAAAAGAAGTAGCATGCAAAACATTGGATAGTTTTAATGAATCTGAACAATTAACAGTACCCTTACCAACCACTAGCTGAAACGTACCGTTCACCGTCTGGATGTTGTCTGCGGTAGCTAGACGGGTGTAGGAGGAGAACTTGTCTGCATTTCCTGTCATGTGACGTATGCGCCTGAGTCGATGATCCAATTTGATGCCCTAGAGGAAGATATGGATGCAAGAGCAAGAGATCCAT